>CM076582.1:1386500873-1386841016 GCA_034641835.2 Pinus albicaulis
GGTTTGAACGCATCGGAGGACAATGAAATGGTGGGCCAAGGACGCCATAGACGTGGGTTAAAACATGTGCAGCTCCGGAGGATAGCCACCATTGGATGGAGGACTTGAGATCCGATGGCTGACGATGATTCCGCTGCCCGAACTTTGACTGAACAATAATGTGCGAAATGGGCGGTTTCGGGAATCGTACATGAGGACACTTGTCATGCGATCTATGGAATCGCTGGCCCCGCGGAGAACACCGCCCTCTCAGCAATGGGGGTGCGGAATGAAACCGATGGTTTCGCAATGGATACAAGCGCGGGGACCACCACGGTAAGCACGACTCTGCTCCGTCGATTTGTTTTTGATTGGACGGCTCCAGACACGCCCGAAATCTTTGACGATAAGCTCCTGCCTGTCCGGCACATGGTTTTGCTCCCGGGTCATGTGAGAATCCAAACAAAGGGGCTAAGACTACAGGGGCTAGGCCCGATATGTTTTTAAATGCGGATCTTAACCTTTGCAGAGTGTATTTTTCGGGCGGAAAGGGGTAGCGATAGGCAGAAAATGGGGTTTTATGGCCACGACGGGGGATTTAAACAGATTTAAACAGTTCTGCAAGTTAAAAACTTGAATGGAGGAACTAATGACCACAAAATAAATGTAGGGGTTGATATGTACAATAGTTACCATGAGGATTTTTTTGCTAGTGGTTTTCTACTAGATATGCCCACCACAATCACCTTCATGGAATTCCTGCATGATTATTTCTCCATCATCCTTTAACAATCACTTAAGTAAAATACCACCAGCATATTATTAAAAATTGGAGAGAGCAGAAACGCACCAGAATCACACACAAAATAATTATTTTCTATATTGCAATAATCAGATACATCAAATATATAGTTAAACCACTTCTAATCTTAGAGAGAGAAGTTGAGAGAATCTCTCAACTTCCTCAACAAACCCAATCCAAGATATACTAAATTAAGCATAATCCTAACTAATTCTAATACCCTCCCTTAATGCTAACTTTACAAAACATATAATTAATCACAATTACAATACTTTAAACTTTTCGTGTCTTTGTCTGATCTGGTCTTCATTAACATCTGTACCCACTCTGAGATCTCATAGGAAATGCTCTTTTCTCCACCATTTTCGAGCTACCATTCAACCCATTTAAAATACATTGTTTCTGACCAGCAATAATGAACTTTGCAAGATCAACAGTATTGACAACTCAGCTCATCGGGGCTTTCGCGATAGAGCTGAGAAGTGATGAACCATCCTATGGACCAATCACCATCTGTCGGATATTTCGCTTTCGGCTATCCATCAGTGGCTAGGCAAATGGTCTAAATACTGAATGTGTTCAAGAGTTAATCTAACAACTTGACCTGCTTGTAACCTGTAACTGATGCTCCTTGGCCCGTAGCACAACAAGATCAGCATATAACAAATTCACACAATCAAATTAGTCAATTGTTCTCTTGTCCCTGTAGGACGTCAAGAACGACTAATTTAAATAATGCTAATTTGTTCAATAATTGGTTCTCTTCTACACAAATCTCATAGTAATAAATATAAGGCTTTAAACTCCACACTATATTCCACACACTTGCAAATCACAAACTCTGCTCAGCCATCATACTCCCATTATGCACACACTTCACAATAGCTATAGGAATACGTAATAATTTTTGTACTTCTGTCAAAATATGTGTTCTTTCAGTTTAATCCTCAAATATTGAATGCAGTGGGAACATCGCCCTCTTTTTGGTCACAACATTTTGTTACATGCGCAAACCAATCCACTCAATAATTATGCACTGGTATGAATTATGTCCACAATCAAAATCCCAGTGACCAAGCAGCTCAAAAGACAAGAGATTCGGCAGGTCGTCTTCGTATGAACCCTTATGCGTGCTCTGTTCACGACTCAAAAGCAGGAAATTCGAAAGTGTGAAAATTTCGGTTTAGATTTAGCAAAATTTTGGATGCAGAAATTGTTTGAAACGATCTGCTACAATTTGATTGGGATTCCTCATAACTGAACATTGAAACAGTGTTCTGTATGAGTTGAAAGCGTTAGATCTGGAGACTTGCTCAGCTTCTACGGCGCCAGGAAACGCTGGATCTATCAACATCGAAGTGGTGTGATGAATAGGATTCGAGGAGAAGCAGATCTATGAATCTTGCTGAATATGGCAGACCTCGAAAGGCAAGATTGGGATTCTATTAGCACAGGTGTATAGGCTCACATGGGCTCTGATATATTAAAATTGTTGAATAGGCTCGATACCATATTAAAAATTGGAGAGCAAGTAAAAGCACGTAGAATCACACACAAAATAATTATTTTCATATTGCAATAATCAGATACATCAAATATATAGTTGAACCACTTCTAATCTTAGAGAGAGAAGTTGAGAGAATCTCTCAACTTCCTCAACAAACCTAATCCAAGATATACTAAAGTAAGCATAATCCTAACTAATTCTAATACATATTTCCAATATAAGACATTTCTATGATGCAAAACTTAACTTATTTTAACTGTATAAATATTTCCTTTGTTTTTGTTAGACTAGGAGGAGCATTTAAATTGAATAAAAAATACAACAAGTCTACATACCAGGGTGAGTTAAAAAATTCTTCATCGATCTGTGGAGTCAGCTGTTCCTCTTGATCATCCAGTGCAACAACAAAGTTGATGTCCAATGCATGGAAATTTGACTCTGTCATTATTTTGGCCAGTCCTTGTCCTTTGATCAACTTGGTGGGTTTGATTTCTAAGTCATACTTAAGGATGAAAACTATCCATCCTCCTCATTTGCCATCAGGTCCATTCTATGTCAAAATATCCTTGACATCTGAATTAGGTACATATGCAATAATATGGGAATGAAAAATATATACTCTAATGTCTTTTATTGTTTTAAATAATGCAAAGGCTTGTTTTTCCATAATATTATATTTCAAATATGCATCTCTTAAAGCCATTCTAAAAAATGCAATAGGATGCTCAAATCCTTCCTCATTTTTCTACAACAAAACATCTGCAACAGCGTGTTCAGATTCAAAAGAAAAGATAGTGAAATCTTTGGTAAAATTTAGACTAATCAACACTGGTTCTATTGTCAATGCCTGTTTAACTAAATCAAAGGATTGTCTAGCCTCAATGCTCCATCTGATTTATGAATCTTTTTTAAGCATGTTTTTTATATTTCTAAGAAGCTCTACAAGGTTAGGAATGAATACCCTTAGGAAATTAATCTTGCCAATAAAATATTGAAGCTCCTTGATGTTTCTAGGCCGATTGATTTTTAATATGGCTTCAATTATACTTGGATCAATTCTAATACCATCCTTGGAAATAATATGACAAAGAAGCTTACCTTCCTCAAGGCCAAACAATGTTTTCTTAGGATTTAATGAGATATCAAACCTTCTGCGCTTTTCAAATGCTCTTCTTAGATGCATCAAATGTTCCTCATCAGTATTTGAATAAACAGTAATGTCATCAAGATAAATCACAATAAAATGACCAATCTCATCAGCAAAGGCAATATCCATTTCCCTTTGAAATGTGGCTCCATCATTCATTAACCCAAAGGGCATCTTCACATACATGAAGGTCCCCCATGGAGTAATGAAAGTTTCTTTATCCTAATCATCAGGATGTACTAGGACCCAGTTATAACCTGAGAAACCATCTAACAAGGAAATCCTACTAGACCCTACTACCTTCTGTAAGATATGATCCATTTTTGGCAAAGGGTAGTTGTCTTTTAGGGAGACCTTGTTAAGGTTTCTAAAATCAATACATAATCGGATTTCTCCAGTTTTCTTCCTATTAGGCACTATATTAGACACCCAGTTAGGGTATCTGAGAGGGACAATGATTTTAGCATTGTGCGCCTTTTTGACCTCTTTCTCAATCAAAGGCATCAGAACAAGATTTATTCTACTGAGCTTTTGTTTGAATGGTTTCTCATCTTCCTTGATTGGGATTTTGTGTTGTATGATACTAGTGTCATATGCTTTAAGATCCTCATAGCTCCAAGTAAAGACATCAACAAAATCTTTGATAAAGCTATGTATTCTTGTTTTTTGACAGTAGGCAATGATTTTGAAAGTTTTATCATTTTAGGATTATGTTCACTACCTATATTACATTCTTCCACATCTGCCCCCGTGGGCTCTATTTTTGGATTTTTTGCTACATCATTAAAATCAAAAATTTCTTCTAATGGAACTAGATATCTAGATAAAATATAATCTTTGAGATGAATTACTTCAAATTCTTCTTTTTCTGGATCAATTTCATGTAATTCTAATTTATGTACAACTTCATCTATAAAGATATTTACATCGGATTCGTCAAAATATTTTTCTACATTAGTATGTAAAACTATCTTATTTTCTACTTCACAATCTAAATCTATGTTATTTTCCTCATCCTCCTCTTTGGACTACAAAAAGTTTTCAATCTGTTTGTCATTTCCAAATACCTGCCAATACCTCATGTTATTTGGTACAGTTGGATGGTGTTTAACCTCCATTGTATATTGTCTATTGGGATGGGGAATTTTGCATGTACTGGCTGAAAAATCCAAACCATTAGCAAGGACATTTTGATTTCTAGGTACAACAGAAAGATCATATTATACAAAAGTGTGTAGAAAATCAAGCACAACATTTCTCTATGCTCTCAATCTAGGATTTTTTGCAGCATATTCTCCTTTAATATGTTTTATAATCAATTCAAAATCTCCATGCACATAAATTCTTTTAGAACCTAATTTCTTCAATAATTGCAGGCCTAAAAGAAGTGCTTCATATTATGCTATGTTATTGGTACATTGAAAACTCAGTTTATATGAATGACCTTCTGCATGATTATTTCCTGAATTTGAGACCCACACACCTGATCTTGACCCTGCTCTACTATAAGAACCATCAAAACTCATGTTCCAAAAAGGTTTAGTGTGTTTTGTTGTACAATTTGTGTTTGATTTTCTTGTGTTTTACAAATTTCATTTTTAACACTGGTGACCTGAGCATCAATATCCATCATTATAAAGAATGAAGGAGTATAAATTAGGGTGAACAGATTAAAAGGGGTAGTTATGTGGTTTCTCCTGACTACTCACCATGTATTTTATTAAGGTTTCCCTATATAATATTATTTACTAACCAAAAATTGGAATGGTAGCATAAGTCAAGTCCATTTGCAGGGTCCCTTGTAATTTTTATCCCCAGGAGCGTGACAAAAACATGTCATACTTTGGGGGAATATTAGCCACCACTATATCCATTACTAGACTCTTTGTTGAGATTTTGGCTAAAGTGACACATAGATCCTTAATGAGACCCAAACATCTTACTTTGCTTGAATCAAATGAATACAAATATTTGTAAGGCCTAGTAATGTCAATACCAAGCTTCTCTGTAACAACTTTTAGCATCAAATTGTGTGAAGCACCTAAATCTAACATAGCATTATGGAGAATCTTATCATGAACATTAAGACTGACATAAAATGGAGGAACTCATCCTTCTTGTGGTTTACCATCTACCTCTGGACCAAGTAATAATTTAGGCTGATCATCATTCAAATTGAAAATATCATTTTTCCCCCTATATTCAGAGATTTCATAAATTCAGTTCTGTATAAATTTTTATTCATTAACTCAGTCAAAGGGATAGGAATTTTCAACTTTTCCAGTTCATTTTCAATATTGAATGATGTTTGAAATTTATTTAAGTTCAGAAATTCAGATTTATCAATTTTTCTTTTGACACATGTTCTTTTTGGTGGCTAGTGGTTGGAATATCTGTTTGAGTAGTTTTTGAGGTACTCTCAACAATCCTTTTAGCGGGAATGTCAACTGTCTTTTTGCTAGAACTATCAGCAGTTTTCTTAGCAACATTTTCTGCAGTTTTCTTTGAAGTGGTGTTAGAAGTTTTCTTGACAAGGTTTTCATTATTCTTTTTATTTGTAGCATCTAATGTTTGCTTACTCCTAAGATTATATTATCTATGGACTTCCATGATATCATTTTCAAATCCCTATTTATAGTCATATGATTCCTTAGAATCAAGTTTAGTTTGGGATAATTGAAACAACTCTTCTTCTTTTTGAGTAAGAAACACAATTTCATCATCATTGATACCCATTAGATTTATCAGGTTTTCTTCCACTTCTTATATTACCTCTCCATCATCATCAGCATAATTCTCCTGAAAAGGAGGCCTAATTTTCTGATCAGGACCCCTCTGTTCCCTTTGTTTGATTTGGGGAGGATTTATCCTAGGATTTTGATTTCAATTTTGAGGTGCAGGTTGGTTTTCCCTAGGATCAAACCTCTCATTTAAATTAATCCTTTCCATAATTCTTTCTGCCGTTCTAACAAAGGAATCAATTTTAGCATTAGTAGAAGAAGTAGAGGCTTCTTCTTTTATGGTTACTCTCCTTTCATTCCTAAGTCTAGCTCTCTTTACTAACAGATTCGCTTCTACACTCACTGCATCCCTTTTTATTTCTTCTAGTGTTAATGAGTTTCTTTCTGTAAGTTGGTAGGACATGTCTACCTCAAAGCCATCTGGGAATTTTATTAAGGCCAAACCTTGTGGTGGTTTAATGTTAGCAAGAATTGCATTATATAAACTCTTAAATCCAGTGCAATAGTCCTGAACACTTTCCCCTAGCCCCCTCCTAATGATTTCATATTCAGATAAAATATGAGGAGGGTTCTTTTCAATTCCCCATCTATTAAGGAATGTTTGATGGAATCTAGGTAGATCATTAATGCTAGCAGCGAGTAATTCTCTAGACCATTTCCTCACCTCTCTTGTGAGACTTTGTGCAAATAACCAAGTTTTACACTCTCATCATCTACCTCTTGAAGGTCAAAACTATCATTCATCCTATCTACATGTTATTGGGGAGTGATAGGTCTAGTTCCATCAAATGAGGTCTAGTTCCATCAAATTTGTGCTGAAATCCAACAATGCACATATAAAGGTGAATGATGTAGGAATGAGCCATTGTACCTTAACCTTGGTTCGCACAAACATCACACCCAAATTTAGAAATTTCAAAAGATTCTCCTCTGAGATGTAGTGGACAGGTAAGAACCACTCTTTATTTAGAGGTACGATGACGTGGTTGCGTTTGATGACTGAATCCAAGACTTCCTCCAATGTCATGACACCCCCTATCATCACTTCTTCCCAGCATTCTATGTAGTGGATAGTTAAGAACCACTCATTATTTAAAGGTACGATGACGTGGTTGTGTTTGATGACTGAATCCAAAACTTCCTCCAATGTCATGACACCCACTATCATCACTTCTTCCCAGCATTCTATGTTACCTTTTACAAACAATGCGTTGGGGAAATTGGGGGCGGCCATGAAAGGCATGTTACCTTTCACAAACAACGTGTCGGTGATGACGGGGCGAGTGTCTTCAGCAGCACAGGCGACCCCGGCGGTGCGACGACCGACAATGCCGGAGAGGAGAACCTCTTCCAACCTCTGCAATTCATTCCACATTGTGGGAGTGATGGAATAATATCGTATTTTCTTTTCACTGAAGTCGATGGCAAACTTGTTCTCCTCCCTGTCGAGGCGCAAATGGCTGACGACTAGTTTGTCCACGTACTCTCTCTCGAGGAGGAAATAGATCCCCAAGTAGTGCAAGGTGATCGCGTGGACTTCATCCCTCACGATGTCGCTCCCCTCAGACGGAATATCCGGTTAGAGGGAAAAACAATTGACTCCCTTGAAAACTCGACCACCACAATGTTGCAGCCTAGAATAGGTCGTAGAAAATTTTTTAGGAGTTGATCTTATTATTGTTGACTATATTTTTAGGGTGGTTCAAGGATCCCAAGAATCTATTATGTCATTGGTTCATAATTGAGGGAGGCTTTGAGTGGTAGGTTTTCTTTTTGTGGGAGTTAATTATGGTCTTAGTCTTATGTATTGTTCCCATTTTTCTTGGCCTCAATGCCTTGATAGATGATGCACATCCATAGAGTGGTTGGCAGATGTGGCTAGCAAGACCAATTGTGTGCCAAAGCCCGAGCCCAAGAAACAACTACCATTTATCATTTAGCTACTTCTCTTAGCTTTAAGGAGGAGATTCATCAACTAAGAGAAATATTCCATTCATGATTTCCAATCCTATTGAGATTCAAATATTATGGAAGAGGTTTCTAATTGGCTTCCCAACCATGTTCATACCAAGGGAAGAAGGAACCAATACATGTATTCCATCACTTTAAATTGTTAGTTGATGACCCTGTTGGGTTGAGTTTTAAAGGAGAAATAAAAGGATAGAAATGATATCATTTTCTCCTTGAATTAATTCCAAAGGGCGTAGCATTATCAATGTTCTTGTTTGGATAGATTTTATGCTCACTTGGCCCACCTAGAGAGTCAACTTCAATGTGAGATCAAGTCCTCTACATTGGCTGGTATAATTTCAAGGGACCCTGCTCCTATGGCATACTCATATTCATGAAAAAATTTTTATGTAGTTCTTTTGTTATATCATGCAGTATTGCTGTATTATGGAACTACCATGAACATATGATGTTTCTTTTTATTCATATTTTATCTCTCCTTTATCAGCCAAGAGACCTGAGACCTTGTTTTCCTTGTGGAAGATTGAGGTTAGTATGATTTTGGAAAATGGTCTAGCAATGATGTATCTTGAATTTTGAAGGTAATAAAAAAACTAACTTAGAAAAGAAAAATAAGCTCTTGTCCAAAGAAAGCTTTGAAATATTTCTGAACACATCAATTTCTTCCATGATGAGGAAAATAATGATTGCATATTTTCGAGAAGCTATGGAAAATAATGAATATGTATCTTATATAAACTTTTGATGCAGAAAATAAAGTTTTAATGATATATATATATATATATATAAGTTTTCAAATGTAGCTTAGTTAGTAAGAGCCGTGAAAATGAAGTATTTTTTGTATCAAGAAATTCAAGGTTGTAATCCCTCCGACTTATGTTTGTGTAAAGGGAATACATAGGTACCTAGAGGTTATAATGATAGTGGTCGGAATCGACCGATATCGAGTATAAAAATGGCCTAGTTATTGATTCCTCTAGTCAAAATAAAATAAAATAAAAAAATAAATAATATAAATTCAAAATTTATTTTTTAATTATTAAAATAATTTTCAAAAAAATTTAGTAGCTAACATCCCCTTCTTTCATAATTATATTTGCAATTCCAACATATATATAGACAACTATATGCCCATTCTTTCTCTAAGATGTTTTTAGTTTGTGTCAATATAAGAATCTAGCAATAGATTTGGTTATTTACGATTATTAGTTTAGCATTCACCAATGCAACTTATAATGTTTAAATTTTAAAAATAAATATTTATTTTTCAATATTATTACAAAAAGTAGTTTTCAAACATTTAATTGGACTATAAATTGAAGGTTTTATTATAGCCTTTGCACAATAACCTCCTCACATATTTTATGCATAGAAATGGTTGTAATTTATGGAGATATTGCCAATATTCATGTATGAATTTTAGATATGGATTATTTTAACTAATAAAGAAATGTACCTTATCCAAAGAATTTTTTTGTTTAATTTTTTCCAAAATATGGTAGAGATTTTTAAAAATCACAAGTTTAAGTTGTTTTATCTACAAAGATCAAATGCCTCGAGGGTTTTTTCAAGGGGTTGAATCCATTTATGCATTCAAAAGTGCATTTAAAAAAATAAGAAATCACAATCTTAAAAATGTATTCTAGAGAAATAACAATCTTACTAAAAAATGTATTGTCACGCCAAAAAGTCATTGTGTCTATAAGTTACACTATGTCTTTTAATATTTGTGTAGTTGTTTTTTATTCTTAATCTTTGTATAAAAGCCATCCAAAAATAAAATCCTTGAACAAATTTCATACATATTTAGCAACAATTACTTCCCACCATAATTTAAGTATGTACATAAAAAATAGAAAAGAATAAGATGCAAATAAATATACTTGTAGGAGTTACTTTCCACCATCATTTATGTTTTCCTTGGCACTTACAAATGTAGGAGTAAAACTGTAAATGTGTAGAATTACTAGTAGTTTCTGGCCACCAAAATATGCAAGTTGGTATGCAATTAATTTATCCACTTCACATTTCAATTTATTATTCTATGCCAAATCAAGACAATAAGATTCTATTTTCCTATAGAACAATATTAATTTAGCATTGACGAATGTAAATTATAATTCCTTATGGAAATTTTCCTCGAACATAATTTGTAACTTAAATGATAAAAGACTAAACTACCTTACAACACTTATTTATTAACAAAACTATAAAACATTAATAACTCAAAATTATTCTTTCTCTATAAAAAAAACAATGTAATTCTAAAATAATTTATATTTATATTTTATATTTTTATAATTAACATTCTTCTCAAGTATAAAAAACAACCTAATTCTATTTTATAATTAACATAAAACAATTTTTATATTATTTATATTTAAATTTGAGTTGATATACATACTAATTGGAAAAACAATTTTATCAAATATAATATTAAACTTTAAACCAATCACTTTATCATATAAATTCACAAACCCTTTCACAAATAGTGTAGTCGAGGAAATAGAAAAACACAAAAGTACCATGTAATGGTCATCAATGATAAGAGTTACTCCAAAAACAATAATATTAAAATTAAGAAAGATATAACACAATAATATCTATTGGCAGAAATTCTGTCATAAAATAGACTTAATATGTATCCATTAAATTTAATCAAAATTAAAATATTTTACAATGAAATAATCTAAACTATATAAATTCATTACTAAACAAATCAAAATTTTTTATCTCTTACATAATTTTGGTAAAATTAACTTAATAATTTTACCAACAAGAAAAAGGGGGAGAAAAATAAGAATAAGAAAAATAATACATAACCCAAAAATTATCGTGAGCAGAACCGCAATAAAACGAAAAAGAATAAAATCAACAAAAATAACACCGATATCAACGATAACAAAGAAAAGAACCCAGAAAGAGCACTTGAAAAAAAAATCCAAGAAATCGTGCAAGGAGGTGTCACATATAAAACGCCACAACGAATAGGTATTGGAATAAACCCACACTCTAATTGTTGTGCTGAACTCCATCAATGCACATATAAAGGTGAATGATGAAGGAATGAGCCAATGCACCTTAACCTTGGTTCGCAGAAACATCGCAGCCAAATTTAAAAATTTCAAACGATTCTCCTCTGACATGTAGTGGACAGGTAGGAACCACTCATTATTTAGAGGTACGATGACGTGGTTGTGTTTGAGGACTGCATCCAAGACTTCCTCCAATGTCATGACACACCCTATCATCACTTCTTCCCAGCATCTTATGTTACCTTTCACAAACACCGCGTTGGGGTAGTTGGGGGCGGCCATGACAGCTATATTGCTACCTCTCACAAACAGCGTGTCGGCGATGACAGGGCGAGCGTCTTCAGCAGCACAGGCGACCCCGGCGGTGCGACGGCCGACAATGCCGGAGAGGAGAACCTCTTCCAAGCTCTGCAATTCCTTCCAAATTGTGGGAGTGATGGAATAATATCGTATTTGCTTTTTCCAGAAGTTGATGGCAAACTTGTTCTTCTCTCTGTCGAGGCGCAAATGGCTGACGACTACTGTTTCCCGGTCCACTCTCTGGAGGAGGAAATAGTTCCCCATGTAGTGCAAGGTGATCGCGTGGACTTCATCCCTCACGATGCCGCTCCCCTCAGATGGAATATCCGGCTGGAGGGAAAAACAATTGACTCGTTTGAAAACTCGACCACCACAATGTTGCAGCCCAGAATAGGTGGGGGACAGTCGCAAAGGTCGTAGCAACCACCCTGTTATGCCTTGTATTAGCAGCCCAACCTGTGTTAGTTTTATGAGCTGCCACAAGCACAGGCAGAGCTGCAACGCAAATAGAACAGTGTTTGAAACTAACTTCACTTCCTCGGTTGACATATTTCCTCCCAAAATGATGAACGATGCCACGCTCAGATCAGTGTGCTAATGAATCTCCACCTCTTACTCCGATAGCTCAGTCTGCTAATCTTTATCCTCTGCTTAATAACCTTCATCATATTCCTTTAAAAAAAAAAAAAACACTTTCTTTTCATCTTTTTCGTCTTTACCAGAGGTGGCATTTTCTTGTTCCTCAATTCTTGTGTGGGCATATTTTTCTTCTTTTTCTATGGATCCTCATATACATGCCAACCCTCAACGGTCAAAAGCCATCCAAGTGCTTGAGATGAACGCAGTGTCGATGGCATCATTTCCTTGTGTTGCGGGTCCCACTACATGATATTCTCATCCATGTATTCGTTGGGTTGTGCCTGTCAATCAACCTTTGATGTCAATACCTTATGTTTATGTTAGAGTAGAAAAGCAAAAGTTGGATTCCGGGTGGGAAACACGAAATCCTAAAAGATCCAAGGCATGAGATTCTTCATGTTAGGTATGTGTGTGAAAGAAGGGCAGAATTTTTTTTTTAGCATTAGTTTTTTTTTTATGTTATTTTTTTGAAAAGTTTTTGATTTATTTTTCTAATTTAATTTGTTTAAAATTTAATAAAAATTTATTGAAATTACAAATTTGATAAATAAATTCTGCACAATAGAAGTATTTTAAATTTTTAAAAAATATTAAATTTATATATACAATTAAAAAATCAATTTAAATAATACAAATCAAAATTTCACCTCAATTTTTTTCACCAAATTTCAAAAAAAAATCCATGAAAAAATTCAAAAAAATTACATTAAAATACATCTTCATCGTTGCCCGCCATCACTAATTAGAACTGAACATTCTCTCTATTTCCTTTAGTAAAGGAGCATCCTCTTTATTTTATATATTTTATTATTTCTTTTTTCATCTTTCTGCAGGTACGACGTGAATTTCGACATCTACCAATTTGCAGGCGACTGACGGTTTAATTTTGGCGAAGGTTTTCTTTTATGGTTCTTTAATATCGATATTTATGTCAAAATTCATGAGGCGAAGGTTAATTAATCTAAAGGGATTTAGTTTCTATTAAATCTATTTTTAAATTTTATGAAAATATATAATATACATATTTGTGATATAAAATTCAAAAAAATTACTAACATCAATCCATTTCAAGGAATTGTTAGGTAGAGACAATTGTTCGATTTTTTTGAGACATTTTCATTTTCAAGAAGAATCTAATGTTGGTTTCTTCCTTACCAATATCTGAATGAATTGATTCATGGAAACCTATGTGCCCTCTCATTCACAAAGCCAAGATCATGGTTGTGTCTCTTGAATCTTCATTTGATGGGTGGATCTCGCTGTATGAATGATGAGATGCCATTCCATATGGTTGAGATGAGGTTGAAGGACTAGATTTAATCATAGAAATTTTCCTTGTTGAATGTTGTCTTTCTTGTTACGTAAAAAATTCTTAAATCCTTTTGGATCTTTTGGGTCTTGCCATCTATGGATCTTATTTTTAGCATAGGAGGGGGGAGAGATCCCTTGAGAAGAAGGGTAGACATTCTGGAGATGATGAGGTTGTTGATAGATCCTGCAATGGAAAGTTGTGTTTTCATACTCCACCAGTTGTGAATAAACTAGGCCATTCAAATTAAGGAGGAATTTATCAAGCAACTCTTTGTTGGGATCTCTTTCAACACATATGCAAGCAAAGGTTATAACCCCTCAAAAGTGTTTGTGTCTACATTAATAAAATGACCAAGTGAGTTTCCCACATCAACTAAGATATCCAATTGTAGCAAATGAATGTGCATATTAAGGGGGCTTACCCAAACTGGAGTTGCCATAGTTGTCATTGAAAGAGGGTTAAAACCATGAAACCATGGCTTGAAGAAGAGCCCAGAGCGGATAGGTATTCATGGACCAAGACCCATTACCGAAGCATAGATATCAATGGCCATAACCCATAAAAATGAAAAATAATGGCATGCTGGAAATAATCTATGCAAGAATTAGCATATTAAGGATGATCTGCTTTCATAGTTTGAATATATTCTACCAAGTCCACAATGAATGTTGCCCCTCAAAGAGAAAAATAATGGCATGCTGGGAATAATCTATGCAAGAATTAGCATATTAAGGATGATCCGCTTTCATAGTTCAAATATATTCTACCAAGTCCACAATGAATGTTACCCCTCAAAGATCTTTGGGAGTCGAATGTGAGAAACCTGGCTTAAGGGCATCTTTAAAGGAATTAAATTGAATGTTACCCCTCAAAGATATTTGGGAGTTGAATGTGAGAAACCTGGCTTAAGGGCATCCTTGAAGGAATTAAATTGAGAGGCAGAGGGTACATCCTAGCCTATGGCTCCACTATTTAAATTGAAACTAGGAAGATTGAAGAATCCTTGGCTATGTAGTAATATCTCTTCCTGAAATTTCCTATTTTCGTGTTGGAACCACATAAAGATTAAGGGGATTCATGTGCAATCTTGAATCATGGTTGCAAGCATATAGACAAGATCAAAAACTTTCACTTGAATACAAAAATTGCCCCTTTATATTGGCCTCACAAAGACCGAAAAAATCAAGAGAATTGAAGCGATTGATTCAACTTAGATGCAGGAAAACCCTAATGCAAAAGAAGTTATCCCTTATTTACTATATCTATAGAAAAATAAAAAAGATGAGGGGGTTTGTGGAAAATGACATATACCTAAAGTTGAAAATATATAAAAAAAATAAGGCATTCGTTAAAGGCATTACAGTTTCCATCATGATTCAAGTATTAGAAACAATTTATTTTTATAATATTGTAATATTTAATTTAGCATTATAAAGTTATTTATTGTTTTTTTTAATTTAAAATATTATTTGTAAATACATCTCATTATGTTAATTTCAATGTTTTATTTATTTTTTAAATTTGTTTTAAAATTTTTATATGCATTAATATTTAATAAATACAAAATTAAAATAAATAACATTTTACTTTAATTTATAAACATTACTTTATTACTTTATAAAATAGTTATTGAAACTATATATATATATATATATATATATATATACATTTTGTTGGTCTAACTCATGGGGATTTGAACTTTGAATCTCTGGTTTTACAAATGACTTCATAAGAAGGCGATCACCAATTGAGGTGTGAACTACTACTACTACTACTACTACTACTACTAATAATAATAATAATAATAATAATAATAATATATATATATATATATATATATATATATATATATATATATATATATATATATATATATATATATATATATATATATATATATATATTTTGTAACTCAACATTTTATATTAATTCAAGAAATATTTATATCATGAGGAGCATAGCTTCCAAACACCAATGGTAGGTCAGTTGTATAAGATGGGGCTTTATTGTGTATTGTGAAGATGTATCGTAGATCATGATAGGAATGATGTCTTGTGGGAATTTCATTATGGTGTTGTGCGAGGCTGTGTTGGAGGAAAAGCAGCTCCCAAAAAATTTTTGCAAGTCAGATTATGGTGGCCAACTCTATTCAAAGACGCAAAGGAGTATGGTAAGACTAGTGATGTATGTCAGAGAGTTGGAAGGCCTTCTCAACAATATGAGATTCCATTTCATCTAGTAATAGCTCTTCAAGCCTTTGAAAAATGGTTTATTTATTTTTTTGGCCCATAAACCCTCCTACATGACACTCACATGCTAGCTACATCATCACCGAAACTAATTATTTGACTTGTTGTGATAAAGTAGCTCATGTTGATGACTGTGATATTAGTACCACATCCAGATTCATATTTGAGAATATTATTACAAGATTTGGTTATCCAAGGAGCCTGAAAAGTAATTAGGGGTCACACTTCATCAATGAGACTACTGACACTTTGACACGATAATTTTTTATTCAACACCACAAAAGTAGTTTCTATCATCTGCAACCAAATGGAACAATTGAATTGGAGAGGGGTCTTACTAAGGTGTGTTCTACTAACTAGGATGACTGGGATGAGAGAGTTCCTACTATTTTGTGCGCCTATCGCACTATTGTAAAAATAATGCATAAATATACCCCTTTTCAACTTGTATATGGAAAAAAGGTTATGGTACCTGTTGAGTTTATCGTTACAAATTTATTCATTACATAAGCCACCAAAATGTTCGATGATGATTCTATTGCAGAGTGCTTACAAGAGCTATGGGAATTGGATGAACAATGCTTTCTATTTGATTTCGATCAAATCATGGAGATATAAAGACAAAAAACTTAGCATGATCGACATATCAAGTCCAAATATTTTTTCGTGGGAGGCCAAGTTCTGTTATATGATACTGAGCATATCAAGCATCCTGGAAAATTATAGATGCATTGGTTGGGATCTCTAATTATTTCATAAATAAGAGAATCTGCAGTCGTAAGGCTCACAAAAATTGATGGAATTATTTTTCCTGGTTGGGTGAATGGTGTATGCCTGAAACCCTACTATGGTCACTAAAACCATTTTGTTTTATCTTCTCTCTATTTGAGAGCACTAATTGGATTTAGGATTGATTCAATTGTGTTAGTATACTTAGTCATTTTAGTTGCATTAGTCATATGTCTTGGTTCTTAATTGTGACCCACTACTGCCCATTGTGGTTGGGGAGGTATATATTGTCATTTATGTTATTTATTGAGTTATTTAAAGCAAGCATTCTCATTTATTGAGCCTTTTCCCTGTAACTTTCAAATTTTGGTGATTTGATTTTCGGTTTAATTCGTTGAGGTACCTGTAGTTATATTTTATCATTGTGTCTGTTATAGCATCATTCGACACTCCTATAGACTTGATGCTCTTATGGCCTTGGGTAGAACCTTTACCCTTGCAGACTTGAGTTTGTCTTAAAACGATATTTTTCAAAATCCATACGTGGCTATGCCCACTACAAAATGCATACATACGCAGGTCCAAAAACACTATACTTGTGTACACATTTTTAAAATTGAAAAAAAAAATCTATTTTTCAGGTGGGGTTTACGGGTTTTAATAAGAGCCCACCAACAAGATATTTTTGCCTAACTGAAAAATCAGTTTGACGTGGTATATATACACCCCTTGGGTAGGCCTAAAAGAGATTAGAATAGAGGTATCGACATTATAATCGATTTCCCCTAGATCAAGTATGCTTTTCCCGTGCCTCCTGCACTCTGAGTCTCTAGGAAACCCTGGTTTCCTTTGCAGAGATGCTTAGTCCCCTTATCTATCATCTTCTTGCATCTACTATAGAGGTTGTCTTTGTGGCTCAGGATGGATGGATCTGGAGGAAGGCTTCATCAATGCATTTTTCCTAGATTAGGTTGTATCTATCATATACTTATTATTATTCATCAATAAAGAAACTTATGTCTTGTTCCTGATATATGTTGTCATCTTATGAATTATAGTCTAAATTTTTATTTATGATAATCTAACATATTCTTATGCATGTACTTTGAATCATATATTATATCTATGCTTTTGTGATTGATTTGCAGGTCTGCACATCTTGAAGGAAGCAGAGACTTTAGACCCTACTGGAACAACTTCAAATGTAGGACCCTCTGGTACGTTCCTAAACAAAATTTTATTAATTCAAATGTTTGGCATGTTGGATTGAGTGTTCTTTGTTGATTGATATATTCCACTCTGCTGGGGCTTCCAACTCCGGACTTAGGGATTATTTTCCTCCAACAGAATTAGCGACTCCACTAGGGATTACTATTAGGTATTTCTTAGAAGGGTTGTTTTCTCTAATTTGGGTTTTTATTTTGTTGTTTCTTTGTTTTTTCAGCCTTCTGAAGTCTTGAGTAATTTTGTCTTTTATTGTGATATTTTGGATATGACATTTCCCTTTCATTTTTCCTCAGTTTTCTTTCTATACATATTTTTATTTATAGAGAATCACATATATACATAACTACTTCCAAAGCAACTCATGTATATGTTGGTTTCTTCACACACAGTCACATATATACGTGAACTATGTTTGAATAGTCACGTACATATCTAGAAAATTGAAAAATTTTCATTTCTTGAACTTATTGAGGTTTGACCAAGTTTCTTTAATATTTTTTAATCTTTGTAAGGCCTAGAATCATCTCGGTAACTTCTTTTGTTGATATCTTTCCTCTTGTCAGAGAAATTCTTATGTCAAACTAGGGGTTTGAGTTTTTGAAACTTTTTGAAGCTAGGTTCTAGGTCTTTCTTGTAAAGTATCTCGTTGTTTTCTTGCTCAGGAACAATTATTTATTGTTGTTGAAGTTGTCGATAACTTAGTTTTTAATTTTCTTCTTTATGACCTAGAAGTTGGCTTTTTTTTATCTTTCTTTCTTTTCAAAAATGGTTTGAGATTATTTGGTGAAGCTGATATTTCAGTCTTTTGAGGTCTTAATGATTCTTTGAGTAGGCTTGCACCATTTTACAAAGTGTAGGTTTAAACCCTGAACAAAAATTATCTACACATGAATCTTATAACAGAAAATAAACAATAATGAGAGCATAAAACATAAAACAGATAAACACAGAGATTTTCCCTTGGATCCAAAATTGAGACGACTAGCTTGATTTTTCATTATATTCCTTTTAGTGTTACAACACATATATATGCATGCCGAAGCATACATAAACCCCAATCCATTAACCCTAGATTAGAACATAACCGTAGTTCCCTTGACCGGATCTACAAAATTCCAGGGGCCGAAAACCATCGTACCCAAAAACCATGTGCAAACTCATGCACAAAACATGGGTGGGTCCGCACACCAAAAAAATGTTCGCTGGGGCACTGCCCCGGACCCCAACAGGGGGGGGGGGCCTGCCCCCCCCCCTGTGACCTCCTTGATGCGCTCGACGCAACGTATAGCACGTGAGGCTAGTCATGGAAAGAATATCACACATACCCAACATTCTCCCATTTGTTGTTTTCTTTCCACATGGGGCCACAGGAGAGCTTAGTCATTGGGAAAATTCTTCAACACCCATTGTTTCTCTACACCAAGAGAACTTCTGAGTGCTCATAGACTTTGTCAATGCATCTGCAACATTCTTCAAGGTGTCCACCTTTACCAGCAACACCATTTTAGCCTCAACCATATCTCTAACAAAGTGATATTGAACATCAATGTGCTTTGTCTTTGAATGATAAGTAGGGTTCTTAGCCAAGAAAATTGCACTTTGGTTATCACAGTATATCCTTATAGCTTGTTGTACCAATCCCATACTTGAACACAATCTCTGCAACCAAACTGCTTCCTTGCTTGCATGAGTGGCTGCTATGTATTCTGCCTCTGTAGTTGAAAGCACCACTACAGACTGTCTTTTAGTCATCCAACTAACGACACCTCCAAATATGCTAAACACATACCCACTTGTAGATCTTCTTTGGTCCAGATCTCCAGCCCAGTCTGCATCAACAAAACCACGAATGTCCAAAATTCTTTCCAATCTTGGTCTTCCCTGGTAGCATAAGCCATAATCACTAGTGCCACTTAAATATCTGAAAATCCGCTTCATTTCTATCCAATGCTCCTTCCCTGGGTTTGACATAAACTTGCTCAATACTTCCACTGCATGTGCAATGTCTGGTCTAGTACAGACCATTGCATACATCAGGCTACCCACTGCACTTGCATATGGAACATGGGACATATCCTCCTCCTCTTCTTGTGTCTTGGGACACTGTTCAGCAGACAGCTTTACACCTACAGGAATAGGAACATTTATCGGTTTACTATCCTGCATATTGAACCTCTGCAATATAGTCTCGACATACTTCCTCTGGTTTAACCAGATCTTCCTCTTTTCCCAATCTCTCTTAATTTCCATGCCCAAAATATAGTTTGCAACACCAAGATCCTTCATGTCGAATTTGGAGAATAGTTGGGTCTTCAAATCTTGGATAATTTCTTTGTCATTTCCAATCAACAACATATCATCCACATACAAGACCAAATAAATAACACAGTCACCAATTAATTTAAAATAAACAAAGTGATCCTCCTTGCTTCTGGTGAAGCCAAGTCCCCATATATAGGTATCAAATTTCTGATACCACATCCTTGGTGACTGTTTTAACCCATACAGAGACTTCTTCAACCTACATACCAGTTCTTTCTTACCCTTCACCATAAAGCCTTCAGGTTGCTTCATGTAGATCTCCTCTTCTAGATCCCCGTGAAGAAATGTTGTCTTCACATCCATCTGTTCTATCTCAAAATGAAATGCAGCAGCAACAGATAAAAGTAATCTAATAGAAGTAACCTTGGCAACAGGAGAAAAAATATCACCAAAATCAATTCCCGGCACCTGGGAATAACCTTTCGCTACCAACCGAGCTTTGTATTTCTCCACCTTGCCTTCTACATTCATCTTATTCTTAAACACCCATTTGCTCCCAATGGGCTTCCTTCCAGCCGGCAACTCCACCAAATCCCATGCATCATTTTTTTGCAAGGA
Organism: Pinus albicaulis; assembly: GCA_034641835.2. Classification (NCBI taxonomy): domain Eukaryota; kingdom Viridiplantae; phylum Streptophyta; class Pinopsida; order Pinales; family Pinaceae; genus Pinus; species Pinus albicaulis. The sequence continues at coordinate 1,386,521,392 of CM076582.1, forward strand.
TGCCATTTCATCAACCATGGCCTCCTTCCAGAGTTTTCCATCCTCTGAATCTACTGCCTCCCTGACAGTTTTGGGTTCATCATCAGTTATAGTTAAGGCAAAACCTGAACAGAAAGCAGATGGACTATACCTTTCTAGTTGCCTTCTTTCCCGAACTGATCTTCTCAAAGCTGGAGTTTGTGGCTCTTCATCTTCTGAGTCTTCTTCTGTTGTAGAGTCTGATTCATCCTCCTTTAGCTCAAACTCTATCTTCTCAGGTTCCTTTGGTATGATTTCATGTTTAACAACATCTTTCACCTCTCTAAACACCACATCTCATCTGTACACAACCTTCCTTGTTTCTGGGTTCCAAAGCTTGTAACCCTTTAAACCATCCTTATACCCAATAAAGATGCACCTTTCAGATTTATTATCCAACTTGGTCCTTTTCTCCTTTGGAATATGTACATATGCATCACATCCAAATAACCTTAGATGTGAAAGAGAGGGTTTCTTACTAGTCCATACCTCATGTGGAGTCTTATCCTCCAACGCTGATGAAGGAGATATGTTAACTAAGTAACATGCAGTCTCCATTGCCTCTGCCTAGAATTCTTGTCCTAATCCAGTACCACTGAGCATGCTTCTTGCCTTTTCCATTAGTGTTCTGTTCATTCTTTCTGCAACTCTGTTTTGCTGAGGTGTGTATGGAGTAGCCTTCTGTCGTGCTATACCACACTTCTTACAGAACTCTTCAAATTCCTTCTTGCAAAAATCTCCACCATTATCTGTCATCAGTGCCTTTATCTTCTTCTCTGTCTGGTTTTCCACCAGAGCCTTAAATTCTTTAAATTTGTCAAAAAATTCAGATTTCTTCCTCAAGAAATATATCCATGTATTCCTTGAGAAGTCATCTATGAATGAAACATAGTACACCAACTTTCCTAGTGAAGGGACTGACACAAGTCCAAACACATCACTGTGCAGAAGTTCTAATATCTTGTTTGCCCTCTTAGCACTAGAAGGAAAACTCACCCGATTTTGCTTCCCATATACACAATGTTCACAAAAATCGAAATCTAGAGAACAATTAGACATACCTTCTACCATACCATTTCTATGTAGTACCCGAAGGTTCCTTCTCTCCAATATGTCCAAGCCTTTGATGCCATAACATGGTCTTTTCTCTAGAGACAGCTAGGCTTTCCGCTCCACTTTCAGGAACCACAGAACTATTACACCCATCAATAACAGTGCTACCTTGTAGCTTGTATAGAGTTCCAGTCTGAACTCCCCACATTAATACCAGTGCTCCCCGAACCATCTTGCAGGCATCTTTCTCGAACAATGTTTTTACACCCGCATCATCAATGTTTCTTACACAAATAAGATTTCTAGACAATGCAGGAATATGCAGAACACCAGGAAGTGTTCTAATCCTTCCACCTTACAGCTTCAGCTTGAATTTTCCACGTCCAATGATTCTGGCCTTCCTATCATCCCCTAGGAATACATCGCCACCATCATATTTCTCATACTCATAGAACCACTCCCTATGGGGAGTGAAGTGAAAGGATGCACCTAAGTCAATCAACCATGACTCATGATCTACATGTGTATTTGAAGAAGAAGCCAAATACACATCCCCACCTTCATCCGAGGTGGTTTTTGCCTCTACAGAAGGAGCATCATCAGATCCCTTTCCTTCTCAGGAGCTTTAGATCTGCATTCCTTTTTGTAGCATCCTTCCTTTCCACATTTCTAGCACACCTTTACAAACTTTCCAGGAGATTTAGATCTCCCTTTAGATTTAGATCTCCCACTCGAAACCTTATTCTTGTTTCTGTTTTGGGACCTTCCTCGTACAGATAAGGCATCTCCATTTTGACCCTCCATATTTCTCCGTCTCATTTCCTCCGACAACAAGGCCGAGACAATGTCATCAAAATTCAAGGTAGTTGTATTGCTACCTATTGCAATAACCAGACTGTCCCACGAGTCTGGTAGAGAACACAACAAACTGATGCACTTATCTTCATCTGAGATTTTAATATCAACAAATGAAAATTGAATTACCACAGTATTGAAGGCATTTTGATGCTCTATCACCGAGTCTCCATCATTCATCCTCAGGTTATACAACTTTTTCTACAGGAACAACTTATTCACAAGAGACTTAGATTGGTACAAAGTCCCAAGCTTTTCCCACAAATTCTTCATCGTAGCTTCCCCAGATACATTCAACAATACTGAATCTGAGACACACAACCGTATTGTGCTCTTAGCCTTCCAATCCAGTTTCTTCCAGTCCTCATCTAACATTGCCGTTGGTTTAGTACCTGGATCTACCGCGATTCACTGATCTTTATCCACTAGCAGATCCTCCATCTTGAGCTTCCACAACTCAAAACTCTGACCATTAAATTTCTCGATCTCTATCTTTTCGCCGCTCGCCATCTTCTTTCACCGCAAGAATCGATCCCGTAGATCTCCCACTGAACAGGGTCTTCCTCAAGCCCGAGCAAAAAACCCTCAGCAGCAAAGGCATCCCCTTGAAGTTGAAACAGATCTGATACCAAATGTAGGTTTAAACCCTAAACATAAATTATCTACACATGAATCTTATAACAGAAAATAAATAATAGTGAGAGCATAAAACATAAAACAGATAAACACAGAGATTTTCCCCTGGATCCCAAATCGGGATGACCAGCTTGATTTTTCATTATATTCCTTTTAGTGTTACAACACATATATATACATGCCGAAGCATATATAAACCCTAGATTAGAACATAACCGTAGTTCCCTTGACCGGATCTACAAAATACCAGGGGTCGAAAACCATCGTACCCCAAAACCATGTGCAAACTCATGCACAAAACATGGGTGGGTTCGCCTATGAGTGGTTCCGCACACCATAACAATTTTTGTCGGGCATTGCCCCGGACCCCGACAAGGGGGCTGCCTCCCCCCCTATGACCCCCCTACTGCGCCCGGCGCAACGTACAACTCGTGGGGCTAGTTGTGGAAAGATTATAACACATACGCAACACCAAGTTCCTGATGTTGTAAGTCTCTTCTTAAGAAACATTGGGAGGTAGAAGGGAGAAGTTACCCATCAATGACGAGTCTTTGAAGAGACCCACTTCCACACTCTCATAAGGAACAGTGGCATTCCCAACATACGGTACCTTTCCAGTCGAAAAATCAGGTGAAAAGAAGGCAAGTTGATCAACCGTAATGATTTTTCCATGACGGGGAAAACGAAGGACACGGAAAAGGGTGGAGACCATGCAAACCATTACATGGGTCCAACTATGAACGAGTACAACTTCTACTTCCATATCCAATGTTTTTCCCTCCAACTAGATTGGTAGATATTTAAGAATACCATATGGCTGCAAACCTATGCCATCAAAAGCTTCAAGCATATTGGGATACTGACTTAGTGGAGGAGAATCGATGGATTTCCAACACGCGATAGACATGATGTAGTGGAATCACCTTCATCAATTAGAGTCCTATGAATAATATTACCCATCACCATGACTTGTGTGAGAAAATCCATTTGGGGCGGGAGATGAGGAACATGATTTCAAGGTCAAAAGTAATTAAATTTGAATCTAAGGAGTCAATTCCTCTAATAAGGTATAGTAATGCCTTCCTCTGTAATGGGTAGGATTGAAGGAATTCCAAGGACGACATAGTCGAAGGCGCTTGAGCTAAATCTTCCAAAATATTGTAATGCTGAGTAGCTCACGCATTTGGATTATAAGAGGATTTCTGGAGAGCATATTTGGGAGGTGGTCAGATGATGGAATCATTTTAGGTCACTCAATATGGAGAGGACCAGAACTCAGGGGAGCGGAAGAAGAAGGTACATCCGTGGCATCCTTTTCCACAACAAATTTGGCAGGATTCATGTATTCTTTTGAACGTGTAGTGACAGAAATAGGTTATGTGCCACTCATGAAAACTTGAGAGCTTACAGACGCAACAGATTGAGGTTGGTCTACCATTTTCAATTGCTGATATGGAAATGGTTCTTTCAAAACAACCGATGTTCCTTGTTTTCCTTTTAAAAGATGATTAACCTTGGCACAACAAGGGAAATCCTTGGTGTAATGATCATCATCACATATCAAGCAAGGATATTTGGGCTTACGTTGAGACACATCGTCAGCAGAAAAATTAGAGGAATCATGTTTAGGGGAATTGGATTTGTCTTTTCCTTTCCCCTTCTTTTTACCTTTATAGGTTTTATCCGCCGCGGCAGACTGAATGGTGTTAACCTTAGAGGTTTTACCAGGATTTTTAGGGTCACTTGTAGGAATAGAGGGTGCAACGGCTGGAGTAGACTTACACTTCGAGGAAGCCTTAGGATTAATATTAGCAGTCTGAGGCACTGACCTAGTAACATCGTCAATTGATGTTGTATCAGTATTTTTCAAAAACGAAGGGTCCATTGAAGTTCGCGGGGTGTTTGAAAAAAGATCGTATAATTTCCCGAATTGGGAATAAATCAAATCCATGTACTGAGCGTGTGCAATGGCATGTTCCTCAGTTACACAATCACCCATGGCAATATCTTTAGCAATTTGAGGAATGAATTATTTGGTGAACCATTCCGTTATGAGTTGATTAGGTATTTTAAACTTGATAAGAGGTCACCCGTGTCTCCATTCATGATTGTGATCGAAGATATGGGTAGAAGTTGACTATTCCAAAGACGTTAAGAGGTGAGTGTTGGTTTCATATTGGACAGGTAACTGGAAATGCATAAGGAATGCCATATCCAATGAATTGAAATCTTGAAAACTTCCACGAGGTAGTTCAATGTACCACTTAGCAGCCACACCCATTAATGTGCGCTAGAAAATACGTAGTCAAAATGAATCGTCTACCTAAGAGTTATAAGAGCACCACAAATGGTACGTCATAACATGAGCTTGGGGGTATTCTCCAGATTTACCTTCAAACTTAGGAAAATCCCCAGGTATTTTAGTTGGAACTAGAGGCCAATGCAACATGTGTTGGATTGGGTCATATGTAAGTCTTGACACATCTGGAAGTTCCAATGTAACTAAGAATGGTAACTGAGGATTATAAGGAGTAAAAGGTCATTGTTAATTACCCATATAAGGGTTCCAACCTTGTTGGTATGGGTTCTGCCCCCATGGGGTTGATTTTGACCATAATAAGCATATTGTCCCCATTGTTTATAGTAAGGACCTTATTTAGGCTAGGGTTGTTGGTAGGTACCTTGTTGCAGTTGTTGTTGAACATAACGACCCTACTGGAGCTATTGATAAAGCCTTTGCTCGCACTGAAATTGTGGCCTTTGTTGCAACATTTGTGTAGGGATAGATCCTTATTATACATAAGGTCCTTGATGGGCTTGCTGGTACTGATCTTGTGGAATTTGCTGGTATTGACCACCAGGATGATTGGGGTAAGATCTAGTTTTCCCAGAGAAAGTTTTGGACCAGATTGGATTTGAGGACCAAACCGAGGATTAGTCACAATAACACCCAATGGATTTTGGGACTGCTGGACATACTATTGTGATACGTTTTGTCACTGAACATACTGTATATTGCACGTTCAATTCATGAACATATTGATATTGTAAGTTCAGTTATTGAACATGGGGTTGCTGAACACGCGGGTATTGAACATGGAGTTGTTGATAAAAAATATGAGCCAAAGTAGGGTGACCACTTGGTAGAGAGGTTCCTATGAATGAACTTGTTGAGGATGAAATCAAATTTCCACCAAGACTATATATGGGTTGTACCATCCTCAGCACAGTTCTAGAGCTCATATTTCCCCCACTTGAAATGGGAGTTACATATAAAGGATGTGATTTCCCCCCAAGCACGAATGAAATAATAAAATTTTCACTCAAATTTGGGACTACAGTGATTGTAGATAATGACAAAGGGGCAGATGATCCTAGTGAAATGGTCATTTCACCTACAGAAACTGTAGGTTGTGCAACAGGTTGAGACATGGTGGCTAGATTTGAAACAAATGGGCTAGAGGATGGAGGAACACTAGTTGACCAAACGGGATCATGAAATAGGGATGTAGCCCTAGAATATCTCAGAACAAGGTTTCTGAGAGAAGTTTGCCCAGGTGGATGCAAAGACGCAACTTGACTAAAGGGTATACTCATTCCACTTCCTACATCATGAGGAGTGGAAACATAAGGAAAACCTTCCAGAGGGAACATAGACTTGATGTCAACTTCTAGGATGTGGGCCGCAGAATTTTCTATATGAATACTCTGAGGATTATTGACAAACGAAGTATTGTCTCCATTCAATGCCACGAGTGGTGGAAATAAATAACAAACAATGGTGCAATATGCTATAGGAGAAGCACCAATAGGAATGTTGGGAGCGTCAAAAGGACTATACAGACACTTAGGAGATATTAAAAACGAATCGTAGAGAGGATTTCGAGGAAATACCACAAAATGTGCAACAGGTTCAGGGCTTTCCATCTTGAGATCCTTAGAAGGTGTAGACCAATCATCAAGTGGTTTTCATGAAGAGAGAAGCTGGATGATTTAGACTATTCCAAGTTCAAAAACTTGAGCTTCAAGAGGCCTAGGTGAAAATAGTGGGATCTTAGGATGAGCTACTTGAGTTCCTTCACGGGATGAGTGAGGTGAATTTGGGAATTCAACCACGATGACCTTTTATCAAGATAAAATCGAAGGATAGATGAGTTATTTTGGATCAATTAAAATTTTCAATTAATCAGTCATGATGAGTCAAAGGAGTACTGCACAGGTAGGATGTTTTCATGGAAAGTAAATTTTATAATTAAACAAAATAAATAAAAAAGGGTAATCTAGCCAAAAAGGATTACTAGGTATCTGTGAATTGTAATAGACACCTTGGTGAACTAAGGACTTGAAGTACGGTAGCCAGTATCCCTGAATGTTGTGTTCAGTGTATTGTGTCTACAAGGTGATCAAATCAATTACCTATGGCAGGATTGCAACCTATTGGGGTCTCCCTAAATATACTTGATGGTACATGGGAGGTCAATCCGTAGTAGAGTTGTCTAATGTGTAACTGTTCAATGAGAGCGTCCACTTATACTTATCATACGTGGACCATAGTCTTATATACTTCCATATGTGTGAGGGGATATCACCTCTAGAATGAAATACAATTTGTTAGCGATAGGTGCTATGCTTAACGATGTTGAAACACGTCTCTAGCCTAGACCTCTAGATATTTGCGTTAATTCCAAATGCTCCTTAGGATAATTGAGGTTTATTTTAATGTTGATCTGAAATTACGTTTTGATTTTTGGCTCAAAAATGATTTCACTTGAATTCCTAAGTTGCAGCTAAATGAGGAAAGAGAATCCTTTCGATTTCGATGAAAGCTAAACTAAAAATGGAAGAGATCGCAAAGAGTAATGCATCAATCAAAATGCAACAAAAAAATTTCCATCCCAACTAGATTTTCACTTTCCAAGGATGCAAATTCTGAAATAAAAATGATTTCGCTTTCACTATCTCAAATGCAACTTGTTCAAAAGTAAATTAACTTCTACTTTCACTGATGCACTTAAATCAACAATTTTTTTCTTCTTTTTTCTCTTTGAATGATAAAAACGAAACTGATGTAATTAATGCACTTAAAAATTTTTACTTATTGAAAAATTGTAATCTATTTTCAATAAGAAATTTCAAAAACTATCCTTTCAATGCAAGTGATCTTATGCATTCAACGAAATTAATTCTTGAAATGAACACTAAACATATGTGAAAAACAATTTCTTTGAACAATCACAAAGTTTACTATTGCCCTATGATAGAGAATCAATATTTTTTGATAAAAACAAGCAACAAACATATATTTTAATGAACTTGGAACGACAAGACTCAATCAAACCAATAATTTTACAACTTAACTCACAAAACCAACTTGCGCTTATCAAAGAGATTGTAGATACTGAAAGCCAAAAATAAAGTAATCAAAGTAGAGAAAATATTCTAAAGATCACTACACACCAAATATTTCCAAAAAGTGATTGATAAGTCTTTGTTTTCTAATACAATGTGGACCACTAGTTCACACCAATGGTCTGCAACACGAATGTTCCAGCAAAAACTAGCGTTGGCAACGCGACTATGTTTTCAAAAAGATGGATTGGGATAGGAAAAGAGTGATCTAACAAGAAATATCTTGATGTGAAACCAACTCCAAAAATAGAAGAAAAGAGATATCAACGCCTTAGAAATAAGCCACTTCGAGGGGGAAACCTCCAATACATTACATAAATGAAAAATTCTTGGATGATTCAAATTACAAAACCACCTTTCTATATATAGGAATCCATGGGGCCACAATGTAATCCTAGACAACCTAACAATAATAATTTAAGGGCACAATAATAACAATATGGGGGTTACAGGGGTACAATAATAACAATAAGGGGGTTACACTAACAACAATAAGGGACTATAATAGTAATATAGGGACCTAACATATCTGAAAGAAAACTTCATACCTAACCTTTTAAAACATTAATAAGCTAGACTACAGGCTAAAAAACAAGTCGAACAAGTGGTCGTTCAGCGGTTGGCCAAAATCAACATGAAGACAAAAACAAGAAAAGGGGGAACAAGGTGTAAGCTCCCCAATGGAGTCTCCATTTTGTTACACATTCAAATCCCTTCTTCAGAAAGAAGTGATCCATCTAGCCCAATGATTGGGTCTAGTAAAAATTGTGACAAAGAATATAAGCATCCCTAGTTTAACATTGAAAAGTAAAGTGAGGGAGGAATATTGGCCTACCTTGCTCCTTATGTAGTTTTTTCCTTAGTGTCGATGTCTATGCTTTTGATTCCAAGCTTGTTCTTCCCTATGCTTTCTACAATCGAATACCTGTGAAGAATATCACATGACAAAAGACGAAAGATACATAGTATATGTGTTTCAAAGCAAACTACATGATAGATCAAGGAGTATCATGATAAATCAATTAATATTAACAGATTTATGGGAAGAAAAGTATACTTTGTATTATAAAATGATCAAAGGAAATATTACAACTGGTGCCTTGATGTTGAAGGCCTCCTTCAGAGTGGTAATCCAATTCCAAGCCATGTTCTTCGATCTCTTCTCCTTCTTCATCAAATTGGCAGCATATGGGTGCAATTTAGGCAAAAGTAAGGCAACCAACAATGACCAACCAAGACTCTCTAGCATGTCACTATAATATAGAAGAGTAGAGGAGGTTAAGGATCCACTAATGAGGGGGAAATTCATTATCTCTAAGGGGAAAATATTTGGATATAAGATCAAGGGCCAAACATGATAGTATTCAACCACATCGCTAACCACCAAGTACCATAACTCTATTCTCAAGAATTCTAGAGGCTGAAGCTTGTACTCCATTTTTGGAGAACTGACCTGAAGAGGACTAGCATACTTTTACTGATGAATTCCTGCATTGGAAACGCTATTCATGGGATAGGGAAAGGGTGACAAGTGCAAGCTCATAAAGGGGAGAACCACGTTGGGTTTTAAAAATAGGGTTTTTTTACAAACTTTGTAGAAAAACTTCAAGACAGTTTTATTTTAGGTCTTCAAGGATATTTTAAGCATTTTATCCAGGATGAAGTTTATATAGCTTTTGTTTCTTTGCAACATTTTTGATATGGGTGACACAAAATAAGACACTTGGGATAACAATTGAGGAATGCGACAAAATATTGTGTAACAACCGATACCTTCTTTTAGGGGTCGACACGACCATCTTACGTCGATGCCTCATTCACGACCAAGCCGAGTAATTCATGAACGACTACCACAATAGGGCTTGCGGTGGTCACCTCTTAGGGATGGCTACCACTCAAAAAGTCTTGCGTGTAGGTTACTTATGGCCCACCCTTTTTCACAATTTCATCTAAGTAGTCAAAATATGTGAGCGATGCCAATGCTACACTCACAAGGCGTGACTCCCTCTAGTTCCCTTACACCTAGTAATCGTAGCAGCCCCCTTATGTAAATGGGGCATAGACTTCATGACTTGCAATCCCAAATCATCCGGCAACCACAAGTACATAGTTTTGGTCATCGATTACTTCACCAAATGGAAAGAAGCCATACCCACATACAACAACATTATAGTAAAATTTGTGCGATTTTTCTTTAATCACATCATCACATGGTTTGGTGTCCCTTAGGAATTGGTGTCAAATCATGGGAAACATTTCCAAAATGAAATATTCCATGAATTATCCCAACACCTTGGTTTTTCGCATGATTTTGAATCACCATACTACCCCTAGTCTAATGGTCAGGTAGAAGCCATCAACAAAGTCCTCAGATTTTTTTTGCAACGTATGGTGAACAACCACAAAAAAAATTGGAACCACATGGTTTTCTCAGCCCTATAGGCGTACCGCACAAGAGTTAAAGCACCAATAGGTTTCATTCCCTTCCAATTATTTTATGGTATGGAGGTTGTGCTTCCCATCGAACACAAAATCCCCACCCTGCATTTAGCCATTGAAATTTTCACTGATACTAATCCCTTAGAGAAATGGTTGGTACAATTAGAAATCATTGAAAAAATTAGACAAGAGTCTCTCCAACATAACGAAGCCCATAAAAAGAGGGTCAAAACATTGTTTGATCACAACATCACCCCTCAGTCACTCACGGAGGGAGAACTAGTTCTATGCTATGATGTTGCACAAGAAGATTTCGGACCTAGGAAGTTCGAGACATTATGGAATGGTAGATATATCATAAAATGTTTCCTCCTCAAGGGAGCATACATTCTATCAAAGCATGATGGGACATGCCTAAAAAACCCCATCAATGGACTCTACCTCAAACATTTTTACCGATAAAAGAAAGGCCTCAATCCTAGAATGAATATATATGCACCATAATTTGTATGATGGTCACCTCCTCATGAACTTGTTCTAAAAACACACTCTCTTATCTGGTGTCACTGATGGGTCGTTCAACAATCTACCATTTCATATTTGTTTATGGTGCCTCTCGATGGTCGAAAAACTTAGTGTTTACCGCCTGGGCCATATATTCTCTTGACCGATCACCATACCTCACTAACGTACTGTATATTGAGTCAGCCACTAATAATCATGAAGAATATGAAATTTTCATTGTACTTTTAAGTGATTCCTCCCTCCAAGGCATCATCCATTTACATGTCTTCCTTGATTCCAAGTTGGTTGTATCACAGGTGATCCCAGAATGCACTATAGATAGATCGTAGTTGCTAAGCTAGAAGGTAATCACTTTCCTTCACGGAGTGGAATATCCCAATCTGAAACAGGTGCAAGGGGTAACAAGTTTTTTGGGAAGGGCGGGGTATACATAATATCAATAATCATTTTCTAAAGAATATCCCTGTATGAAACAGTCCTTGTTTGATGAGCCATGGTTTATTCCTCCAAAACGGGTAGTCTTGTTTTTGTATCCAAAGTGGTCCCATTAGTTTGAAGGATCCCTACTGCTCGATTTATTATACGCCCCGCTCTCCATATGCCCCTTTAGCAATCAAGAGACCTTACGGTACCTCTTCCCCTCGATTGAAGCCCAGAGCTACCTACAACCTAGCATGAGCTTCTGCCCCCTATCCAGTTCCCATAACTATGGAATGTACTAAAACGCAGAACAAGGTAGGATGTGTATGGAATTGGAATAGGCTAGCATATGCCTCTGGTTGTGCTTAAACTTATGGGGTTCTACTAGATAAATAGAGTCCACCGCTGCTTATTTGACCGGATCCGCTTCTGTCATCTATGCTGCTGGACCTGGAACTGGTACTCCAACTAGTTATGCTACTTATGTTGGATAAGATAGATCCTATGCTTAATTGACATCAACAGCTGCACTCCAACTGGTTCTAAACCAAACCTTTCAAGTGCGCAATTCACGCCTTTTTAGGAAATACCTACATGCACAAAGATTATCCCGCAGTTTTTATCACATCAAATTTACACATATACCAAGAGATCAAAATCATGTAGTTGATCCCATAGTTAACCATATCCTAAACTAGAATGCATCACATATATGCCATCATCCATAAGAAACATAAAATCCATCATAAAAATATCCATAGAAACATCATGAGAGCCGTCAAAATACATCTTTCATCTATATATCAAAAAAATAGATGTGTCCCAATATACAAAAAATGAGTCCACTGGCTCATCACCATGAAAAAAATATGCCATAAAAAAGATAGGGGAGAATCATCATAATAGGTTCCTTCCCTGGTAGATACATGAGTAAGTCTATGGCTGAGCCCCTCTAGTTGGGTCCTATGGACCAACATCCACACCAGGAGCTATGATGGGAGTAGTAGTAGCCACCACAAAAGCTACTCGGCGCAAGGTCAGACGATGTGTCCACTCATGGGAGATCACTCCCTCCACAACAAGCTCTTCCAAGTCTTCAAATCCACCAATGAGAATCCCATGGGTCAGGGTATCTACTCTCTCTGAGGTATCTCTATAGTCTCGTAACCAAGCCTCTACAGCCTTAGCACAAGCCCCGATGGCCTCAGCATGCATGAGAAAACTCGTAACATCTCCAACTTCTCATGTCCAACTAGGGCGACGACACCAGTGGTCTAGGCATGGGTGGAGGCATGTCATCTCGTAGTCTACGTGGAGCCTATGCTACCCTTGGAACACCCATCCCCTCTAGGATCATTGCCTACTAGGTAGGCTAGAGGTCATCCACCAGGACCTGCATCTACAAGTAAACAAAAATGGTACCAGTTTTTGGGCCATGAAAAAGGTACATTTTGCGCTCATAATTATCTCGATTTATTACTAGCTTTCATGTGATTACCTTCACTTTGGAAATGAGTCTAGAAAAATTAATTGTAAACAAAGGGTAAAACCAATTATCAACAAACTATGTGATTATTGTCATAAAAGCTAGCTTTCGATGTTTTTATGTGCAGGAAATTTGAACCAAATAATTGTTGTTCAAATGACTGAACAACAACGGCCAAGAAAGGGAAAATATCGTGTTTTTTTCATATGAACCAATGAAAGATGAGGAGAATCACACCTGTTTTATAATGAAATCTGCTGGACAGCTGTGAAATCCTCAAGGTCTCCTGATCCTGAGGATTCACTATTATCTATTCTGTTTTTTCAATAGGATATAAAAGTCTGATAGGTGAAATAGAACAAGGGGATTTTCACTCGTATGTTGTAATTTTGTAGTATTTACATTCCTTCATAACAGAGTTTTCACTCCCAGTGATGTTGTATCTTGACTATTGAATTTAATGAAAGAGATAGCAGTTCCTTTGTAATGGTGTTCTGAATATCTTCTGGAAGTGTTGGGGCCTTTGTTTTGAAAATGAAACAGTTTTGAGTTGCAGAGAACAAGTGGTGAAGCACAATCACGGTAGACAGGGAGCTGTCACAGTTGCGGGTAGCTGGAAGATAGGTGGTGCGGTAGTTGTGGAAAATAGCACAGATGGCAGGTATGTGAGACACGGACAATCAATGGAACTCATAGTAATCAGGAAGAAGCATCAAAAAAAAAAAAGGAAAAGAGGAAAGACTAACAGTCACGTTGACGGAAGAAAAAATAGGCAATCAGCCAGCGTAGACAGTAGAGTTAGTCCAGCAGAGCGCTGAGGGAGAGAGTCGTAGGAGGGCTCTATTAGATCTCTGTTGTACTGAACCACCCTGTAATAGACTCTACGGAGTGATGTAAGTTGTTTGATATTGATAATGAAAGATGGTTCTTGTTGTGTTTGATGTTCTAAGTTAAATGTTATCCAGTTGCTTATTGTGAATGTATGCCCTATTTTAAATTTTGGTTCAGCATCTTGACTATGATTAATGAGTTATATCTTATACAAAGTAGTGAGATTTGTTTACTGTTTCAATTTCCTTTAGTTTCTCTTCATGGTTGTAATTGGTTGATACTTGATCTCCTTCCTAAACTTACTAAGGTCACGACATGCCTCGAGTGAGATGCTTTGCTCCTTAGAGTAGGGTGAAAATGTCGGTGTTGTTTTAGACTATTGTGAAAACCTTGTCAACCTCTCTCCTGAACCTAGGTCTTGCTCAGAGACCTCCTTTTTCACCAACAAATGGTTCCGTTGCCGGGACCTGAAAAATTAATTTAGGAGCTAGATAATGGTAGCACGGATCTACGAGAGGGAACTACGAAGCTAGTGGGATAACCACTTAGATAAATTCATATCGCAACAAGCGGAGTTGCGAGAGCAGAGGGAGAAAACTGTCAAGGATCAGGTCCTATTTTTTGAATTTGCAAATGACCTATACGAAATTTTTCGGGGAAATTTTCCAGAAGAACTTTATAATTGGCTGTAGAGACTACAAGCCAAGTCACTCCAAGGAGGGTCACGTAAGGTCTGTTGCAAGTGGACACATGTGAACCTAGTAGCACTCCATTGGTTAGATACCGATTTGACTCGAGTTGTAGATTTCTGGATACAATATACCTTGGAAGGATACATTGTGGAATTTGCAGCCAAGTGTTACCGGTCTTTTTCAAAAGCAGAAGATGTATTCAAATCTAGATTATGAGGAGAACTATTGAAGGAAATCCCGTTGTGGATCAAAATCTTAATGGTGGATGAGGGTTTGATAGAGTTTCAAAAGTCTAAGATGGAGACTTAAAACTCCAGTACTGGGGGAAAGAGCTGAGGGAGAGATGCTATAAGTAAGTTAGAAGGAGGAATAGGGATATGTATGTCAAAAACTCTAGTATATTGAGAGAGCGACGAGCACATCGAAGGGCGCAGATTGCTGAGAAGTGGCGAAAAAGAGTGATGAAGGAGTTTGAGAAGCAGGAAAGTAGTCGACAGGACAAGTAAAAGGCGCCGCAGATGAAAAAGGAAATGGAAGGTTAGATGGGATCCCAATGAATAGGATGGACCATCAATGAAGTTAGGCAAGTGTATAGGAGCCCAGGCCAAAGAGAAAAGGGAGAAAAGTCCAACGTGGAGGACGCGTGCCCCAAGGAGATATCTGATGTGGAGTTGCATGTTGCAATGGAGCAACTATTCTGAGAGAGGCCGACACCCGTAGCTCAAGGTAACTCTATTCCCCAAATTTCAAGTAGATCTAGTCCCAACCTTCCCCTAGTACTCTATCAGCCACTAGGTAAATTTTTTTTAAGTTACGAGAGTTTAGCAAGTTGAATATTGTTCAGTCTACAGTACAAATATCTACTAGCGGTAGTGCTAGTAATACAATTTCACAACCAGGAAATAGAGGTTTTATTCTAGTACCACCCATACAAAGAAATATGGTAGGATCGTTTACCTAATACCCAGAATTCTTTGGGAGGGGCAACGATGATGTGGAGCAGCACTAGTATCTTTGTGAAGCCATATGGAGGGCTCAGCAGACAACAAAGGCAGTTAAGTTGATCAAGTTCCAAACTACTCTAAGAGAGGGAGCTCTTTGCTAGTTCATTAAATGGTCCAAAGCTCATCCAAACCCAACGATAGATGATGTAAAGAAAGAATTTGTCATATAATTTAATTTACCTCAGAAAAATCAGCAAGGGTTATCTGATATGTGGGAGATCAAACAATGAGAAGGTGAAATGACATGGGACTTGATTGTTGGACATTGGGTTCAATGCTCCCCGTGTGTTTCGCGACATGGACTAACCGCCTCTCATGGATCCTAACTCTGGCGATTGTAGCAGAGACTAATGCCTGCAGGTTTTTTTCTAACGGCAATCGTGATTCCAACAAGTGGTATCAGACTGACAAGTCTCGAGTTCGAAACTCACCCAGCTCGCGTTGGGGGGGAGATTGTTGGACATTGGGTTCAAATCTCCCCGTGTGTTTCACGACATGGACTAACCACCTCTCGTGGATCCTAACTCTGGCGATTGTAGCGAAGACTAATGCCTGCGGGTTTTGGTCTAACGGAAATCATGATTCCAACATTGATGAGGAGGTTCAAGGATGCGATTGGGAAACTAAGCTACCTGATTGATCCAAATCATCAACGAGATTGGTTTATTAAAGAACTTCTTTCGTTGATGAGAACTCCACTAACACAACAAAATATTGATACCTTATAAGATGCCTTGGGGCAAGCTATGAAGATAGAGGCTATGGTGGGGTATCTACAAGAATTTAGAGGAGGAGCAGTAGCTCAAGACCCTTCCATATTGGGGTTACAACATCAGATAGCCAGTCTAACGGAGAAGTTGAAAGACATTCAGCTGATACGACCTGCAAGGCCCAATGTGTTGTGTACCCATTTTCTGATGGACGGACACATGGTCACAAAATGTCCGAGTTTGCGGGGAAAAAATGCGGGAGCTTCAGCAGAAGGGACACAAGGGACTCCACTAGTTGGGGGAGTTTCACAGATAAATACTCAAGGAGTATACCAACCGCAACCCCACTTTCCAGGGTTCCCTGCTCAACAAAATCAGACCGCAACTGAATACTACGAAATATGTAAAGGCATTGGTCATCCACCACGACTATGCCCAATTTTGAAGAAGTACTCCAAAGTTCCAAACAATACATATTGTGAGTTCCACGCTTCCACAAAACATAATACAGAGCAGTGTAGAGCACTGGATGTACTGGCAGAATGATTAGACAGACCATCTTATAGAGTGAATGAGGCTCCAAGGGGACGAGGAGGAGGAATGAGAGGAGGGAGAACTAGAGTAAGAGGACCTGTAAGGTGTTACAATTGTGATCAATAAGAACACATAGCAAGGGAGTGTCCATTACTAAGAAGACCATGGTGCTTTTAGTGCAGAGTCAATACACACGCAACTGAAGAATGCCCAGAATTAATTAAGAGGTGGGAGGAAAGATTTATACAGAGAGGATTGAATCTAGTGAATGCAGAACCAAGAATAGTAGAGGCTCAGGCTATGCCAAATGTAGCCATAGTAACCTGGGGAGGAAAGAGAACAAGGGAGGATGCACATAATATAGACACAATAAAGCTGATCAAGTCAACATCTCCAAAACCCATTTTCAGAACATATAGACAGAGGCAATATTTTAAAGAGGCAGTGGAAATATTTTCCCAAATTGGGGGGAGAAAAGGCATTGAGCTTGCACAACCGACCATACAAGTACAATGATTGAGGAATGGTTTCGACTATTTTTGAAAATTGTAACCAATGCACCAATGCTGGAACAACTGAAGAAAAATCTAGAGATGGTGGTGCAGGAAAATGAAGAACTGGAAGAGTCAAGAGATTCAACCTAGAAATACATAAGGAGGATTAAAAGAAATAATAGAAGAACAAGAAAGGAATTCTACGTGAATACTCAATTCGTGGGATTCTAAATCAAAGACACCATGCTCGACCTGGGATCAGATGTCAACATTCTACCAAGAAAGACGTGGGAAGCACTGGGTAGGCCAAAGTTGGCATACTCACTAATACAGCTCCGCATGGAAAATCAGTATTGCATTGTGCCCATAGGAAGGCTGGAAGAGGTCGAAGTTGATGTTGCGGGAGTGAAGACATACACAGATTTTGAAGTGATCGATATCATGGGGGATAAGGATCCCTATCTGGCATTATTGGGGATATATTGGGCTTTTGAGAACTATGCAGTGATAGACTTGAAAAAGGAACTGATGATATTTGAAGATGGGGAAATGAGGGTCACTCAGCCACTTGACCCATATCAAGGACCCCGATATATATAAACTGTTGACAACAGAGAGGATGCTCATCTTCTCGATCATCTTTATCAGATGACATTAGGGAAGAGAGAAGACTATCAACCCAAAAGTGGGAGGGACTGTAAGCTGGAGAAGCGTTTAGAGTTTAGACTTGGGCTCAGAAATAGCTTGGGATGATTGGCAGCAGGGAGGATACGAGACTAATACAGGAAGATGTGCTAGCATCCAAGGATTCAACTGGATTGGAACTGAGGTAAGAGGATATCCGACTTTATCAGATATGAATCTTGTAAATACATTTATTGCAAGAATAGAAGATAAAGTACCAATGGAACATAGATTCCCTGTCATGGATGTATCTCTATAATCCACGTCGGCGAGATGGTGGAGCAACCATTGCAACTCACTTCTGGGATGGGAAGATGTTGCAATAGTAATAAGAGCCAAATTCAAAGAAGATGCAGGACCACAATTCATTGAAAATTACCAGGGGGATTCTGACCCCACGAAGCCTTTACAAAATTCTGAGTACCACTGGAAGAAAGCAAGATATCTAGAATATTTGTGGATGCACAATTTTATACATTCACTAGGTATAATTCCACAGGCCTGGTACTTAACTGAAGAAAATAAGAGAGGAACCGACACCTGGAAAGTAGTTGCAGACAATTTTATGCAATGTTTTTCTTTTGAAGGAGAAACAAAACCAGTTACACAGGCACTATAAGCCATCAAAAGAGTACTTTTTTTCCAGAAATTCAAGAAGACGAAGAGAAACTGCTCTCGGAGCAGATTATCAAACAATTAGTAGCATGCAAAAGAATAGATAGTGAAATGGATGACGATGATCTAGAAAATCTCCGACACTTATATTTTGAAGAAAAGGAAGCAGAGCGGGATATACAAGAAGAACCTACAACAAAGGGACTACATATCCTACCCTTGAGTGCCAAGAATCTGAACATTGGAACCCTGGAGAAAGCAAAATAACATCCATTGGTGACTACTGGGATACAAAAATGACTAAGGAGATCTTTGACCTTTTACGGGAATATAAAGACTTATTCTGATCCTCAGTAGTGGAGCTAAAGGGAATAAAAGGGGACATGGGGGAAATGCGCATAATCTTAAATCCCGACGCAAGACTAGTGAAGCATATACCTTACCGTATAAATCCAAGGGTAAAAGAGAAAGTAGGGGTGGAGATAGATAAAATGCTGAAAGCAGTACTGATTTTCCAGTGGAAGAAGAAGAGTGGGTCAATCCCATTGTCATACAAAGAAAAAAGGAAAAATCTAAGATTAGAGTATGTGTTGATTACAGAAGCCTCAACAACGCATGCATACATGATCCATTCCCCACTTTGTTCAGTGATGAGGTGCTTGAAAATGTGGCAGGAAATGAAGCCTATTCATTCACAGGTGGATTCTCAGGATATCATCAAGTGAGAATAGCCGAAGAAGACAAGAAAAATATCACTTTTACAACTGAATGGGGATCATTCGCATACCATGTCATGCCCTTTGGTCTGAAGAATGTGCCAGTGGTGTTTTCACGAATCATGATAGCAACATTTCGGGAATATATCCACAAGTTCCTTGAGGTTTATATGGATTATTGGATAGTTTATAGCTTACTGAAAAATCATGCAACATTACTAAGGATAATGTTCGAAAGATGCAGAAAAATCCAAATATCCCTCAATATTAAGAAATGAATCTTTGCAATACCTTTCGCGACACTGCTAGGACATGTTGTTTGTAAATAGAGTGTTTGCATGGATCCATCAAAAGTGGCAGTCATTATTAAGATAGAAGCGATAGAAATTATGAAATAGTTAATATCACTACTCAAGCATACCGAGTACTGCAGTAGATTCATCCCCAACTGCGCAAAGATAACAACACCTTTGGAAAAGTTGTTGCGGAAATCAGAGAAATTCAGTTGGACTGATGAATGCACTACTGCCCTCAATACATTGAAAGAAAATATAGCAAGTGCACCCATCTTAGTTCATCCTGATTGGGACAAACAATTCCACATTCATATTGATGCCTCTAGCATTTGATTAGGAGCAGTGTTAGCTTAGCCAGGAGAAACTTTAGTCGATCATCCAGTCTATTTTGCAAGCAAGAAGTTGTCGATGGCTGAAATAAATTACACAACAACAGAATGAGAAGCTCTTGCAATGGTGTATTCCCTTCAAAAGTTTTGCCATTACCTATTAGGAGGTATGTTCAAATTCTTCACGGACCATTCAGCATTGAAGTACCTAGTCAACAAGCCTGTACTTGAAGGAAGGATTTGTAGATGGTGTTGGCCGGATAAATCGATCTTGCGGACAAGATCGATCTCCCTAGTATCAGAAGATAGTCTAGCAACAAACAAACAATTAAATCTATCTTTCTATAGATATATCATGATTTATAAGTAAATGCTACAAAGTTGTTATGATCCTCCCTTGATCCAATGCTTGTTTGTAGTAGTTGTCCTTCAGTCGCCCGAAAGAGTTATCTTCGAAGATCTGCAATCACAAACAAAAAAACATCAAATAGCACCTACATAGCATATATTCATAAATCATATCTATTATGGTGATCAAGGAATCCATAAAATAAACAATCAAATGACAGTTTATTGAGAAAAACAAACTTATTTGTATTAACTATGAAATAGTAGAAGAACCTTGCAACCTTTTCAGCCTTGATGTTGAACAGGTCCTCCTGGGGTCCGAAGTAGGAATTTCCTCTACTCTGACAGGTCTTTCACTCTTCTAACTGAGACACATACAAGTATGTAATCTTTCCTCATAAAATCTCAGCTAAAGGAGTCTAATTTCGAACAACACTTTACCTCAAATAACACTAAAGCTTGAACCCCCTTTGAGGCTGCCCAATGCCTCTTTTTATAGTGTAAAAGAGGAGGTTACAGTTCCACCTATGAAGGGATAAAATCCTCCTTCAAAGGGATAAGCTCCTCACATCAAGGGGTTAGCTCCTTAAGGCATGGGATACATGAACCTAAAAAGAGCAGATTTTCCACCGCAAGATTCCTTTCAGAGGCTTCTAGAAATGACTGAAAGTGAGATTTTTGAGTTTATTTGTGCCATTTTAATATTTTACAGGGGTTTTCATCCTTAACACAGAGAAAGTGCGGTCAGGTACGCAGGAGACATGACCATTAGGTGCGGGACCGCAGGTAAGACAAAGAGAAAGTACGATACCAGAGTTTTAGAGATTTTTGAGAGCTTTTCTCTTATTTTTAAGGCTTGACATGAGGAACTGATGTTTTAGAATTGCAAAGGAGGAAAGTGTGAGTGATAATGAGCTCATACAGATAGCAGAATGTCAAGGTGAAAATTGTCAGTGCAACAGATTGCCCCCTAAAGTGCGAAGTCTGTAATAGATGAAGATAGAGTCTGTCATGTATGAAGAGTGAAGTACTTTATCGTTTCAAGGATCATCCTAGGGACACTCCATCGGAACCTGTAAAAAAATTCAATGCAAAATATATATATGTAGACATATCATCGCTGAGGTAGGCATTTCCATACTCAGGTCAAAACTAAAAAACTGACTTAAACTGTTCTGATACAGGAATGATTTTTCAATACATCAATAGTATAGAAATGTGTAGACACAGTATGGACGCAGCCATCTATTTATGAATAGTCCACTGTATAAATGAATAACAAATTCCTCGTAGCCTGGATGGTAGAAACTAGATCCAGGGTCTTGATTTCCGCTTCTCTAACTAGTACGATTCTGTCCATGTGAATGAATGTGTCGAAGTCGAACATGGTAGAAACCACTTGATTACCAGTCAATAATGTGAACTGTTAACAAGTGTGAGAGTAACCACTAGTAATGTCAATGTTACTCAAAGTACTCAGTACAATCCATGAAATGTGAATGAATGAGCTGGAGTCGAACATATCATGGAATCATTCGATCGAAGGTCAATTATGCAACCTGTCGTTGAAGGCGAGAAACTTGCCATTGAGGCATGTAGATTTCAAGGTACTGATGATTTCTAGATCGACTTCCTAGATAATGAGCTGTCGTCGATAGAAAGTGATCCGTCGTAGAGAAGTCTACAACATGAAATCATAAGTCAAGTTTTGAAGAAATATATTGGCAAGGACTGACTCAGGGATGGTCAAAATGGAAGACAAATATTTTGTAGATGAATGGTTTGTTTGAACTGTCCTCTTGAACACATAACGACACTGCAGATGGCTTGGTGACAATTGACCCAAAGCTAATACCTAGAAAGCGGCTGAAGACTTCCAATATGGTTTGATTAACTGTTAGGCAAAGGATTTTCCCAACCCAGGTGAACAAAAGTGTCGTGTTCAATAGTGGTTAACGGTTTTCAAAAATCAAAATGTAACAAACAGGTTCGTTTTTCTCTCTTTTCCCCCACCATTTCTGGCAAGTACCTCTTTATTTTTTACAAGTTTGAGGAGGATAAAATTTGCTTGTTTATAAGCTGATCCTTTGGATGAGTCCATCTTAGTTTAATATTTGAACCCTAAGAAGGAGTGGTTCATTCCTGTTTTAAAATTGAACAGGTCCTTTACTGTTAAATTTTAACGAGTCCAGTATAGGAGAAACTCGGTGTTTTTCAATTTTAGGGAGTCAGAAGGAAAAACTTAAGAAAACTCCATGGGTGTAATTTTTCATAAATTTAGTCTCTTGAGCCCGAAAAAGGATAAAATAATTCGGGAGAGAACTCTATTAACCGTAATTAGTCAACGTATACCTTTTTCGTAAATAGTCCATTTCAGTCCATAAAAGGGGTAAACTTATACTAAAGGGACGATCATTCATTTATTTTAATGAGTCTGAATAATCAAGTGCTCGACAATATTTTCAATTTTTGAAAGTCTAAAAAGAGCTTAAAAGAGGACTCCAAGGTTTTTCTTTTTCGTAAATTTTTGAAAGAGTCCGAAAAAGTGATAAAAGTATGTTCTTCGTCGAAAAATGATCAATTTTCCCGAAAAATCCAATTTTCTGCACAAAAAATCGAAACATTACACATACTTGTTTAAGATAAATAAAAATGTTTTCAAAAATTACCTTTTTAAAGTGAAAAATAAACAAATTAAAAATTCATTTATTCGAAAAAAGATATAAAAAGGGCTTTTCTAACTTCATTTTTACCATTTGAGTTCAGAGTGAAAAGTGAGAGCCTTTGGGTAAAAAGGTTCCTGTGAAGATTTTGGAAAATCTGTCCATCGGAATCGGAAATCGTCAGCTCTAGGTAATCCATGTCCTCCTTAACTTGCATTCCATCTGTTTACATTTTGTTTTTAGGCTTTAAATTTCATTTTTTAAGGAAAAATAGGTTTTAAAAAAAATCGCTTGTGGGGGTCCACAGGTGCAATACACGGGTCCTGCGGACCCCGAATTTTTTCTACAAATAAAAAAGTCATGGGTTCACACATATTTCACAACACCTGTGCGTACCTATGCACTGTGTGTGAGCAAAGGGTGCGGACCCCACGCAATGAATTTTAAAACTTAAATTTTTCAATTTTCACCCAAAATTTTTCAAACAAGTTTGTTCTAATATGTCTCTTTGTGTATTGTAGGACATTAAAAATGCATAATTGGTGAGAATGCGAGCACAAGGATGTATATGACGCCGCAATGAGTCATATTCCCACAATGCAGGCATTGAGAGCATGCATATTGTACAAGTTCTGGGCCATACAGGGCATGAGGGCCCAAGTAGACCTCCTGACATGGCTAGTAAACAAATGGGACACTCAGGAGTAGTGTTTTGTGATAGGAAGCCACCGGCTCGAAATTGAGCCAGAGGATATATAATTTTTGACTGGTTTTCCCAAGAGGGGTGAACAAATATCTCTGTTTGGGACTAGGCTAGGTGGCCAGTCTGTCGCTAGTCTTCGACTAGAGTTTTGCGATGATCGAGCAGACCCCAAGGATAAACGGATTGATAATAAAACTATCATCTGACCTGAGCTCAAATTTATTTCATTCACTGTTACTAGACTGTGTGGGAGTGCAGCATTGCATGTGGCTACTGGGTCCCAAATGCGGATTGCAGTAGATTGCTTTCGAGGCACCATATACAACTGGTGCGAAGCAGTATTGGCCAATGTGAAAGGCCAACTGACCAGAGCAAAAAATGGAAAGTTAAACAACTTTGGTTACAGATCCATTGTGGTTACATTTTCTTTGGAGACTATTCCCTTACTAGCTCTGCAGCACATTCCTGTCGATGTTGGTCGACCTCGAGAGCCCAAGATGGTTTGTTGGGTTACTTTGATGGCCCACCACAGTGAAGGTGGGGATATTGTGAGATTTCCTTCTACATATTTTTGTTGGCTGGAACGCCAACTTTTTGTAATATAGGAATTTCCATACGCCGGGATGGACTTCTGCGGTGACCGAGACATGGCTCTTCCAGCAGGAGAACAGTGGGATGATTCAGGTAAAAACCATTTTCAACATTTTCTAAGTTCTAATTTTTTTTTTAATTGTAATCGTTCAAAAATAATAATCAAAAGTTTAAATACAGACGTGGGGCCACGATGACCAGCCGCTCTCTAGCTTTATGAGAGGAGACACCCAGCTGCAGCAGCACCAGCCCCACAAGGCCAATCAGCAGAGATCCTGACCGACTTGGAGCATCATCTAGAGCGCTTGACACTAGATATTCTAGAAACTGATATAGATGATATTCCACTTAGGTTACAGAGATATGTGATTGGGGTTCCAGGACCTTTTAGGAGATTCCTGTGTAGGGTGGACCGAGCAGTAGTTTCTTATCGTGATCATCACTAGGGATAGGATGATCGATTTTGTAGACTCATGACATTTTTGACATTTTGTATTATCATTTTTTCCGATCATAAGGTATTTTTCAACCTATGATCGAAGACGATGTATATTTTGAAGCACACTTTCATGCTATGAAATATCATTATTAGTAGCTATCTTGTGTAACATGTTATCGAATGTTGTGTAATTTACTATTTTGATTATTGCAAATGTCTATTTATCATACTAGAAGCAACTGCATCTGCTAATGTATTTAAATGTCTTGGAATATACTGATATTCAATGTAATCAAACTCACGTTCCAAGAGACGAACTCTCAAAAATAACTGTAATAATACCAGATTTCTAATGGCATAAACCCTGTTAAGCTGTAATAAAATGAGTTCAGAATCCAACCTAACAATCAAACTCTGAATTCCAAACGATATGGATCCAGATAATAACTCAATCACTGCACTATACTCTGTAATGTTATTCGTTGTTTGGCCGAGGCTTACCCCATGCATGGATACTAACTCATCAGAGGGTGAATAGATAACCCAAGCCGTGGAAGAAATGTTTCGTGTACTACGAAAAGCACCATCAGCAAAACCAATGTATGTTTGAAGAGACGTCGACATATGCAATGTCAAGAGTAAAAACCCAGATAAGCAGGAATAGTGATAAGAGCACACTTTAAACTAGGAACACTTTTCTTAATCTAAGACACACCAACAGTAAAGAAACTAATATAACAAAAATCTCCACTTAGAATTTAAGCATAATATCTCTTCAGATAGAGCCCATTTATGGGTTTATCTAAATAGACTGCATCAAAATCTATCAGTTCATAGGCCCCTTTTGCTAGCTTTCACTTAACAATGTAAGGACCATGCCACATAGGCACAAATTTTCCAACCCCTAGCTTATCATTTGGTTGATCGTATACTAAAACTAGGTCTCCTTCTGAAAATTTGCGAGGTGTAACATTTCTTTCATACTAAGCTTTCATTCGTTTTGCATGAGTCTCATTTGCTAACGCATCAGTGCGTCGATTCTCATCTAGATAAGCTAAGTACAAAAAATGTTTCTCTTCTTCAGAATAGCTAGGAGTAAATCTATGGCTAATTTTAATGACGGAATTTCGCATTCAATAGGTAACACAGCTTCCAAACCGTAAACCAGTTGAAAAGGAGTGAAACCAGTTGATGTTTTTACTGAGGTCCGATATGCCCAAAGTGCTGAAAATAGCATGGTATGACAATTTGACTTATGAATACCAATGATTCATTTAATCATAGTGACTAAATCTTTATTTATAGCTTCAACCAGACCATTAGCCTGTGGGTAATATGGAGTAGAACTATCGTGGCGTAGGCCAAGTTGATTTGTCAGTTCAGTCATCATGATATTTCGAAAATGACTTCCATGATCCATAATGATAGCTTGAGGAACACAAAATATAGCAATTATATGATTGAACACAAAAGTTGCAGCAGTCTTGCCGTCTGCCAAAAATATAGGCATCTCCTTGGCAGTAAAATAATCGACCGCTAGGATAATATACGCATGCCCCTCGGATGAGTGAGGGTTACATGTAATAAAGTCAATACCCCACTTTGCGAAAGGACCGACAGCAATTAGAGGTTGAAGAGGAGTGGGTGGTGCACGCATTTTACGATCAAAAATCTGACAGTTGTGGCATTTCTGGATTGCATAGATACAATATTTGAATAACGACGGCCAGAAATAACTAGCGCGCAATATCTTTTGGGATGTGGCATACCCAGACATATGATCGCCACATGCTCCTGAATGACAGTCATTCAAAACCTTCTCAGCTTCTTCATGAGTAAGACAATGTCAGAAAACATAATCTGCTCCACGACGATAGAGTGTATCACTAATAATATTGTATTTTTGGGATTGGAAACGTATTTTCCGTCGCTGAGATCGTGAGATTTCAGGCTGAAAATATTGGGTTTGGAGATAAACAATAATATCCCCATACCAAGGATCAAGAGTACTGATAAAAAACAAGGATTCGTCTGCAATGGGCTGTTGCGCCACAGTTTTAGTATCAGTAGACGAGAAATCACACATCAGTTTAGCAAAAACCAAGGACTTCTTTGCCTTGGATTTTTCAAATTCCAAGTCAAATTCCTGCAGGATAACTATCCATTTGGAATAATTTCCCCCTAGCAATTGTTTGGTCAAGATATACATCATGGGGTTACAGTCAGAAATCACTGTAGTTTTGTGTAATAAGATGTAGTGACAAAATATTTGGACAACTTGGACAGCTGCCAAGGCCAATTTCTCCACATGCGAATATTTTATCTCAGTTGGATGTAGATTTCGACTAATATATTAAATCACATGTTCATTGTTGAATTCATCTTCCTGAACTAAAACCATCCCAATGGTGGAATGAGAAGCGACGAGGTACAAAAAATAATCCTGGTTGTAATTGGGAGGATGCAGTAATGGTGCATGGGTCAATGTGTGTTTGAGTGCATCAAAAGATCGATCAGCGATGTCATCCCAAAAGAATGAAACGTTCTGTTTTAACAACCTGGAAAAACCCTTTGTTAACTCGGCGTAGTTAGGAATGAAACGACGTAAAAAGTTTGCTTTCCATTGCAAACTTTGGAGTTGGCGAAGAGTCGAAGGAGGAGGTAGATTGATGATAGCTTCCACCTTCGAAGGATTGACACGAATGCCTAGTTTTGAAACAAAAAATCCCAGTAAGCGACCCAATTCTACACAGAAAACACACTTGTGTGGATTCAGCCGAATTCGATAATGCCTACATATCATAAATATTGCTCGTAAATGAGTGAGATGATCATCTCTACGTGATGAATGGGAAGGTAAATCATCGAGATAAGGCTGCACAATGCGATTTATATCATGAAATGCGTAAGACATAGCCCTTTGAAAATTTTCCCCAGCGTTCTTCAATCCAAAGTGTAGTTTGCAATAAAAAAATGTTCCCCACGGATAAATGAAATTTGTTTTAGGTTGATCAGCATGGAGTATGCTGATTTTATTGTAACTGGAAAAACAATCCATAAAGGAGAAAATTTTACTACCGGCACAATCATCAATAATTTGATCGATATAAGGTGTTGGATAATTGTCTTTAGGACAAGCTCGATTAATATCCTTATAGTCGATACATACTCTTATAGTTCCTTGTTTTTTGTTGACAGGAATAATATTCGATACCCAATCGGTTAAAGGAATTGGATAAATGAAACATGCACGAAGTAATTTCTCAACTTCGGCTTTGATAAGAACAGCTTTTCTCAGATGTATTTGATGTAATCGTTGTTGGATAGGTTTAAAATCCGGGTAAGTTTTAATTTCATGGGCAACAATTGACGGATTGATTCCTGGAATCTCTTCATATGAACAGGAAAACACGTCACAGAATTCTTGAAATAGGGCTTTATAAGTTTGGATTTCATCATTTGTATAGGAAGCACCTATATGAATGTTTTCAATAATTCCTGGCTTAAATGAAATGTCAATAGGAACTGTTCGAGAGATATTTTCCAAATTTAACTCAGAATCAGAATGTTGCAATGGATTTTTTGGTTCTTTGACATAATCAGTAGTAAAAATAGAAGAGAAATCATTTTCAAAAAGATCAAGCTTAGGTAAAAATGAAGATCGGTGATGTAGATCTTCCCATGGTAAATCATCAATAGACAAGAGTTCATGAATCTGTTCATCAGTATGAACAAGATTAGGAAATGTTGTTGTAGCTGAGCTAGATATAGAAAATGATTCCTCATGGATCACATTCCTTGGATCATTTTTGGTTGAAGAAGGATCAGAAAATGACTGTACAGCCTTATATGAAATTTCAAAGGGACTCAAAGGCATCGCGCCATCAAATGAATCCACCTTGGAATCGGAAGGTATGATTCAAGGATCATCAAAAGTAATAGTATTCGATGAAATCATATGAATATTTTTGATATGAGGCGATACGTTAGGAGAAGGAAAGGAAAAAGTTCCCAGTAAACCAGAATCTTTAATCAAACCTACGCCGACATCCTTGTAAGGAATAACCGTTTTACCGATGTGCTGGATAGTTTCTGTAGAGGCTGGAATGGATGAGAAATAAGTCAGATGGTCTATTGTAACGATTTTTCCTTTATGTGGAAACTTGATAAGCAGAAAAATCGATGAAACAATAGTAGTCATAGCATAAGACCAACTGCGACCCAAGAGAAGGTTGTAATCTAGAGGGGCATCAACCACTTCCACATCTAGATTTACGGTTTTTCCTTCTACCTCTATAGGTAACTTCTGCAAAATACCAAAAGGATGGAACCCTCAGCCATCAAAAGCTTTTAGAATTTTCAGAGATTGATTGAGTGTGGGAGAACCAAGCGATTTCCAACACTGGATCGACATAATACACGTAGAAGGCCCTTCATCAATTACAGTCCGAAAGACGGGTCTTTTTTTGACTAATAATGGAATCTGGAAAGCCATTTGATGGGGTAGGCGAGGTGTATTATTCTCTAAATCGAATATTATTAGGTTCGAATCCTAAATATCGACAGCTCCTATGGTAGACAATAGTAATTTACGCTGTTCTGGGCACGATTGCAGTACTTCCAAAGCCGACATTGCTGAAGAGGAAATAGTTAAGTCCTCAACAATGTTGTAATTATGAGCAGCTCTCGCATGTGAATTGAAAGCTGATTTACGAAGTACACCTTTAGTAGGCGGTTTGATTACTAAGTCTGAGTTGGGTTTCTTGATCTGTACCGGATCAGAAACAGGAGGAGGTGTAGTTGATGTGTTTGAATTAGAAGATTCTGATTCTTTACCACCAACAAGATTTTTACTACCATAATCTTGCGATCACGTCGCAATCCTGACATGAGACATCATCATAACGGGTTCTTCTGAGGAGTTTTAGGTAGAACCAATCATCTTACTGTCCTTAGTAGGAAAAGGATCCTTCAAGACAGTAGGCTGTTGAGAACCTTTAACGAATTTTGAAACCTCTGCTCGATATGGGAATTCTTTGGTAAAATGATCCTCTCGCAAATGGAACAAGGATCGCGAGGTTTTCATTTTTCATCAGTAGATTCATTTTTATCTGTTTTATCTTTTGATTTTTGTTTGTTCTTATTCTTCCCTTTATTTTTACTGTCAGATTTAGATTTGGTCGTAGATGACTCTACAACATGGATGTCAGCAGAAACTTCAGTAGAGGAATCTCCTATCGGGGAATCAGGTAAAGTTATTATAGGAGAAGAATTCTTTGAAGATTTCTTCTTGCTTTTAGTACTAACTGAACAATCATACATTAACGGCATGAGACCCTGAAAGAGCTACAACTATTTTTCCGTGTTTTGGAAGATCAAGGATTTTTTCATGTAAAGTACCTGACTACATATAAACGAGGTCAAGGTACTGAGCCTGAGCAATGACTTGGTCCTCTGTAACAACTCCTCCCTTAGCTACATCTTTAGTGATTTTGCGTAATAATGATTTAATGAACCATTCTGCCAAAATTTGATCTGGAATGAAAACTTTCACTAAACACCTTCTACATCACCATTCGTGAATATGATCAAAAATATATGTGGACGTGGATTGTTTTAGTGAAGTCAATAGTTCCGTGCCATTGTCATATCTGACAAGAAACTGAAAATGAGTTAAGAAAGAAATTGCTAACTGATTGAAGTTATTAAAAGAGCCTCGTGGTAACTCAATGTACCATTTGGCAGCAAGACCAATAAGATTTCGTTGAAAAAGGCGTAACTGAATTGAATCATCAATTATCGAATTAGACACACACCAGAGGTGATAAGTCATAACGTGATTTGACGGATCCTCTCTTGACTTACCCTCGAATTTTGGTATATCACTGGGCAAATTATTAGGCATTGGTGGCCAATACGGAAGATAGTAAATTGGATCGTTCATAAGGCGTGACAAATCAGGTAAATCCAAAGTTGCAATAAATGGTAACTGACGGTTAGGATTGCGAAAACCTTCAGTAATGAGACTAGTTCCAGGAGGAGGATATCCAGGATAACTTGGAATCAGATTTGCATTAGGAATGGTATAACCTCCCTGAAAGCCAGGATTAACCGGACCAAACTGGGGTTGTTGAGGCTGTTGATAAGTATAGCCAGGATATGGTTGATACTGATAAAATGGGTTTTGTGCAATGAGACCGAATTGATACTGTCCCTGCTACGGTTGATATGTGAATTGCGATTGACTTGTGGCAATCGTACTTGTACCAGCTTGTCCTGCAGGCATCTGGACCGAAGTCTGAACTGTGGGTCCTGACTAGGGTACAGAGACTTGAGGAATTTTCACGGATGCAGGGATAGGAATAATCGAAGCTACAGATACTCCAGAAACAGGTGTTGTAGGTTGAACAGATGTTGTAGTAGTTGCAGCAGTCTGAGGTGGAGTCTGAGGTGTACTAGGCCCAGGCTGCTGAACAAAACCAGGTGCAGGGACTTGAACAGTAGGCTGGACAGGTTGTTGGGTTGAACTAGAAACCAAAGGCTGTCCAGGGTGATTAGGTAACTGCACATTAGGTTGCATAGTCTGTTGAATTTGAGATGGATTCCACACCATGTTCATTCCAGGGTATTTTCCCATAGAAGGTTGTGCATATGTAGGACCATAGCCTGGTTGAACATAGGGTTGATAATTAAATGGTAAATTTCCAGCTCCTTGTACAAATGATTGACCAGAAGGTGGTTGGAAACCTTGATTTGGGGACTGACCTTGAAGTTGATAACCCTGAGGCATGTACTGAATCTGGGGTTGATAAGGATCCTGAGGAATATACTGAGTCTGGGGTTGACCTTGGGGTATGTACTGTCTTGAAGGTTGATAACCTTGAGGTATTTACTGTCCTTGAGGTTGTTCTCCAGGTAAATAATATTTTCCTACAGTTTGTCTTGGTAAAAAATTAACTTGAAGATGGCCCCCAGGCAGTAACTGACTGCCTTGAGGTTTCCCCCCAGGCAGTAACTGACTACCTTGAGGTTTCCCCCCAGGCGGTAACTGACTACCCTGAGGTCGGCCCCCCAGGCGGTAACTGACTACCTTGAGGTTGAGAATTTGGGGTATTACCAGACATCATAAAGATTTGCTCTGCATTCAACGTTTCAGTTTTAGCTCTATTAATACCAGATGATAATACTTGTTCAGTCGGTCGAGGAGTTGCTCCTGAGAAAGTACCAGATAGTGCCCGGTACCCCGAAGGAACAGAAGGACCACCATATAAAAATGTTTCCAGTGATTGGGAAAACATAGATGACTCTCCTGACATGATCAATGAAGGATAATAAACTCTTGGTGTAGGATGAAAAGGAATTCAAGGTGGTGAAAAACTAAGACCCGGGTTTTCTAAAAAATCTATCAAAGATAAATACCAAGTGTCACTTCTAAAAGGACTGTAGAATATTGATTCACGCTCCCTAAGATTCAAATTCTGTTGGTTTTTGGGAAGAGTTACGTCTTCGTCTGGACCGACGAGTTCTTCAATAGATATGAGGTCAGAAGGAAGATTTTCAGTAATGATATTTCTTACCCTAGGTGAACCATCGTCACTAGAAGTTGGAGTAACAAATCCTAAAGATGGTTCCAAAACAACAGGTTTAGTGTCAGACCCAGAAATTTCAGGTTCTTCAGCCAATTCACTGGAAGGAGAAATACTTCCAGTAACTTCGGAAACTGAAATTGGCTCTTGAATATGCTTTGTTGTTGGTATTTGATGATCAGGATGAACAATTATAGATTAATCTCCGGCTTTTGTTGATCTAATTCTACTGCCACTAGGTGATACTAGAGCTCGCAGCCCTTCAAGTTGGCCTGGTGTATACTCAGGGGGCTTCCCCTAAAGTCTACGAGACTGTCTCAGTAATTCTGCCATGATTGAATATTAATTAATCACACGTAAACAAAGAAAATTTCAATAAAAAGACCTAAAGTCTCTAAAGGAACAAACAGTTGAATCACACGCCGAAAAAAATCTAAGAGTTCAAACCATGCACAAACAGTAACTTCTCGTACTAAAAAGACTAGTTGGTGATGAAATCCAACTTAGTAGAAGTTTAATACAGAAAGGGCGGTTGGAATAGTTACCCTGACAACCTGCTTAATGAAACACACTGGCACAAGTTTCTTCACAAAACCATCTCAAGTAAAGAGAACCCCCCAGAGAGTCCAAGTGAGTCTAGTCGACGTCTGCTCCAGGTACAGTGAGATCTTTCCTTCACCGTCACCTTAGGAAATAATCTTAAGTTTATGGACACTAAGGTTACCAACAGTAACAAGTAAAACTGGGGGAACAGTCTACGATCCGATTCTACGCGCAAGGGAAGAGTAACAAAGCTCAATCCCCTTGAAGGCTTCCTCGACATGGTCAATCCGAGGTTTACCAACAAGTGACCCCAGGCTCCTTGACAATGGTTAATCCGAGGTTTACCGTTTGTAATGCGCGCAGATCTTCTATCTTTCCCAATGAAACATAATTGATTGTCTCAAAGGTTCGGACATGATCTCTTGATTAAATCCTTTAAGAGAAGCTTCCCAGAATGTACCAATTACAATTGGATTTATTTCCTACCGCAAGATTTATCTACTTGTTTGTTTTTACTATCTTGGAGAGTTAATTACTCCCTACTCCAAGATACTAGCCTAAGCTATATTGGTGATAAGAGCCCTAGAAATAGAAAAAGTTACTAGATCAATTTTAATTAAGCATTGTTTTTATGGGATGTTCTTTAAGTAAATAGGTATGGAAATGAAACTTTGATGGTGTGAAGACTCGACTCCAAACACACTAAAAAAATTCACCTAAAATGATAAACAATTCGTTTTTATTTCAATGAAGTCTAGCTAAAGAAAGAGTTTGAGAAATGCAATTTCTTAAAAGACAATTCTTTCTTTCAACATGAAGAATAAATGAAAAGAAAATCTTTTAGTTTTTCAATAAGAACTCAAAACGAGACAAACAATCAATGCTCACAATAAATCCCTTCACTTTCAAAACTCGAAACTACAAAAAAAAAAAATTCTTTCAAAAGTGATCTACAAGTTCTATAAAAGCATTCAAAACTATGAAAAACTAATTTTGAAATCTAAAAACTTCAAAAATCTAATTGAATAAAAGCTTCAAATTGTTTTGAGAATGTTTTTCTTAGTTGTTCAGTAAACTAAGGATTCATTTGAACAGAATAACAAACAAATCAAAAAACATCCATATATGTTTTCTTTTTTTAAAATGAAATTCAAAACTTATAACAAAGTTTGTTCAAAGATTTGCAAAGAGAAAACTAGATCTATTCCTCAAAAAGGATGGATTTCGCAACCAAGTCAGACTCATCAAGAAGACAAAAATACACCAGTGTGATCTAAGGTATTTCAAGCTTCTAATCTTGTGTCACTATAGAGACAAAGTGAAAACCACTCCAAGTATGCAAAACTTCTAGAAAATCACTCAAAACAAAAATACTATTGGAACTCACTCACAAGAAGTTTTTGATAGAAAAAATACAGATCTGGGTAGACACTAAGAGTCCTAAATCACACTTAAACTTAAACTGGAAGAATAAATATGGAAATTTCAAAAATTTAAACAGGGTCCGCAGGCCCCAGAAGCAATAGGTGCGGTCCCGCACTGGTTACTTAAGGAAAGTGTGAAGATGCACGCACTGTGTGTGAAGATAAAGTGCGGTCCCTAGAAAAATTCAGGAAAAACACAAAAGACTTCAAAATTTTTCAAAGCAAACAAAACCTAAGCTACCCAAGCGAGTATTCATCAATCAAAAACCAAAAAAAATCATTTTCTCAAGTCAAAACAAAGGAAAACCAAAAATAAAAAATCATTCCCCAGTGGAGTTGCCAATTTGTTGGCCGGATAAATAGATCTTGCGAACAAGATCGATATCCCTAGTATCAGAAGATAGTCTAGCAACAAAAAAACAATTAAATCTATCTTTCTCTAGATATATCACGATTTATAAGTAAATGCTACAAAGGTGTTATGATCCTACCTTGATCCAATGCTTGTTTGTAGTAGTCGTCCTTTAGTCGCCCGAAAGAGTTATCTCTGAAGATCTGCAATCACAAACAAACAAACATCAAATAGCACTTGCATAGCATATATTCATAAATCATATCTATTATGGCGATCAAGGAATCCATAAAATAAACAATCAAATGAGAGTTTATTGAGAAAAACAAACTTATTTGTATTAACTTTGAAATAATAGAAGAACCTTACAACATTTTCAGCCTTGATGTTGAACAGGTCCTCCCGGGGTTCGAAGCAGGAATTTCCTCTACTCTGATAGGTCTTGCACTCTTCCAAGTGAGACACATACAGGTATGTAATCTTTCCTCATAAAATCTCAACTAAAGGAGTCTAAATTCCAACGAAACTTTACCTCAAATAACACTAAAGCTTGAACCCCCTTTGAGGCTGCCCAATGCCTTTTTTTATAGTGTAAAAGAGGAGGTTACAGTTCCACCTATGAAGGGATAGAATCCTCCTTCAAAGGGATAATCTCCTCACATCAAGGGGTTAGCTCCTTAAGGCATGGGATACATGAACCTAAAAAGAGCAGATTTGCCACTGCAAGATTCCTTCCAAAGGCTTCTAGAAATGACTGAAAGTGAGCTTTCTGAGTTTACTTGCACCCTTTTAATCTTTTACAGGGGTCTGCATCCTTAACATAGAGAAAGTGTGGTTAGGTACGCAGGAGACATGACCACTAGGTGCGGGACCGCAGGTAAGACAAAGAGAAAGTGCGATACCAGAGTTTTAGAGATTTTTGAGAGCTTTTCTCTTATTTTTAAGGCTTGACATGAGGAACTGATGTTTTAGACTTGCAAAGGAGGAAAGTATGAGTGATAATGAGCTCATAAAGATAGCAGAATGTCAAGGTGAAAATTTTCAGTGCAACAGATGGCTCCTACTGTTCCAAGAGTTCACCTTTTAAGTGATAGTAAAACCAGGAAGGTTAAATGTGGGTCCTGACCATTTATCAAGGTTTGAAAATGGAGAGAATGGAGGATCCTTGGATGATCAACTGTCAGATGCTGATCTCTTCAGAGTAGAAGCCATCCCATACTATTTGGAAAATATAGCAGTTTATTTGGCAACATGACAGTGCCTGACTGAATATATAACAACTCAAAGAAGACATTTGGTAGTGAAAGCAGCTGAGTATCAATTGATAGCAGGAAAACTGTATAAGATGGGGTTAGACCAGGTCTTGTGGAGATGTATCATGGACCATGAAAGAGAAGATATACTGTGGGAGTGTCACTGTGAAGTTGCGGGGGACCATGTCGGGGAAAAACCCACCGCAAGAAAGATATTACAAGCAGGGTTATAGTGGCCCACTGTACATAAGGATAGTAAAGCATGTAAATAAATGTGATGTCTGCCAAAGAACGAGACGTCCATCACACCGCGATGAGCCGCCACTTCAACCTATAAGAGCACTTAGACATTTGAAAAATGGGCCATTTATTTCATAGGACTAATCACACCTGTGGCAAGACATTCAAAGGCAAGGTACATAATTACAATAATAGATTATCTTACCAGATGGGCAGAGGTGACATCAATGAAGGATTGCACAGCAAACACAGTAGCCAGGTTCATTTTTGAAAATATCATTACCAGATTTGGCTGCCCCTGAGACCTAACCAATGTTCAAGGTACACACTTCATCAATACAACAATCAAGTCTCTATTAGATCATTTTATGGTGCAACATCATAAGAGAAGTCCGTACCATCCTCAGGAAAATGGAACAGTTGAAGCATTTAATAAGATCCTAGAAAAATGAATAACCAAGATTTGCAATGCCAATCGAGATGACTATGATGAGCGCATACTAGCAACATTATGAGCATACAGGACAAATATAAAAAGATTGCACAATCAGAATCCTTTCCAGCTGGTGTACGGGAGAGAAGCGGTGGTACCTGCTGAATTTATCAAACCGAGTTTGTTAATCGCTTCAACACTACATATGACAGAGGAAGACTCCATCAAGGAATGCCTCCATGAGCTACAAGAACTTGAAGAAGACAGGATTCTGGCAGAATTCCATCAGACAGGCCAAAAAGAAAGGCAGAAATCTTGGCATGACCATCATAACAACCATAAAATGTTCACATTCGGAGGAAATTTTTTATTGTATGACAGAAAATTTCAAAATTTCCCAGGCAAGCTCAGAATGCATTGGATGAGACCATACCATGTCATTGAAATTCAAGATTTAGGACCAGTTCAGTTGGCACAGCTAGATGGCCAAGTATTACAAGGATGGGTGAATGGAACATTCTTGAAGCCTTATCACGAGTAAGTTTCATCATTTAATTTTCACATAACTCTCGCAACCGAGAGCATTCAGTGGGGTAGAATAGAGATAGGTTGATTCAATAAATCTCTTGCACTCGAGAAGGGAATAGAATAGGAATCACAATAAAGAACATAATTACAGTAACACAAATAATAATCAACCTGTTGCGATGCAGAGACCACATCGTAACTGATTGTGGTCGGGGGGAGGGTAGTGTCTAACGTGTCATCTGTGTCAGAAAGTCAAGCGTGTAAAAGATCATTCTGTCATAATAACCCATCATACTGATGTCAGTCTGTAGGATCACCCGTATTTGAGTATTAACTGCCATAATTAGTAACAACCATACCGTAATAAATTTCCCACATTAAGCCACAATCATTACCCATCACATATACCCAAATCCTAAAGACACAGTCAGCAATGTCAGAATACACCTCATCATGGTAACTAATCGCACGATTATAGCCGTGGGGGAGATATAAAAATTAATTAGTTATGGGGTCTTATCAACCTCATTCGTGCTGGTTAAATTACTTAACCTACATGAAAGAAGAAAGCATGAGAATGCTGGAAAATTCCTAGTTAGAACAAGAAACAGTAGAAAACAAAAGTGAAATTTCATCAGAGGAAGTTCAAAGAGGTAGTCCAGTAGCAAGAATTCACAGAGAAAGAGCCGGGATAACACTTCAAGTATAAAAAATAAGGACAAATATGACAAAGGTAGCAACAGCATTCGTCGAGCTTGAGCTCGATGAGAGAATTCAGATGATGGAACCGTTAATGGGAAAGTATGACAATACGTCGCTGATTGACCCAGATTTCACATATTCATATCAATTTCCAGCTATGAAGAGGCAGGTATACATAGAGAATTATGCTACAGAAGGAGGAGGAGAATCAGCAAGAATGAATCTAGAGTTCAGAGGTATCCAGAGGTCGACCATACTGAACCTCAGGATGTAATATTTCAAATCTAGAACAACTCAACAAGCTTTCACTAAAAACGCATTTCTGGCCACATATGTAATAAAATAGTGAAATGAACTCTTGGATCCTATATATTAATCAATATATAACCAAAATCCAAGAATAGAGCTGAAACAAATCAAACTAGGTGGGTTAAACCGATCTCCCACACCTAGGATTGCCAAAATGAGCTAAAACCCCAAACACTGCAACACAAGGAATTCTGCATAAAAATGACTGCACAGTCTAAGAGAGGGTTTACACATAAAAGTTATAGAAACAAATAGATCTGGAATCATATTAGACAATATTCTCAGAAAATGAGATCTAGTCTCCTTTATACAAAATACAAGAGAACCCGACAAGGGTTTCTTGTCAAACACTCTACATACAAAATGTGATATTCAAAAATTTACTCAATAACCACTGCAAAACTAAAGAATATGAGTGTAAAAGGCTGTAAATATGTCTTATCTGATGTATATCCTCAAGGGATTCCTCCCATGAAACGTTGGACCTCGCAATCACAAGAAAATACTGCACCACTAGACCATCTGCTGAATGTTGCCTCCAAAATAACACATTATCTAGCTTGAAAGCACTGGGAATGTAAGGGAAATGTGTGGTTTGATACCACAGATCTGAAATAAGCTCTATATCTCTCCAAATAGGTCCCTCAAGTGAAGGAAACCTTCCTTGAATGAGAAACTAGCTCAGAAACCGGGATTCCAATCCCTTCCACTGCTACACCCTGCAACACTGCACAATCTCCGGAAAAACTGCACTGATGAAGTAGGCTGAATCTTGGCCTAAAAAAATGATGTGGAATGATGAATTCAAACTCTCCCAATGAGGCTCCTCAAGGAGAGAGGTGGGATTCCCGCTCGGGAACACCCAGTGTTAAACAACACTTCTACCCTGCTAAACAACAAGAGGAAGAAAAAGTCTGAGCAGACAAGAATAATGATCTAAAAACATGAAGAGTAATGCTGCCATCCTCTTCCTTATATAAAACATGAGTTTTCTTTCCCTTGGCCCCACTCAATTATGTCATCTCTATCCCAAGATACATCTCCCTCCAAAACTGTGTTACCTTCCTTAGATTCCTCCTCCTCCACAACTGCGTTGTTGACGTAGTCAAAGTGGACTGAATCAACTTGATTTTATCCTTGTTCACACATGGAGGTGTCTTATTAAGCTATAAAGAGTGTCCCCTTTCACATTTGAAGTGTTTTTATCCTCCTTAGGATACTTATGGGATTTTCTACCCATTTATTCACCGGCTAAAGCTGCTGCTAACTCTAATGTTCCATTTAGCTTTGAGGCTAAAATTTTGGAACGTTACAGTCCTCCCCTCCAAAATATTTTCCTGTCCTCAAGAAAGTGTACAGGGAGAGAAAAAAGTCTCCCCTCCTCCTCATGTGGCCTCCCATCAATAGCCTCCATCACTGCATCAAGAGAATCTGGTAATAAACTGTCATCCAATTTTTCCTCCCAAGTGTGCAAAACCAAATGGTCTACATCAATCAAAGGTGGAATGTGTGAATGGAAACCTACTTATTGTCTCATGGCCTCCACAAATTAGGAGTGATGACTAACATGGTGAATGAGTGCCTCCCTCACCCATGCTATCATCCAAATGAAGTGGGTCACCCTCCAACATGGCAAATCATGAAAAATATCTTCCACCTTGGGCTCCTGAAGTGTAGGTGGGCTGAATAAATGAACGTGATAGGCAAGAGGGCATATCCCATGCTGTTCTCCTCTCCACTCATGATAAGTGTAGAGGGCATGATGATCTTGGGTTGCAACATTATTTCCCTCCAGTGGCAAGAAGAAGATTGAGTCTCCAAGGACTCTTCCTCCAAAATCACGAGACATGCCAACCCAAACCATTCCATCCAAGATGAATGGCACATCATCACCACATGACATCCAAATCAGAAAATGGCTGAAGGTTATGTGCAAGTTTGGATGATACACATGGTATCTCTAGTGGATGTAGCACGGTCCTTTCAACTACTGATTCAGAGCATCAAGTGGCAAGTTGTTCTTCAAAGAATTTGTAGCTATGCATGTTAGCTCATCTACTCAGCAAGTAGTAAGATAAAATATATACCAGATGTGTACAATCATAACAATACAACACTTGCCCAAATTCGTGTAGAAATGGGTTATCAATATTACAAAATTTGGCCCTGAAGTGACCATGAAACCCATAAATAATCTTGCTCTCTTGTGGAGAAATGCATTGTTTACATATGGTGAGAAAATACAAATACTCAATAGAGTAATCAACAAGCGCGTAAATGTATTCCTTACCATGCATCATGTGTGAGTTGAAGGTAAGGTCCATGAGTGAGTCCCCCCATGAGAATCCCCTCATAAAAATCTGCCAGAGGAAAGGGTGCATACTCCCTTTGGAACACTTCATTAATGGAAACATGTTGTCAAGTGACAGCGCTGTAGGCCTTAGTAATAAGGCTCTTGTCACTTCATGACTTATCCCTTTGAAATTTCACATGCCAAAGCCATCCACCATCATGATGCTATGTGATAAGATCTTCTTCCGACATGGAAGTCTCTCATGATCCTTCAATGCTGAAGGGTAGCCTCCTTGCACCATGAATGTGCCTTCCTTCTCTTTAGAAATTTCATGAAAAGTATGGGAATATTTTTTCACATACTCTCCCAAATGCAACCACAAAAACAACAACTCTTGCTGCTTCCTCATCTCCCCCTCATACAAGCCATGAAGTGAGATCATGATGGTCAATTTATATGATGCCCCATACAAATAAGTCTTCTGCTGCTCTATCATATGGGTGCCATGCCATCCAATTGGTTTCTTTCTCCATACAAATCTTCCCCTGAGAAAAAAAATATCAGCAATACATGGAAGCAAAGTACAATGAGAACAAGTTGCCAAGTGACAACCGGAGAGTGAATCATGGTCCCTCTCATGGAACCAGTGCAGTGCATCTTTTGCCTGCATCAAAATAAGAAATAACAAGTGATTTACCAGCCACTTTTTTGCTACCACAGTCATCTCATAAGATGAAAACATGAAGTTACAATATGGTGTCAATGGTGCACACAAAGAATAATGTGGTTTCCCACACAAAACATAAAAAAGATAGCCAAAATAAAGGCTACAAGTAGCTACAAGTACATCATCATACAATATGCAAGAAGAGATAATTGTTCTTGTTACATCATGTTGCTCAAATAAGGAAAAGAAGTATAAAACAAGATATGAAATGATACCTCTTCCATCATGTACTTGAGTTCTTGAGCTGAAATGGCTCAACTGGAAATTCTCCCTCACCTACAAAGAGTAGGGAAGTGGCTGTGACCTCCTTTTCATTACCATCCAGGCTATGCATCTCTCCATATGCTGATATATGTCATGCTGGATGCCCTCCCAAGTGAAATCCTCCATCAAATGGAAATATGCCTCAAAGTGCATATAAGAGAAGTCCTCATGTGCTGCATGTAGCAGCTTCTCCTTGAGACTAGAAGATCTAGTTAAGAATATCCTACCATAGGAATAGATGACCACATCATCCACCATGTATCTATCATCTCCATTTGGGTCATCAAGAATCATGGATGCACCAAGATCCTTGGAGTACTCTACCAAGAGCTGAGATCTCCAATAAGGATCAATCCTCCCAAGAGACAGCGCTAGTGATCTGGCATGTGAAGCTCTCCTCATGCAATTTCCTGCTACTTTGACACCCCCCATGCCAAAGTCTTCCTCCAAACTCTTCACCTCTCCAAAATCCAAGAGTGGTGAATCCAAAGACAAGATGTCTTCCATCAACTCCAGATCAGGTGGCCTCCCAGGTGGAATGCCTCCATGTAGTGAGACATCAATGTCAAGAGTAGACTGCACATATGGTTGGGAAACCTTTCCCCTACCCTTACAATGCAAATTAGTCTGCCTCCTTCTTGCATTGGCTTTTTGAAATAGATAAGGGTGTGTTCCTCTCATCAAGTGATGCTGCTCTTCGTCCCTACCTCCTCCTTCTAGCTGCAATGCTGCTCACTGATTGTGCTTGGACCTCCATGTATGAGATCTTGGGGAACTTCTTGTAAGGATACAAGAATCCTTCTTGTTGGAGCATGTGCTCCTCCTCCCTCTGCATGGGGCACTGGATGTGCTCTAGATGTGAGAGCATTGTTGCCTTCATCTTCATCAATGTGTATGGGAAACATCTCAATAGTTGGATCCTCACGTGAAAAGGAGATCCCCGTGCCCTCTTGTTCAAGAATATGAACTAGAGGTCTTGCTTCTGGAAATGTGTAATGCAAGATGTCAACTTTTCTCATGGTTTTCTGAAGTGGCATTTCCTCCATCACATGAAAGGGTTTTTTTTTTCTCAAGTTTTCCTTTCTCATGTGCCTTAGGGAGTTTTTCACCAAACCTTCCCATCAAATTTTCTATGAATCTTGCATAATAGGAAGTGTTTGCATATTTAAAGAAAAAGATTCAAAAATCCACCTTGCATGAGCCTTACCTCTGAAATGCAGCGCTGCAACTCTGATGGCTTCATCTCCGAAAATATGGTGCAGCTGCAAATAGGAGTCTAGCTCCTTCACCCAAGCTCCAACTGAACATGTAGGTGATCCAGCAAAAGTAGATAGAAGAAATCTACCTGCATCCTGCCGCTTGCTCTTCTCCACCTAGATCTTGCAAAACTCTTGAAAATCAGTATGATCTCTAAACCTCTCAGTTTGAGATTCATACTCCTGCAACAAATCACTAAGAGTTCTCCTCTTAGGCATTCTTCCTCCTCCCATCCATCTCAAGATAGATCTGGGTACTTTACTGCGTTGTGCATCATGGTGTGTAGCTGCATGTGCACCCTCACCATGTGAAAATTTAGATTCATCTCTAGATCCAAACTCCTTTGGAGATCCCATCTCCAATATCATTTTCTTCAGCTCTCCTTGAAAGCTCTACATAGATTTTGGAAGAAGCTTGGTAAGCTTGTCTTCCTTTCTCCCTTCACATACTAAATCTTCCTAATTTTTGTTCATCTCTCCTTCCTCTAAAATTTAATGGCGTGAGATCCATAGGCTGAGCCAAGACTATGCTCTGATACCATTGTAATATTCCAAATCTGGAACAGCTCAGCAAGCTTGCAATAAAAACGCATTTCCAGCCACATATGAAATAAAATAGTGAAATGAATTCTTGGATCCTGTATATTAATCAATATATAACCAAAATACAAGAATAGAGATGAAAAAAATCAAAATAGGTGGGCTAAACAGATCTCCCACACCTAGGATTGCCAAAATGAGCTAAAACCCCAAACACTGCAACATAAGGAATTATGCATAAAAGTGACTACGCAGTCTAAGAGAGGGTTTACACATAAAAATGATAGAGAAAAATAGATCTGGAATCATATTAGACAATATGCTCAGAAAATGAGATCTAGTCTCCTTTATACAAAATACAAGAGAACCCGGCAATGGTTTCTTGTCAAACACTCTACATACAAAATGTGATATTCAAAAATTTATTGAACCACCACTGCAACACTAAAGCATATGAGTGTAAAAGGCTGGAAATATTTATGATCTGATGTAGATCCCTCAAGGGCTTCCTCCCATGAAAGGTTGGACCTCTCAATCACAAGAAAACACTGCAACGGAGCCACTAGACCGTCTGCTAAATGCTGCCTTCAAAATAATGCATTCCCTAGCTTGACAGCACTGGGAATGTAAGGAAAATGTGTGTTATGATACCAAAAATCTGAAATAAGCTCTGGAGCTCTCCAAAAAGGTCCCTCAAGTGAAGGAAACCTTCCTTCAATGAGAAACTAGCTCAGAAACCAGTATTCCAATCCCTTCCACTATTGCACCCTGCAACACTGCACAATCTCTAGAAAAACTGCGCTGATGAAGTAGGTTGAAGCTTGGCCTAAAAACCTGATGTGGAATGATGAATGAAAAGTCTCCCAATGAGGCTCCTCAAGGAGAGAGGTTGGATTCCCTCTCGGGAACACCCGGTGCTAAACAACACTGCTACCCTGCTAAACAGCAAGAGGAAGAAAAAGTCTGAGCAGACAAGAATAATGATATTAGTAGATTTTTGGCTTCTGTGATCCATCAATAAATTATGAAAAATCTTTCGTAATAATCACATTATTTGCAGAATAAAGTTTATCGTTGTCCCAACAACCAGCAGTGGTTCATCATGACTAGTATAGGTCTGATTAGTCGCTAGTTTTTAACAGATGTAGGAGATGCAAAGAAAACCAAGTATAATAGCTATTTTGACTATGAAATCCACAACGGTTAATAGAATATTTAAAACAAAATAATAAAAATAAAATAAAAGTAGTTCTACTAA
Organism: Pinus albicaulis; assembly: GCA_034641835.2. Lineage (NCBI taxonomy): Eukaryota > Viridiplantae > Streptophyta > Pinopsida > Pinales > Pinaceae > Pinus > Pinus albicaulis. Next base: position 1,386,565,590 of record CM076582.1, read on the forward strand.
TTTAAATATTAAATACAAATTTGAAATTCGCTAGTTTGAATATTCAAATTTAATTATATATTATTTATATTAAAATTTATTAAATTTTTTAATAAAAATAAAAAATAAAAATAATAAAAAATACAATAAAATAAAAATACAAATAAAAATAAAACAAAACTAAAATAGTTAAACCAATAAAATTAAAAATGGTAATAAAGTTTAGTAATATATTAAAATATTTATTTATATATTTATTTATTTATAAAAAATAAAAAATAAAATAAAAATAAAATAAAAAATATAAATATAAATAAATAAAAAATAAATAAAAATAAATAAATAAATAAAAATAAATGAATAAATAAAAATTTTATTTTTCTTAATATCGTTAAATGACTATTCAAAAATTAAATATTAAACAAAAATAAATAAATAAATAAATAAATAAAATATAATAATAATAATAATAATAATAATAAATAAATAATATAAAAATAAAATAAAATAAAATAAATAAATAAATAAATAAATTAAAAAATTAAAAATATAAAATAAAATAAAAATAAAAATAAAAGTAAATCAATAAATAAATAAAAATAAAATATATATATATATATATATATATATATATATATATATATATATTAAAAATAAAAAATAAAAATAAAAATAAAAAAATAAAAATTAAGAATATAACGCAGGAATCCAACACCTGCTTATATTCCAACCATCATCTCTATTGAGATTTACGGGCCTTTTTTCAATTTCAAGGGCCTCTCTTAACTTACGATGATGAAAATGATCAATCTTGGCTAAGACCTTAGCCTCTTCAATGCAGATATGGTGGTTAGTTTTTTCCACATGTTCAGCTAGGGCAGAGGTGCGGGACCTGCCATGTCTAATGTCAGCTGCATGTTCACATATCCTTTGGCTAATGGACCTACCCGTTTCACCAATGTAAGGCATCCCACAGGAACAAGGAATAAGATAGACACCTTTTCCATCGTTCAAGGTGGATCTTTGAATGTAGCTAAGTAAGTCGTAAAATAAAAACATAAGAATAATGAAGAATAATAAAAGAATAATGATTCCATCTCTTCCTTATAAGCAAAACATGAGTTTTATTTCCCTTGGCCCCACTCAATTAGGTCATCTCTATCCCAATATACATCTCCCTCTAAAACTATGTTATCCTTCCTTGGATTCCTCCTCCTCCACAACTGCGTTGTTGACTTAGTCAAAGTGGACTGGATCAACTTGATTTTATCCCTGTTCACACATGGAGGTGTTTTATTAAGCTAGAAAGAGTTTCCCCTTTCACATTTGGAGTGTTTTTATCCTCCTTAGGAGACTTATGGGATTTTCTACCCATTTATTCACCGGCTAAAGCTGTTGTTAACTCTAATGTTCCATTTAGATTTGAGGCTAAAATTTTGGAACATTACACAGGAACCTCCAAGTGTTTGGAACAATGGGAGAAGCAATGTAATGTATGAAATTCCTACTGAGCAGACTTTAGAATGGATCACTGTTGCTAGGGTGGGAGATATCGATACATGCAGAAGATATCAATAGGCTCACGGGATTATCAATAGAAGGAAAGGATGTCTCCACGACATTCCAAAACCTGTCTAAGAGAGCCAAGAAGGCGGAAGATTATGATTACTATAAGAAATATGAGACTAGAAGAGGAGGGAAGGGGGAAAATATAGACCTCATCAATATTCCAGCAGTTATATTTTCCTGTTACCTAATAGTAGGTAAGATGATGAGGCACTACACGAAGGGCGAATGCACCCTTGACACCATTTCAGTTGTGGAACACTACCTCTAGGGAGCCCAGCTGAACTGGTGTACATTTCTACTGAACGAACTGTTCAAGGCCCGTGAAGATAAGTACAGAAGAGCCACTGGGTTCATTTACGGCTACCTCATAATGGCATTTGTGATGTGGAAATGGACTCACCCGGGGGTAATACAGCTCATGGAAATCACAAATGACCAGCCAATGGAAATGAAGTTTACACCCTGGAAAATCTCGGGAGATCCCAGCACAAAGGAGGTAAATGAAGAAGCTTTCTCATTCTGGTACAGGAAGATGGTGGATGTGGTGGCGAGATAGCAAAGGGTTTCAAGGAATCTGTTGGACAAATATTCCTCTCAGATATGGTTTGGGGCCACTCACAAGCAAACATATATCAGACCCACTTGCATGGATGAAACCATGTTCAAAATGAGACCATTAAAGTTTCAGGTTGACGAAAATGTGTTCTACATCGAAGTCTGTTCATGGCTGGGAGTTGGATTGGAGATTAGAAGTGGAATCCATCACTATTCATTCAAGGTCATGCTGCCAAGAGCATTACCAGGGGAGACACCAGATGAAACAACGAGTAGAGTATCTCGACTACATCTAACACCTATACTGGAAGATCGGGACACGAGGATAAACGACTTCAATTGGGTAATACAAACTCTCACAAGTGCTTCTCCCATGTTTCATTATTTTTCATAGTTTCAGTCTTCAAATTCTGCATTACCATCCATGATTTCACCTATCGTCACTTCCCTACCATCCGCCATGTTTAATTCACCCCCAGCAACCACAGTAATTCCAATCCAGAAGAGTAAGGCACCTAAACCACCTGTAGCTACCCCTAAGGCCAAGAAAGCAAGAATAATGGTGCCTAGGAAAATAGTTGACCTCACTGAGGAAGATTAGACCCAACCCATGGATATGGGGGTACCAATTCAAGAAGAGCCAGAGGTTGCCACCCAAGTCACCTGCGAGCTACATGTGTTTGATACATTCTCGGTTTTGAATATTCAAACATCATCTCCACCCCACAATCACACCTCTTCACCTTGCACTCACCATTCATTACCTCATACTTCATTTACATCCAAGGACCAATCCACCCGCACTCCATCCACCTCAAAAACTATCTCAGACCCAGTAAAGGTAAGAAACAAGACAAATGGAGACACCGAGGCATAATTTAACTCAATTAAGGATATGGTACCCGAGGTTAACCAACCTCTGGTGGGGTAGGGCACTTTCCTCGAACTATTAGTTCAGGGAGGATCTTTTACTGCAGACACAATTCCCTCGCCAAAGGAGCTGAAGACATTTCAGAAGGAAAATTTAATACTACAGCAGATTCAATTGACCACGAGTATGAATAACTCAGAAATTTAGTTTCCACAATAGAACCAACCCGCATCACGTCATGAGCACTCAATGAGATCAATATCCAGTGGCCAACCCCTCATAGAAAGACCGCCAATCCATGAAATGTTTGGCGCTGAGAGTATGCATACCTGGGGTAATGAGCAACTATACAACTTCATTCAGAGAGAAACACAGTAGGCAGAAGGGCTGTATAACGACCTCCAGCAGAGGTCTGAGCAACAACAACAACAGATAATTGTGCTTACTAAAGAGCGCAATCAACTAAAGGGAGAGAAGGAAGACATCGGAAGAGATATCGGCCTGCTCCATAGTCGAACGGTCAATCCTAGTGAAGGTAACATGTGAAAATCTTAGTAAGGAAAATCAAGAGCTCAAACAAACGCTCGCAGCAAGGATAGTGTTACCAGATCCTGCTGTGATATATGCTGAGAAGGTTACTGAGAAGTAGAAGCAAGCAACCGAGATGCAAGAAACCCTAGGGAAGACAGTTAGAGAGGCTTACAACCTCCTGAAGCATTTACAAGAATGCTCTAACTTGTTAACTATTAAAGCCAAACCTATCTCAGCACAGCTTCAGCAGATTTCACAAGAGATAAAAGAGGCCACGGATCTCATCGGCATAACCTAGCTATACAACCAAGAAGAGGTACTAGAAACCAAGATACAGAAGATAGAGGAGCATTCTGCTGCCAGAAAGTAGGTCCTCCGAGAACTAAGGCAACCAGTCAAGCAGACAGCAGAGGCGTAGATGGCCGCCGAGGCCGGCATAAAAATCCAAGAAGTATTCAGCAACCTGCTGCTAGTAGCAAGTGAAACCAAGGCTAAAAGAGTTTCCACCAAAACCGACTAGCTAATTTAGGAATGGAATTAGGAAATTAACGAGTTCGCAGAAATCAAGTCTTCAGCATTAAGCAAGGTTCCCGAGTTGGGGACTTTGTTTGGACAGAGCGAGGAAATGGAGAAGATAGAGGAATCCATAGAATTAGAAAAACCAATGGAAATCAAAGTAGCAGGAAAGGATTGACTTGGGATGAGTCAATAACATGTGGTCGAGGCTCGTTGGGGCTTTTGTTTTGAAAATGGAATAGTTTTAAGTTGCATAGAATAGGTGGCGGAGTGCAATCACAGTAGTCAGGGAGCTGTCACGGTTGCGGATAGCTGGAAGATAGGTGGCGTGGAAGTTGCATAAAACAACACAGATGGCATGGATGGGAGACAAGGACAATCAACAACTCCCAGTAATTAGGAAGAAGCGACAAACAAAAAATCAGGAAAAGAGGAAATACTAACAGTCACGTTGGCAGAAGAACAAATAAGAAATCATCCAGCATAGACAGTAGAGTTAGTCTGGCAGAGGGCTGAGGGAGAGAGTCGTAGGAGAGCTCTGTTAGATCTTTGTTGTACTGAACCACCCTATAATAGAATCTACGAAGTGATGTAAGATATTTGATAATGATAATGAAAGACAGTTCTTGCTGTGTTTGATGTTCTAAGTTAAATGTTATCCAGTTGCTTATTGTGAATGTATGCCCTGTTTTAAATTTTGGTTCAGTATCTTGACTATGCTTAATGAGTTATATCTTATACAAAGTAGCGAGATATGTCTACTATTTCAAGTTCCTTTAGTTTCTCTTCATGGTTGTAATCAGTTGATACTTGATCTGTTTGCTAACGTTACTAAGGTCACGACATGCCTCGGGTGAGACACTCTGCTCCTTGGAGTAGGGTGAAAATGTCGAATTTGTTCTAGACTACTGCAGAAACCTTATTGGCCTCTCTCTTGAACCTGGGTCTTGCTCAGAGACCTCCTTTTTTGCCAACAGGCAGAGACTTGTGGAGGATTTGGGCTCAGTCACAAAGAGCTCTACTACTTTCCTGTGTTATATTCTTATTTTCCTTTTCTGCAACTAATCATTTCTATGTTTCGTAGAATTGTAATTGATTTAATTCTCATCAGCATTAAGTGGTTTGTGTTTCCATTTATTTAAAGTCTTAATCGGTTTTACTTTCCACATGAATTTTATTCTTTCATTTACTAGATTTATTTAAATATTTTGATTGCTATTCATTCTAAGTGATATTATTTGGTTGATCAGTCATTGAGAATTTCAATTGCAGAGCATGAATGAGTTACTCACTGTTCAGTTGCTGCATTATTCCCTGAATGATTAAATAGATTTCTATATATGTTGATTAGTGATTGTGGTTAAGTGTGAATTCTTTAATCCTTGCACTTCAGTTTGTTGTCTCCATAGAATAATTCATAATTAATTTAAGTTGATTGATTAAAGTTATTTTATGATTTCTTTCAGAATGGTCTTGGTTTAACTTCAAGAATTAGACTTTAGTTCTTGCAATGATTTCGATTTGTTAACCTCTGATTTCACTTGCATAAAATTTTATGAACACTCTTGAAATAAATTGACTTATCCTAGGTTGATAATTAATGTAGGCATTAGGATTTCTTTTAAATAGTCATCTTAATGCACCAACATTTTGGCGTTGTTGTCGGGGAGAGTGTTTACAAGTGATGTCTTTTTTTTTGTATAAGAATTGGGTATTGAAATCAAAATTTAAGAACCTACGTGCTAGGAAGTAAAACACTTGCCCATTATCTCGATTTTCAGAAAAAACATAGAGGTTAAATAGGAATGGGTGTTTTCTTTTTGAATGACTAGAAAGAAAAAGATATAAGCAAATCTGAACCGCCCATCCAAATCCACGAAACGCAAGGGACCGGTGACCCTTGGAAGAACAACATTCTTAGACTAAATCATAAGAAAAGCTGAATCTCAGGTATCCGTAGGACCCAATACCATTTCTTAAAATGGTCCTACAATAATCCCTCACGTAGTAGGCTGACCATCTACCGCTTACATTGAGATCCATAGTGAAACAAAAGGGTCTGAACAGAGCTTTCAGGTCACAAAACATTTGAATCCTGACCCTTCAAAAGAGGGAAATTATTGCAAATTGCAAGAAGGAGAGGGAGAAACCAGTGGTGCTATAAAAACAAACTTACAATCTCCAGAACCTAGATCACCTAAAATCTTGGTATAAGAGTAAACAACCGACATCCCAGATCGTGGTAGTACTGTAAGACCTTTTCCAAAACTGACTTCTAGTCTGGTCTGAATTAATCTCCCAGACCAAGAAATACCTGAAGGTTATTGGCACATCTTTGACCAGATGTCACAGAATCAACCCAAGGGACAAACATCAACATTGGAGTACCCTATTGTTGACCCAGTCGCTAATTCCCCTATGAAAGCTATTCCATTGAAAAAAATCCCCACTTTCCATGGATTAACTTCGAAAGATCCAAATTATTTCTTGTTTGAATTTGATGTTTTGTGTAGGGGATACGATTACAACACTGACCCTTAGAAACTAAAATTTTTTCCCTCTACATGTAAGGGAGCAGCTTTGCGCTAGTTTATGGGGCTTGGTGGAGGGACTATTAATTCCTAGGATCAAATGAAAAACTATTTTCTTGCTAAATATCAAGAATACTACAGGACTAGAGAATTAAAATATAAAATCTTCAACATGAATTCAAAAGATAACGAAACACTAGAAGAATATGTTGAATGGTTTCAATACAATCTAAAAACTTCCCCTTATGTTGCATTGTCCAAAGATGTCTTAAAAGTAACTATGATAAAGGGAATGAAATATGAATGGATAGGAACATTAAATCAAATGGTGAAAGGAGATATCTATCAGGAAAATTATGACGATATTATTTCATTATGTGTCAGGTTCTCTAGAGGAAACACACGCATTAGGCCAGTGGGATGTGATTCGGCTACTAGGAATAATAGAACATCAGGTAGTAGTGTAACACGAATAGAAATCGTCAATCTCTTGGAATATTTCAAGACTGATATCTTGGGTACCCTCACAACACAATTAGATATCCTGCAGGCCAAGCAGAAGCAAGCATTAGTAGAACATAACTTAGTCATATTTTCCCCACGCTGTTGAAAGAAGAACAACCAGTGAGAATGCCCATTGGACATGGTCCAAATGTGTGCCATCTGCACTAAAGACCACACCAATGAATAGTTCCCGTCACTTCAAGGGTTGAAAGTAGTATTCAAAGAAGCAGAAGAAGAAACAAAACCAATATATTTAATGAATCAACGTTGACAATGGCAAGCCTAATCTTCAGGTATGTCACAAGACCCATCTCAGTTCTTTCCTTCTTCACAATTTAATCAACAGAAAAAATATAGAACAATGTGGCAAACCCAACCACATTTTTCCGCCTGACCATCTAAACCATTCTCCATGCCCCCTTGTCCAACGTAATCCTTTCTAGGTAGCAGTTGGCCAAATACTTCTTTCTCTCCTTCATTTTGGCAGAACAATCCATACTCATCCCAATGGCTTGCCTCTACTTAATAAAATCCAAACTGGTCCCAAAACTGGCAGCAACCTTTAGGAATAACCATTTCACCTACGGGAACGGGTTCTCAACCTCAAACCACATTACTAGCTCCATATATGTTACCACATAATTCTCAGCCTCTGATACGTCCTCATATGCCTGCTCAACTAAACCTAAATCCCAATAATATACCAGTGTAGCTGATATAGATCGTCGAAGATTCAGACCTCGAAACTAAACAAAAAGAGTGTAGTGAAATTAGGCTGAGATCTAGGCGTGTTATTAACCCGGGGAAAATTGAAAACTTGCAACAAGACTAATTATAACCCCCAACTGTAATCAATCCATCAACTGTGATCAACACATAAATAAAACATGGAGAAGACACATTTGAACAAGAAGATTATGGAAAACTTATCAATACCTCTCCCCATTCCCTAAATGATTAGTGATACCTAAACCAATTGTCTATCCATATTTTGATCTTCTAGGGGAACTTAAAAATATTTTTATTAAAATTCCTCTCCTCTAGGCCATTCAACATATCTCTATCTATGCTAAGAAAATTAAAGAACTGTGCGCGAAAAAACCTGTGAGGAAAACAAAAACTTCACCAACTTTCCATGTCGTAGGAAACTTGTGTGATTTACTTTTGGTCAGGGAAAGACCAGTAAAATATGAATATCTAGGGAGTCCTATAGTTATAGTCCAAACATATGGCTGCTCTTTTCTAAACACATTAGTCGACTTGGGCACAACCATTAATATTTTTATTGTAGAAACCTGTGAAACACTTGGTATCACCGCTTTAGAACCAACCACCGCCTTGCTAGAACTTGCTGACCGATCAGTTGTTAAACCAGAAGGAACTTAACAAGATATCATGGTTTCCGTTGACTCATGGGAATACCGGTAGATTTTCTATTCATTAATATGAAAATCCAACTGGATGGACATCCCTTAATTCTGGGTCGACCTTGGTTGGCGATAATCGACGCTTACATATGCTATCATACAGGCAGCATGACCATTGCTAAGGGGGATGTTGTAATTTTTTTTTTCTATACCTTCCTGCCAAACCAAGTCTTCCCATTGTAAAAATTGATAAGAATCTACCCGTATACCTGGAAGAAAATATCTATTCACCACTCACAGTAGCAAAAGTGCTTGAATTCAAAAAATAGACTGAAGATGACATAATTAATAATTTTATTAATTAACCAGCTGCTGTGGAAAATGAAAAATGCCAAATTTTAAGAGCAATTCTTGACAATGAGGCCTAGGAATATCCTTTAAAGGATAACGATGACCAACCCATACCCACAAATGTTGTTCATAATAGCAAACCTGTTGAAATTGAACCAGGAAAAATTTTGAACATCAATGACAATCTGAATAGTGACCAACAAAAGAAGCTCATTAAAATTTTACAAAAATACAAAGGGGATTTTTCTTGGGATTATCCAGACATGAAGGGCATAGATCCCCAATTGTGTACACATCATATTTACACTGAAAAATATGCTCGTACCATCAGGCAATCTCAACGAATATTGAACCCGCACCTTAAAGATATCGTGAAAGAAGAATTACAGAAGTTGCTAGATGTAAATTTTATTTATCCTATTTGGGATAGTAAATGGGTCGCTCCATTGGTGGTTGTCCCTAATAAAAATGGAAAGTGGTGAATTTGTGTGGATTACAAGGAATTAAACAAAGCCACGCAAAAAGACCACTTCCCTCTTCCGTTTATCGATCAAGTCCTTGATACATTGGCAGGGAAACGATTATTTTCCTTCCTTGATGGCTTCAACAGCTACAATCATATCAAAATTGCCCCTGAAGGCCAGGACAAAGCCACTTTCACCTGCTCATGGTGTATGTTTTCTTATAGAGTATTACCTTTTAGCTTATGAAATGCCCTAGCTACATTTCAGAGCATCATACTCAGCATTTTCGCTGATCTGATAAACAAAGGACTTGAAGTTTATATGGACGACTTCACCCCATATGGGGATGATTTTTAACAAGCACTACAAACATTGGAAAAAGTGTTGGAACAATGTATCACCACCAGGTTATGTTTGAGTAATGAAAAGTGTCACATGATGATGACGGAAGGCGTAATCCTAGGACACTACATTTTTGCAGCTGGAATATAGGTAGATCCGGAAAAGTTAGAGGTAATTCTCTTACTATCCACACCTTATACTCAAATGGAGGTACGTATCTTCCTCAGATATGCAGGATATTATCGTAGGTTCATAATTTTTTTTTCACAAATTATTGTGCCTTTGTATGCTTTAACTGGAAATATTGAATTTAAATGGTCTGATAAGTGCAACACTGCTTTTAAAGATTTAAATAAATTAGTCTCGACTACACCAGTATTGCATGGTCCCAATTGGGAACTACCATTTCATATTTCGTCAGATGCATCAGACATAGCGATAAGAGTTGATATCTGTCAAGAAGAGGACAAAAAGCCCTACGATTTTTATTATATCAGCGAAAATATCACCCCTGCTAAACTAAATTATACAGTAACAATAAAGGAATTCTTAGCATTCATATATGCCATAAATAAATTTAGACATTACATAACTGGCTACCAAGTATTTCTATATACTGATCATTTTGCCATTAGGTACTTAGCTAATAAACCAATTACAAATGAGAGAGTGGCTCATTGGTTGTTACTTTTGTGGGAGCTTGATATCACCATTAAATACCATCTGGGAAAGGAGAACACAGTCGCATATTTTCTGTCTCGGGTTCCAAATATAAATGATCCACTAGTAGTAGATGGCCAATTTCCTGATGAAAATTTGTTTGTCGTAGTAGTGAAAGTGCCATGGTATGTAGATGTGGCAAATTATCTTGCAGTGGGGAAACTGCCCAGGCATTTAACAAAAAAAAAAAGTAAGTTGATTGTCTAGAGCATCGATTGATTTTCTTGGGTTGGTGGATAGCTCTTCCACACATGGTATGATATGCACATATGCAGATGAATTTGAGAAGATGAAATTTTCGACATCCTAAAGGCCTGCCATGACGAACCTTGCAGTGGACACTTTGTAGACCATAGAACCAGGAAAAAAGTATTACAAATGGGCTATTATTGGCCCACTATTTTTAAGGATGCTAATAAATATGTGTAGGCCTATGATAGCTGCCAAAGGATGGGTTGCCTCGGTCAATCTGAAGAAATGTCGCTACAACCACATTTGGTAATAGAACCTTTTGAATGGTGGGCATTGGATTTTGTCGGTCCATTCAATCCACTTTCAAACCAGAAAGCCTACATGCTGGTTGCCACAGACTATGTAACGAAATGGGTTGAAATAGTAGCTTTGCCAAGAGCTATAGAAGAAATTGTTGTTAATTTTCTTTTTGAGATATTTGTGCGGTATGGTTTTCCTGAGAAGTGATAATAGACGGAGGGGTGTAGCTCGTAGGACATAAGATTACAGCCACTTTACGGAACCACCACATCAGGCATAGAATCACTTCTCCATATTACCCGCAGGCGAACAAGCAGGTCAAAAGTACCAATAAGGTCATTGAAGCAATTCCGACTAAGACAATTTTGACACATCGGCGGGACTAGGCTACTAGAATACTAGAGGCCTTGTGGGTTTATCGCACAACTTGGCAAAATAATACTGGATATTCTCTGTACCAACTTGTTTTTTTCAAGGAACCTATTTTTCCTATCGAATTTGAAATAAAGACTCTACGAATAGCTCAAGAAGTGGAACTGGACTTGATGGAGGCTAAAACTAAAATACTTCAACAGATAAACGAATTAGATGAAGCCTGATTAATTTATCTACAACGTATCACAATCATTCATCAACAACGGGCTAAATGGAATGATAGCTTTATCAAGAAGAAGACGTTTCAGGAAGGAGACTAGGCACTCCTCTACGATTCTAGATTTCAAGACTTCCCAGGCAAATTACAAACAATATGCCTTAACCCATATGAAATTCAAGAAGTGCACAACAATGGCACTCTCACTTTGATCACCATAGATGGGTCCGGGTCTTCCTTCTGAATAAATGAACATTGGGTACGTCTTTATCATAAACCACTCACAAAGGGGTATTTTTTCCAACAGGTACGTGACGACCCCGCTATGCAAATTTTAGCTGCAAGGAGTAATGACCCGGAAAACTTACCTTCATGAAAATATGTTTCTTTCAGTTTGTACGTAATGTATATATTTTCTTTCATTTGATTGTAATTTGTTTTTTTCAGATAAGCATCATTATACAAATTCAAAAATCCCTTGTCTTTTCTTTCTTTCCTTCTTTCGTTTTGGTGTGTTATTGTTGTTCAATCAATTGAACAACTGTTGTTCAATTGGTTGAACAGCTATTGTTCGGGCAAATGAACAACCAATGTTTTTCTTGCATGTTTTTTCTATTCAATTGAACAATTGTTGTTCAATTGACTGAACAACTGTTGTTCGGTCAAATGAACAACCGAATTTTATTTTGCATATTTTTTCTATTCAATCGACTAAACAGTTGTTGTTCAATCCATTGAATAGGTGTTGTTCGGTCAACTGAACAACTAATTTTTCTTTTGCGTGTTTTTGTTGTTCAATCAACTGAAAAAATGTTGTTCGGTCAAATGAACAACCGATTTTTCTTTTGTGTGTTTTTGTTGTTCAATCAATTAAATAGTTGTTGTTCAATCGTATGAACATCTGCTCTTCGGTCAAATGAACAGTCGATTTTTATTTTTTCGTATTTTTTTTTTTCAATCAGTTGAACAACTATTGTTCAATCGACTGAACAACTGTTGTTCGGTCAAATGAACAACTGATTTTTCTTTTTGCGTATTTTTGTTGTTCAATCAATTGAATAGTTGTTGTTCAATCGATTGAACAACTGTTGTTCAGTCAAATTAACAACCGATTTTTCTTTTGTGTGTGTTTTTTATGTTCAATCGATTGAACAGCTGCTATTCAATCAATTGAACAATTGTTGTTCGATCAAATGAACAACCTCTTTTTTGTAATAAATAGATGTCTAATCAAATGAACTTTTGCTAGTTTTTTTTTGCCATATAGCCATTTTTCTTCATACATTTTGTAATGAAAATCATCCTGTTGAATGGGGAGTATGTCTCTAGGAAGGATAAAAACAACGATACTAATAAGATTATGATTTTTTTACCTTTTATGGGTATCTTTATTTTCAAACATTGATATGGTGCATCTATATAATGGCTTCTTGGATATCTCCTCCTCAGACATATTATAAGGGATTCATTATCTTAATACCATGTTGGCATATCTTTTTACACTATCAATGGATGATCCTTTGGGGCATGATGCCTTCTAAATAAGGGTATTACTTTTATTGGCATTTATTTTTACTCCTCACACCATCCCTAACTCTTAAGGAGTTAATGAGCCTCCCTCTATTTATGATCCAAAAAAATAAATAAATAAATGATATGAAAATATTTTTAGAGAGGATAGGGGGTCTCATCATGAGTGAGCCTACCATGATCATAAGGAGATAACAGGTAACATTCCCACAATGGCCACCACACCAGGGCAATGACCTTCTAGCCAAGCAAAAACTTCCTGAAGGACATGATGTCTCATCACGAGCTATCCTAATTACTTTTTTAAATCCTACTGAATGGCACTATGGTTATCTGGTTACCATGCCAACACAATGGTATTTTTATAAGAGCAAACAAATTATCTAAATACTAAACAGAGGATTCTGGCTCATTTTTGGGTTAAAAAACAACCTTGTCAAGGCTATGGATGCCTGCTGGCAGAAGTGGCTCTGCTCGTGGCATTGGAGTTTCATGATAACAACCAATCATTCTATATTCAATTATTCCTACTGACTCATTCCCAATGGTGAATTTACCATTTGAACAACATTATCTTTATATTAACCAATATGCATGATAAAACTACACTTTCATATGAATTATATTAATTATGCTTAATCACTTGATACCAGCAACTCTTACCACTCCTTACCTATCATGTTTCTGTCACAACTTTCCATCAAGGAAAAAAATCTTTTTCTCATAATAATTATTTCTCTATTTTTTTTCCGTTTTGATAATTTCTCCACCTTTCTTATGATTTGTGCTTATTTGACTGATTTCTGCCACAATGTACGTTGCTATGATTATTATTCCACTACATTAATGATCCTCAACGTCTTTCCTCTTTTTCTACACTCTAAGGGCTTAGACGCCATTCTCTCATTGGAGGGGGAAATGTGTACATTATGAGAAAGCATGTGAACTAATTATCAAAATCCATAGAAACCTGTTGATATGATAGACAAATACAATAATTTCATTTATACTCTTTTTAAAACAATTTTAAAGTATTTTCATGCAAATATTTTTGTTGTTCCGAATTTACGAAGTCGTGAGCAGTGCATACGGAAGTGTTCCCACAATAGTCATGGGTGGGAAATATTTCTGCAACAAGCCCACAATACTCAATATCATAGAACAGGCTCATGCTATCCTTCAAAATGCTGGCTCACTCCCATATCTAAATAAATTACAGGGATTTCACATTGAGATAGCACTAGAATTCCTGCAGAACCTGCAGGATGGACCCACAATTGTGAAGGGAAGAGATATAACAGTATCAGAGGATGTAATAGCTAAGGTTTCTAAACTTTTGGCAATAGGAACAAGGTTGAATGATAAGCAGTTCCTCTTACATGAAGCAGTTGCAGTGTTCCAGCACCCATACAAGAAATTGGTATTCACACGAAAAGGGATTCACCCTATGTCTTTGAAGGAACGTTGGAAAGAATTGGTAATCACCATTAAAAAGTATATTACATGAAATGGATGCAAATGTGTGGTAAAACACCGGAAACTCAAACTTCTAGCCATACTCAAACATAAAATTTCAGTTAATTTTCCATTCTTCTTGAATTATTTGTTGCATGACATATATAGTCGGGTTAGGAAGGCTAAGAATCCACATACAGTTATTAGCCAACATGGTCTCATAAAGTTGATTGTCATTCATGAATTGACCAAACATCAGTTAACTTGGGACAAATTTGTAAACCATGTCCTAACCCCACTAGAAGAAAATCCTGATAATAGAGAAATTGACCAGCCAAGAATAGAGATATTAGTCCCAAAGAAAGCAAGAAAAAATACTTATCCCTCGACCTCAAGCCTAGTAAAATGAAGACGCTGCGAACGGTTAAGTTCATGACATGACACATCAACCTTGTCCAATGAGGCAGGGCCATCCCATTACACCTCCTCTAAGCATGCAAGATGAATTCCTACAGGAATATGAGGAAGAAATGGCCCGAGTACTGGAAAGTATGAGTGCATTCGACAAAGAAAGAAGTCCCTCTGGGAATTATGAGGGATAGAGTTACCACCTAGACTAGTCTACCTCTGCTGGCAGTTTTGGCCACACTTAGATTTTACCTTCTAATGAGGAATTGTAGGATTCAAGGGATTCAACTCCCTGTGGTAATGAATATTGGAAGAATAAAACCTTGAAAAGAGAGCTCTTGAATCTGAAAACCAGTCGCGAGCTACTATCCCATTGGACAAAGATATTGATATAGGCACAATCCCTTTGGTGCTTGAAGAAAACACTGTCCCAATGGGCCAAGATACCAATATAGGCACAACACCTTTAGTGCCTGAAGAAAACACTGTCTCACTAGATTATGGCCTAGAAATTTGCACAGCTCCCCTTGTGACTGAAAAAAAATACTGTGCCCTCTTCTACTAAATACCCTATAAATAAGAATAAGCTAGTCAAGGCTAAGTTGAGGAAGTTGCACAAGAAAATAGTCAAGCAATTAAGGGAATGGTTAAAAGAGCTAGATAAAACCTGGAAGCCTAAAATAGAAACATACACTGTTGAAACCCAAACGGAATTGGAAACACAGACAGAGGAAACTCATATAGATGAAACACCTTATTATACTCCTCTGATAAAAGAAGTTGTTATTTCAAGGCTTCAAAACGAATTGACACATACCCAACAAGAGTTGACCAAATATAAGAAGGAAGTGGTACCCTTACAGGTGCATCAGGAGTTGTTGGAAAAACTCAACAATATTGTTGCAACCAAAGATGAAACTTTCGCCAACGTCAGAGGCGAATAGGAGAAGGTAAAGAAAGCATAAGCTCAACTTGAGGAAGCCACGAAGCAAAAAAATACTATTTTCTCGCTTTACTCGGATGTCATATCTTGTAGATCACCTGCTACTAATTATGCTATGATTTTATTATAAATAATATCTGTCATTAAAAGTGAAATCCGTTAGAGCAGGGAAACCCACTGAATTTAAGACCATTGTAGAATTTGTCCAGTGTTGTGGGGAACAGAGTGAGAAGGTTCAACACCTCCTATGTGAATTGTATCTACATAATTTATTTTTGGAAGATAAGCGAGATAGTAACCTTAGTCCCTTCATAGGGGAAATCCAATTTCAAGCCTTCCTTTCTTTTGCCGATAATCAGATCAAATGGGATAAAGCCTATAACAATTTTCAGAGAAGCGAACATGGCTTGGATCTATGGGTTAGAGGAGAACCCAATAAACCCCTGCATCTCTTCACCCAACATAAGAGATCCATGAAACGGGAAGGGGTCATAGCTATATTGGGGCCACTCCACAAGGAAATTGTACATGCAGGGAGATAATACTTTCAGGAGATCAGAGAAGATGCTTTGTTAGCAACCAAGAAAAGATGGCAGGCTTCCACCAACAACGTTAAAATTCGGGAACCATTTAATTACAGGAACTTTAAAGCTGTTGTTGTTCATTTTAACACATACAACAAAATAATTTTATGCATGGGTCCTACATGGTTAGGGTGCCACTACATGTGTCCTATTATATCGCACCCTCCTGAAGGCTATCACCATGACTATGATCTTCCAGAGGGTCATGTCAACCAGGATTTTGCAAAAATAAAATAGAAACATGGTTTTAGATTATTTAAGGAGGAACTCTATCCTGCTTATTCCTTGACATTGTTACACCTCAACCATCTCATTTCATGAGGACATGCAACAAGATAAGCTGGGGAGAATGTTGGGCCATGAAAAAGGTACGTTTTACCCTCATAATTAGATTGATTTATTGCTAACCTTCATGTGTTTACCTTCACTTTGAAAATAAATCTAGAAGAATTAATTGTAAACAAAGGGTAAAAATAATTATCAGCAAACTATGTGATTATTGGAATAAAAGCTAACTTTCATTGCTTTTATGTGCAGGAAATTTGAACCAAATAACTTTTGTTCAAACGACTAAACAACAACGACCACGAAAGGGAAAATATTGTGTTGTGTTCGTACGAACCGGTGAAAGATGAGGAGAATCACGCTTATTTTATAATGCAATATGTTGGATAGCTGCGAAATCCTCAAGATCTATTGATCCTGAGGATTCGCTATTATTCGTTATTTTTTTCCATAGAATATAAAAGGATGATAGGTGAAGTATAACGGGAGTAATTTTACCCGTATGTTGTAATTGTGTATTATTTACATTCCTTCAGAATAGAATTTTCGCTCTCAACGATGTTGTATCTTGACTATTGGATTTAATGAAAGAGATATCGGTTCCTTCGTAATGGTGTTCTGAATATATTCTGGCAGAGACTTCTGGAGGCTCTGGGCCCGGTCACAAGGAGCTCTACTACTTTCTTGTGTTATATTCTTATTTTATTTTTCTGCAATTAATCATTTCTGTTTTTTTGTAGAATTATAATTGATTTAATTCTCATCAACATTGAGTGGTTTTCCTTTCCATTGATTTAAAGTCTTAATCTCTTTTACTTTTTTGCATGAATGTTATTCTTTCATTTACCAGAGTTATTTAAATATTTCGATTGTTGTTCATTCTGAGTGATATTATTTGGTTGATCATTCATTGAGAATTTCAATTGCAAAGCATGAATGAATTACTCATTGTTTAGTTGTTGCAGTATTCCTTGTTTGATTAAATAGATTGCTACATATGTTGATTAGTGATTATGGTTAAGTGTGAATTATTTAATCCTTTCATTTTGGTTTGTTGTCTCCATAGAATAAGTCAGAATTAAGTTAAGTTTATTTATTAAAGTTATTTGATGATTGCTTTCAGAATTTTCTTGATTTAATTTCAAGAATTATACTTTACTTCTTGCAACGATTTCGATTTGTTAACCTCCAATTTCACTTGCATAAACTTTTTTGAACACTCTTGAAATAAACAAACTTTGATAATTAATGTAGGTATTAGGATTGCTTTTAAATATTCATCTTAATGAACCAACATCAGTGTCATCATAAAAAACACATACATATATACATGTAAACAAATACTAAAATGTAGAAAATATAAATATCATACCTGTTAGTCCCTGAGCATAACCTGGAGAAAGACCCATATATGGGTCACCACAGAAGTCCATCCCATGATAGGGAAACTCTAAGATTAGCTAAGGGTTGGAATCAACCAAACCTCCACAATGTTGTTCCAACATATCCCTACAGTGCCCCCTCCATATCAAGGCATAATGGGCTCCCATATCCATATCTGAGGATCCCTCGGAGGACCAGGTGACACCGCAATGAAGGGTTGTAGCATGAAGAACATTTCATACATAATTTTGTAAATAATACTAACATATCAGGAGGTTTGAGCTCTTCCCCGCTGCACCCAAGAAAGATGAAATATCATACCACCATAAATGAAGTGGGCCCAATCAAAGAAGTACCCCGCCTACAACTGTTGTAGAATTGCTAAATTTGGCCCTAATACCCTATTGGGTGAAGCTGACCCCACCAAGCGCACAATCATTGACAGGTCTGCATGCTTTGTCAAAATCACTATAGTATAAACATCAATGCACCCATCCACAGTGGCATTGGGCCCATAATTTTTCTCCCACTCTACCGATTGTCAGATGTTCATCTCCCCAGGTGATAGTGGATAAGAAAATACCTCATCGCGAGGTAGAATATCAATAAAAAAATACACATCTACCTGAGCTAATATAGCTAGCTCAGCTCATCTCACTACCATAATATGTCGCTCTTTATCCAAGCAGCAAACTAAAAATCGTAAAAACCTATCTTGGAATCTCAGGATGGGGTTCTGAAGAAAATTCAGCAACCCCCATCATGCCAGAGTCTCACGAACACCTAGGTCTTGAGCCACCTCATCGCGGTGGGTGGCCCAATATCTCTCTCTCCCCACATCATCCTGCCACCAAAACACCTCAAAAAATATCATTTTTTGGCCCATTTTAGCTGAAAAATAATAAAAAATTATTTCTTTGGACCGAACATCTTAAGCCTACACATATGCGTCCATTATGGGATTTGTTTTAGAAAATAGGCACGTCGATGCATGCATGATCAGCGAATAGGTGCATCAACCACCATGGTTGGTCGACGCACTTGTTCTTTGAAAAAACATGTCGACTCCACGTTTGTACCTCACATAGACATGGCGTTCGATGTGCCTGTATCAAGATTTTTCACGGGGATGCCACGCGAAGTGCAAGCTTCACGCGTTGACCATGTGACTCTCTTTGAGTCACATGCGTAGTCCCCTAGACCTAACCCTAAAAGGCCATTGTACGCATCTCGGGTGCTTTGGCTGACCGCAATGATAGGAAATGCTCTAATGACAACCTCTGACCTCTCAATCTCACTAGTGAAAATGAATTGAAATTGGTCTCTTTTGGTCTATATATCACCCTCTTTTTTCCATTTTCTAGAGCCCATAACCATAGCCAGAGACATACATTCTCAAAACCGCAAGAGACACAAGGATCTGTACTTCATCATCTTCAGCTTAGAACTCTTCGTTCCAGTTGCCACCAAAACTCATTTTTTTGGCCCGTCGTACACCCCAAATTTTATCTCAGGTATGCTCTCTCTTGTTTTTTGATTCTTATCATCACATATTATTCATATGTTTTAAAAATATGCTTTCACTTGGGGTATTGGCCAACATATATTGCAAGTACATAAAAAACACCATGTTTTGATCAACACCTTAGTAGAAAAAGTACAAGAGTAGGTATCATTCAGCACTTAGCATCATAGGATTCCTTTTAAGCTTTGCATATCTCGACGTAGTTCCTTCAAAGTGCACCATAGGTTCCATCATCTTGACCATGTTTATCATCACCTCACCTTGCACATGATGAACACCCATGATGGTCGATAAAACCCCACTGCTCATGGCTCCCATCATATTCGTTGACCCCCATCCACTATTAGGAGCCATGACCACCCACTTCAACCCGAAAAATAAATCATTTATATGCCTTGATTCCCAACCTCATTTTTCTTCACTCATCGCATACTGAAGCCCACTCTTGGGCCACCACCAATATTTTTTCGACGGATCAACAAGATTCACTACCGAGTTTCACATTTGGCCTATCACACCCCCATGAGCATAGCCCATTTGTGTCATTTAATCCTCCTCATCACCCCCACACTGAGACCAACTAATGGGCCCCTCACCCTCAGCAAAAAATACTTTCCTCACATCATCATGCAAGACCATACATGTTAATGGGGCACTCGTCTCCCTATTTTTACATCCAAACCACTTTTACATTCTTTTAGAAAATGTAAAAATATTTTTTAGGAGAAAGACTTCCACCCATATTTTTACGCTTCATACCTGGTGGAATTTCTTAGTCACCCTTGGTCGGAACTTGCACATTCTTTACCAAATCCCAATCCTACCAACTCCAGGGCTACCCCTATCAGAAATTATCTTGATTGACACCACTTGCATTAACAACTTCGACCTCAGGCCAGTTATCCATAACCATCACTTTTAGCCAACTCTCGTTATCATGCCATTTTAACCTGCCATATTACACTCTGCTTCACCAGAAACCCTGATCCATAGTATCAAAACTTGTTTTGTACGGTTGATGCTTCTTTCTTATCGACTTCACCAAACATATTTCAGGATTGAGGTAGTACCTTAGATGATTTCCCCCTCAATTAGGAAACATCCTCGGATAGAAGAATGGTAATAAAAATTGCCCATTTATGTCATTGATCCCCTAACATTCGACATCAACACCAATTTTCATGTCAAGGTGGTATTGTACTTCATAACCGCTGCGCTATGCCATTTAGTCAAAGACTCGTGTATTGATAAGTATCTCTTAAAAATTCTTAAAACCACAATGCACGAGAGGTTCCAAAAATTTCAAGAACCATGCATACATGGAGCACCTCATCAAAAATTGCTTCACCCACAAAATGCATGTGGGTACCAAATTCAACGTATTTATTCAAAGTAAAAACACCCTTGAGGGCATCAGCAGTCGTCATCACCAACCAAAAACAAGTCACTTACCATAATGTGACTTGACATAACCAATATTTTTCAGATTGTACTAACTCATCATAATAATCATGGGACATGCCCGCATCGTAGAAAAATTTCTTATTTTATCACTTAAGGTTTCCTACAGAGAATGGTTACTCTTTCTCTTCAATCAAGGGGTTCCCCTACTCATCTCTGCAACAAGTTACTCTCTCTCTCTCTCTCTCTAATTTGTTACATAGAATCTCAGTCAGAATAGAAAAAGTGATGTATTTCAACTATACGGTTGCTCCTAGACCTCATATATTAGGGGGAAACTGTTAACACCAGAAAATCATACACTACAAGGGAAATTAGAAAATGTCCAAAAAAATGTACAAATGAATATTTTCCAACAGAGAACATCATGGAAGGATAAAAAATTTAAATTTTACTAAGGTTATGTGAGAAATATTTGACTGCGCACTAGAAACAAAGGAAGTTTATGTGGACCACGAACATTTTCCTTCGAAAGCCGCACAATCCTAGGAAGGGCGAACTGTCATTTTCCAGGACCACTTCCCACACTTGGGGAGTTGATTGTTTGTCATGACCATTCAAGGACATATGACTTGAGGTTGCCTTGAAGAAATGAAACCCTCAAAAGAATCATCTTGTCCTACTCTTGGATCACTATCACTCTTGGGCCAAGGGAGGGAATATGAATTCAAAAATTTCTATATAAAAAAGCCATGTGAAGAGAAAAAGATGGGACATTGTTATGTTGTCCAAATTTCTACCAGAGAAACACCACATTTCACTATTGAAGAAAGGGAATTGAGAGCACTAGCATGTTTTCCATATTGCTTCTAAGAAATCCAACATCTTAGTGAGAGAAGAAGAGTCTGCCATTGGAGAGTATTCACACTTCTTTTGAGAGAGAGGATAAGTTTGCAAAGAGACCAAGGAAAGGGACCTCCTTGTTGAGGATATTTGAGCTCCATAGCTCAAAGGATTATCTTCAAGTGTTTTATCATTCTATTGTAATCTTCTATGAACAACAATTAATAAAGGGAGTCTTTATCCATTGATATATTGACATGTTTGTTCCATTGAGTATTTTTATTTTTATTTTTCTCTTTTTTTTAGGCTTATGTTTCTACATGCATTACGTCCAGTAAAAATCATGCTTTTCTTTGTTAAAGTCTGTTGATAGTAGCACAGACTATGTCTGTGATCCTTTGTAGGGAAGAACCAACTATTAAGGAGGTGTTATTTGGTACTCCATTTCCACAAAAACACTAACACAATATCACACAACCCCCTATCCATTTTTCACTCTAGATACTATTATAGTAGGGGGGAGACTTGATGAAGATGACCTTATCAACCATATCTTACTAAATCAACCTCTCACTCCTATACTAGTTCATGAATTGCTGAAAGAATTTGAGAGTAGTACTTGGACTAACTTGTGCTCTGTTGACTTTAGCCTAGAACATGACAATATTGTAGAGTTTGGCCCATCCATAACTCTAAATTTCAACCCCTCTCTCTCGGCCAAACATGAAGAACAATTGTGCAATGTATTGAGGCAACACCTAGATGCTTCTGCTTGGGATTATAAGGAAATGAAAGGTGTGCATCCCTCATTTTGTACTCATCATATTTACATCAAAGAGGTATGAAATCCTATGCAACAGCCCCAAAGAAGGATGAAACTAAACCTTAAGGAAATTTTGAACAAAGAATTACAAAATATACTGGATGCAAGGTTCATATACTCGATTTCAGATAGTGAGTGGGTGTCACCTCTTGTTTAAATTCACAAGAAGAATGGGAAGTGGGGAATCTGTGTTGATTACGGGGAACTTAACAAGACTATGAAGAAGGAACATTTTCCTTTTCCCTTCATTGACCAAGTCTTAGATGGCCTTGTAGGATAAATTATTATCCTTCCTGGATAGATTTAGTGGATACAACCAAATTCAGATCAACCTTGAAGACCAAGAAAATACCACATTTACATGTCCTTCGGGTACCTTTTCCTATAGAGTTTTTCCATTCTATTTGTGCATTGCCCCTGCTACTTTTCAAAGGGAAGTTCTAAGCATATTTTCTGAAATTGTTCATGACACTCTTCAGATATACATGGATGATTTCACTCCTTTTGGGTGTGATTTCTAGGAAGCTCTTTCTAATATGTGGAAATCCTTGTAGAAAAGTATTGAAATTGATCTCTCATTTATCCTTGAGAAATGTGAGTTTTTGATGAATGTAGGGATTCTCCTTAGCCATTCTATATCCAAGGAAGGGATACAAGTTGACCCAAACAAGATTTCCATCATCGAAAGGGTCCCTATCTCTAAAAAAAGAGATGTCAGGAGTTTCCTTGGATTAGTTGGGTATTATAGAAGGTTCATTAAATATTTCAGTAAACTGGCTTCATCCTTGTTTGGATTCTTGGTTAAGGATTCAGATTTTTTTTTACAACCAATTTTCAAGAAGCTTTTGAAGTACTGAAAGAAAAGATGAACATTGCACCTATCCTTAGGGGACCCAGCTCGATATTACATTTCCATATACACATATATGCGTCAAACAAAGTTGTATTTAATGCCTTAGGACACGTAGAATAAAAATGATCTTATGTTATCTATTTCAACAGTAATAATCTTTCCAAAGTTGAATTGAACTATATTGTCATTGAAAAGGAACTCTTAGATTTGGTGCATTCTTTAAACATGTTTAGGCATTATATCAATGGTTATCAAAATTTGGTTCACACTAACCATGCAGCCATTAAGTATTTAATGAATAAACCTTATATCAATGCTATGATAATTATATGGTTGTTATAATTGCAACAATTTTATTTGACTATTGTTGAATATCCAGGGAAAGAGAATGTGGTTGCATATTTCTTGCCAAGACTAATCCTGCCATTAAGAAAAGAAAAAATGATAAATGATCAACTTCCATATGAACCTCTTTTTTCCATCTTGATGCTTTCTCCTTGGTTTGCTGATATATCCAACTATTTGGTTGCTGGGAGCTTCCCTCCTAACATATCCCCCAAGGAGAAAAAAAATATTGTCGGAAAAATCACCCTGTTCACTTAGATTGGGGGAATATTCTCAGATTGGGACCATATTAGATCTTGATAAGATGTGTGAGGGAAGAATAAGTCTTTGACATCCTATGAGCATGCCATCACGGACCCTGTGGGGGCCACTTTGCTAATAAGTGGAAAACCTTCAAATTTCTACAATCAGGTTACTATTGGCTGACTTTACATCATGATGCAAGGAGGTACACCACCAGGTGTGATCATTTCCAAAGGATGGGTAAGCCAACACCAAAGGATGAAATTCCCTTACAACCTCAAGTGACTCTAGAGCCATTTGAAAAATGGGGCGTGGATTTAATTGGACCTATTTACCCCCCATTAGAAAATAAATGGTATATCATTATATGCATTGATTACTTGAAAAAATGGGTTGAAACAAAAGTAGTTAAGGAAATAATTGAGTTGAAGGTGGCTGATTTTTTTACGGAGAACATCTTCTACAGATTTCGTTTTCCAAGGGAATTAGTCACTAATCAAGAATCAAAATTTAAATCAAGTTTGATTGAAGATCTTATGAAGTAACACTGCATCAATCATAGGACATATAAATCCTATCACCCTCAAGAAAATGGGTGAGTGGAAGCCACAAACAGAGCATTCAAGAGAATTATTACCAAGGTTTTTAGCAGTAACGAAAATATTGGGTCGACATACTTGTGGAATCCATTTGGCCCTACAACAGAAATTCGAAGAGCACCACACCTTGAGGATGGAAGCTCAGTTAGACTTGGATCTCACTAAATCACAACGGGAGTGGTTGCTAAAAATCAATGGTATAGATGAATTTAGAATGAAATATATTCTACACACTGAGGTAATCTAGCTATAAAGGAATATTTGGCATGATAAGAACATTAGAGAAAGGAATTTTCAAGAAGGAGATTGGAACATGTTGTATGATTTCAGGTTCAATGATTTCAAGGGGAAGTTAATGACAAGATGGTTGCGCCCCTATCTAGTAGAGAAGTGTCATGATAAAAATTATATCCAAATTACAACAACTGATGAGGAAGGTATTCCTCTACTTATCAATAGTAATAGGTTTAAGTTGTACATGAAACCTCTGTCCAAGGAAGAGTTTGTCAACTCAGTCAGTAGAGAGTTAAATGTGGTTCGGAGGCACATAGCCCTTAGTCCTCCAAATTCCTAAAAAAAAAAGTAATAATAATAAGAGGGTCATTATGAAAACCTCCATTAGGCATCTGAGGCCAAATCCTAAGTTGAAAACCTTGAGGCATCCCAGGAGCAAAAAATAGAAGAAAGAAAAAATAAAAGGTCCCCAGGTGAAAAAAGTTTAGATGCTTTAATCACTCTTAAAAAAACTGAACCAAAAGCATTAATTTTCAACATGGGTAGGTATTTTCATTTCAAAGGTGTGTGCACTATCTGTGCTGATACATGAACAACCAGGGGAAAATGCAAAAATTTCATTGAACACACTAGTAGGATTTTAAAGCATTCATGCAAAAATTTCAAAAACACTATGTAGGAATGTAACTCACTCAATAAAGAAAGAATTCACACTTTATTAACTTCAGAATATAAATAGGTGTGCCATGCATCATTAACTAGATTGCAACAGTTAATTGAATATTATAGATATAACCAATCCAGTGTAACATCATATAATGAACCTGAAAATAGAAGTGTGTATGTTGGTGAGCCCTGGTATTGCACCAAGAGTGCTGCAACTCCTAGAGGCTACTCAAATTTACTTTATCAAACCAATTTTTGTACAAACTTGGAGGTGACAGTACTATATGTATAGAAAATGAGTTCTACTCATGCCATCCTCATCTAAGTTCTACAATGAGGTGCTATGCTAGGGTTAATTCTAGGAAAGGAATTCTGGCACACTTATAAATGTAAGCTAAGACTGGAAATCAATCATGATAATTAATCTATCAACCGGGAAAGAAACTACTCTAAATCACACCAATTCATCTAGCTAATTTCAAGAAAGAGAAATTCACACTTATGCTAATGCAGGAAAGGAAATTACACTAAGTGGAATTTAGAAGCTAGATTGCTTAATTGAATTGAAAAAAAGGAAACTAATCTAAAGAACACATATTGAATCAAATGACTAACTGAATCCTATCTATCTCATGCTTAAATACTATGTTTAATGATTCATCTATCAATGAACTAATCACACTTTTAAATGACTCTATTTTTCAGCAAAAGAAGGAGGTGTTGAGGTGGTGTACGAGGGTCCCTGGACCATAGGTTCATAGCTGAAGGTTTATTGGTGGCTTGGACCAGCTTAGATGAGGTGAAAGAGTGATTTTTGGCTGAAGGAGAGAGTTTTTGGCACTGCTACAGGAAGCTGCTACAGGATTTCTTGTATTCTACAGGATGTCCTGAAAAGCTATAGGAAATATGTCATGTGGATTTTATGGATAGAAATGGTGATGAAAAGGTTAGGAGAGGTGGGGTGAAGGTGGATATAGATACTGAAGGGTAGCCAAACCATTAGCCAAACTCATAACTCTTCACAAAGCCTGTCTTGAACCTTTAAGGTGGCTCTTGGTGATGTGGTGGTGTTTTTCAAAAATAGGGTTGTAGGTGACTTGGATGGAAGGTGGTTGATGAAGGGTGGAGACTGAAGTTGATGGTGCTGAAGGGGTCCTCCTTTGATACTCAATTCAAACTACCTTTTCATGCATTCATCATTGATAAAGTTATCACAAAAATGGTGGAAAATATTGAGTTGAATTTAAATAAACCTACCTATGCAAATCAACAGAAATATACCTATGCATCTACAACATGTTCATGATATGAAAAGTAAACTATCTAACTTTTCCAAGAACTCATAAAGTGAAATACATTTTGGTTTGAGGTGGAAGACCTTCCTCCTCAAAGCTCCAATGGAAGAGGTGAGAGAGGGAGGCTTAGCACATGATTTTGAGGTTTTATATGCTACTCAACATAAAATGAAAGAGATTAACTATTGTAACATAAGAGAAAACAAAAGTACATAAGAGATTCTGAGGCCAATGGATTGGAACCTAACCCACAAGCTCAACTCCCTGCAACTAACTAAGTGGAGAAGAAACCAAAAAATCATTTTATTTCACAACCAGTATTGTACAACACATATGAAAGTCACAAATGTCTAATACAAGAGTAAAGGGTGCTCTAGCTACAACCAAAAATCAAATCCTAGTGAGCTCTTCCTCTGCCCTATTTATGCTCAAGGGTAGATACCAACAACTTCCTAAAAATTACCTGTTTTTTCCCTTGGAACTTGAGAGAAGTGGAGTGTGGCTCCCTTTGATATTTAACTTGCTTGGATGCCTCTGATTTCGAGTTGTTTAAGGAGAATCTCAAGGAGATATTGACTGTGTTTAGGAGTTAAGGAGGTGTACAACCATCCTACAATCACTCCTTGTTGTCTACTCTGAGCCTGATTGTGTAATCTTCCTAAAAAATGGCATCATTCCCCTAACTTTCCTGGATTTAAACCACATTAGGCTTTGAAGCATGACAACCCTTAATACACCATTCTCACTAATAAAAACATGACAAAATGCAATTAAATGCAAGATAGAGAGAATAACTAGACTAAAAATTTGACAATTAACCAGTTAGAATGTACCTAATGATGGTGCTTATTGTTCCTTGAGAAATAATCTAAGGTTGTGTTGAGATCAGTGCTCAAGACATTTATCATAACTTTGAAATAAAATATTTTTTTGCCTTTCATTTTGAAAACCCCCAGAATATAATATTTAAAACCCTTTAATCTTTATAATATAAAAATACTCTTCAAAATGCCTTCAAATGGTGAATACAAATGAACATGAATTATATAGTAATGTTGGTGGAAAATTGTAGATACCAGACTGCTAATACATAATTTATTATCTTGGTTTTAGAAAAACATGGTTAAGCAGAAATGACATTCAGAAAAAAGGAGCGCTTCATTAAGGAATTTGACTCTAAATCACATATTTTAAATCATAGACCAACAACTACATTAATTTATTCTGAGCAGAAACAAAACACAAGATGGAACAAGAAAAACTAATTGTACTCAACAATATCTAGAAATTATTTTGAAAATATTTACTCATCATCATAAATTTCAAGTACAAAACTTGTGGTACTATGATGTCCAAAAATATGGAACTTCTTTCATCTTCAAAAAAATTCTTATATACAAAATTCCAAAATAGACAGTTATAAAACTGTCAACTTCCTAAATTGATTTCTTCTGACTATTACATTGAAAATATAAAATAAGTGTCTCTTCAGGAAATTATAAACACTTAGTCACTGAGTAGCTTGAGATTCTGGAACAGAGGAGGTTCTTATTTCTGTATCTTTTTCTTGTGGAGACATCCACTCTTTTCATTTCTTCCACAAGTCTACATTCAAATTACGACAATTTACAAGTTTAACATGTGTCATTCTGAAATTTGTAATCCTGGAATATGTTGGCATTTCTGCAAATAAATTCTTCATCATCCATAGCAACTGAAATTCTTTATGTAAATAATTAACAATAGTGTCTCCCTTTAAATATCAAGCTTCTCGTAAGTGTTTTCAATCTTTCTTTTTGCTTCCACCAATAACGTCTCATAGGTTTCCCAATGAAGTAAATTTCCCTATTGGTCCCAATAGGATGGTATACCAACCATGGTTCTTTTATAAAAAAAAATATTAAATTTTGTTACTGCTCCCTTGAATTCATTCAAATTCTTCTCTGCAACTTTCCTGTATGAATTTTAACAATCATCCTATTCAGTTCTAACAAACTAGTTCCTGTCTTCAATGCTGATTTCTTTCAATTCCTTTGTAGAATTAGAGTTTATAAAATCAATAAGTCTCTTGGAATATAAAGCTATATTTTGTTACTTTTTCTTATTTGCAACAATAATTCCTTCCATGTTTCTTACAATAGTCTTTTCCTCTCCAATAATAACAAGTAAATCCAACACATTCTTAACGTTATCAATAATGTCATTCTATATGATTTCCTTGGCTTGAATAAAGGACATATTTAATTTTACTTTCTCCTTCAGTTCCTTGATTTCTTGAAAAACATTTTGGTAATCTTTCCTATACTTTTCAACATTTTCCTTGGTCATTTGCACCTCTTTCTCAGTGACTCTAATCACTTTGCATGCATCCTCTAGGTCCATTTGAGTCTTTTTTAAATCAATCTCATACATCCTTAACTCAGTCATGACTTAAGTTAATTTATCAGCAGAGTCTTTTGAATATGATGAAACAACAATAGTACAGACATGAGAGTCCAGTTTCTTTTGCAACATATCATTCATTTCCTTCAATTTAGATATCTCTTCATTTTTTTGCAACAAAGTTTGCAACATTTGTTCTTTTTCTATTTCCACTTGAGCCACCTCAGTATCCATTGAGTGTTCACTTGAGGGAAACTTGAGATTATTTTCAAGTCTTGAATCTCAGATTCAGCATTTTGCAACAGCTTTTGAACTGTTTATTTATCCTCAGGATCAACTTCGATCTTGATAATGATCTTTCTTAATTCTTCATTATGTGTAGAGTAATCCCTCATTTTTTATTTTTTCAATTTCAATTGCTTCACCACCTTACTCAACATATTCTCAGCTTTAACAACATCTGAATTTTTCTTGTTTATATCATTAAAAATCAAATGACCAGTCTGCATATGAAGGTTAATTTTATCTGAGAGGGGAATCTTCTTTGCATCAACTATTAAATTAATAGTTTTGAAAGTAGCAGAAGATGTTATAGTGATATATGAAGGATGAGAAAAATCTATCTTTAGCTGATCCTTTTCTAAATCCATTTTTGACAGTAATATAGTTTTCTCAGGAGAGATTTGAGCCTATGACTGAGATTCTATACTCCACCTTATCCTCTAATTTCTTTCTTCAATCTGTGAAAATACCTGCTTGATAGCTAGAACAGAATCATGGCATATGTCCTTAGGAACAGGAGATGAGGGAGTACATGAAGTTTCCCCCAACTACAAAGAGTATCTTGGCATGGTTGATAAACTAATTTCATCCGCCGTCTTTGCTCTCTTGGCTTCTTTCTCTACATAACCCTCCAAATAAGCTATTTATTCTCTTCCACTTTTGATGTTTTTTTTAATGGGATGTGGCGTTCCACTTCTATTTGCACAGGTGAAAAATATTGTCCTCTATTTTCTAATTTCTCCATCTCTGGTCTGGATTCAGGAACAAAAGGAGCATATCCATTTTCCAATATGCGATTTGAAATTATATGGTACGAGTCATAGGCCCATTTTTCCCCTAACAACAAATGCATGTAATCCAACCTCATATGAGATTCTTCAATTTCTTGTCTAGTGTTCACAATAAATGGATCCACAGTCCTGGGCAACTTGAATAAGTGACCCTTTTCTTAGGCGCAAATTAAATTTGATCCACATTGAGGCTTTTCTTTATGAATTCCAAATCAAATATTCTCATTGGAACAAAATTAGGTAATCTAAAAGGTTCAACATCATCTTCATATAACATTATCTCTGTATGATCTTCAAAAGAAAACCATCTGCAAATTTCACATATTTTATCAATTGTAAAATTGATTGTGCTTTGGGCAACAGACAACGTGTAGGTGACCCATTCAGAATTGAATATACATTTGGGAGAAAAGAAGAAGTGAAATCGAACATGTCTTTATTTCCCACTCCTCTTCTTACTATATTTGTTCAGAAAATAACTGATTGCTTATTTCTATTTACATCCATAACATTCAACCCCAAATGTATGAAACTTTCCACATGACTATACAGAAAAAAATAAGTAACAAGAGATGGAAACCTAAAACAACCAATTAGAGATAGGTTCATAAATTGAGTATTCACAACATCTTCGAAATAAGAACGTCTATCCAAAAATACTCTAGGCTTCATCATGAGGGAAAACATTCCCAAAACTGACTTTTCTACCATAACAATATCTTCTTTTCCAAAAACCTTAGCTAAAACTTAAAGAATTGGTTTCACCTTCAGCAAAGAGATCTAAGGAGAATTTATCTGAATTTAGAGAAAAATGTGTTTTTTCGGGCATCAAATAAAAAAGGGTTTGAGAAAACCCAATTCCAAGAAAATTTTGAAATACTTGGCTAAAAACTCATCAGAGAAACTCATATATGAATTTTCAGAGGGGTAACAGAGAGACTGTTGAATTAAGAGGGCATAAACTTTAAAAACATTCTCTCTCAACTGGTTCATTACAAAACATTTTTGAGGGTACATTGACAAGACTAACCAATGGATGAACTCTATAAATAAGTAGGTTTGAGGAACAAATGCTGCCAAAACTCCTGACTTGACTAGGGCAGAGTAAACTGGACAATTGGACTCGTTCAGTAAGGCACGCTGATAAAATTGCAGGTGGTTGATTGTACAGACTATGTCAGCAATGTCACTTTTAGTATCCATAAGGGGAATGTGGGTAGATTACTCAACTAACACACTTTTCTTTTCCATTCTATGTAATTTGTGTGAAGTTAAGTGTAAATACTTGGTTCTGATGAAGCAAAGGTGTCTGGACGTTGGTAAAGATCTTTGGAAACTTCGACAGCTTGAAAGAAGGATGTGGAAAGATAATGAGGAATACCCCTTTTTGTAGACAAGGAGAAAATATGGTGGGAAAATAAATTGCATGGGAATGGAATGAGTGAAAAGATGGATGACAAGATATAAAAAATGAAAAGCGAAACAATGTGGAAGATGATGTGGGAGGATGAAAAGGCTGGCTCGCTTACTAACATCGATGGCTCATCTGCTCACGTCACTGTGGGGTGACTCCACTATACGGGAAGGCTTTCAGAGTTGTGCCCCCATAATAAATCTGAACCGTTCATATCTGGTCAACAGGAAGGGGTCAACATCCTTGCGGAGGCACCCCTCACGATAACATCCTCACAATTTTTGGTGTTGGGTTTGTGCCATTATGTGAACAGTAATACATCGACGGTACCAACAATGCAACCTGTCAAATTTTTAACTATGCATTGTTTAGGTGATGGTCCTACCCTGACTGCATTCAATTACTATGACAAATGCTTAACGCATCATTTATTCAAAATTATTATTTTTTATATACTTTGTACATTCACTAATTTTCTTTTTTTTAAAGAAACATTAAAATATATACAACATATGAAATGCTAAAATGGGTCACAACATTTGGCTCCACCTGAGGAAGTGTTTTTTGTAGAATAACACTAAGAATCATAGGCTAGTGCCTTCACTTTGGGCATGGAGTCAAAGGTAACTTACACATTTCAATGGTTAACTCACTGATTTATGTACAATATGATCACACCGGTATATACAATGATAAAATCATGAATTATAATGTTGGAAGTAGTGTTTGAGATACTGCCCATTCATTGGCAGTTGCAGCAATTCTCCATCCAAATTTTCCAAAATGAAGGTATTGTTACCTCTGGATTCAACAATATTGAAAGGTCCATACCAAAGATGATCAAATTTCCAATGTTTTCCTTTATCTTCTCTTCTAGTGTCCCATATTAGAACAAGATCACCTGGTTGAAAAGGAAAATCCCTTTCTTTTCTATCAAAAATTACTTTCATTTTCTCCTAATAACTGATTATATTTTCCCTAACCTTATCCCTACTTTAGTTTAACTCCGCCAAGTTATTCATCCTTTTGAATAAGGGGCTTGGCTCTTCTTAGACTTCTTGAATTAAATATACATCAAGTTTTATCAACTGACTAGGGAATAATGCTTCTGTGTGATACACCAACTCAAAAGGTCACTTACCAGTTGATCTTCTAGTAGTGACTCGACTTGCCTAGAGAAAAAAAATTCAAATTAAAATCCCAATCTTTTTTATTTTTTTCTATAGTTTTCTTCAAAATTCTTACCAATGTCTTCTTTGAGGACTCCGTTAACCCATTCCCTTGGGGGTGATAAGCAGTAGAGTGAGAGAAGATAACATTTTATTTTTGACAAAAATCAATCAATTTTTCAAATTTAAAAACTTGGGCATTATCTGTTACTAACTTCTTTGGGCAACTAAATCTACTGAAAAATATTTTCTTCTAAAAATTTCATTACCACTAAAACATTTACCTTTATTGTTGATACTGCCTCAACCCACTTTGTAAGTAATCTATCCCTGTCAATATCCACTTGTACTGTCCATTGGAGGGTGGATTAATTTCTCCAACAAAATGTAACCCCCATTGCCTAAAAGGCTCTTCTACAAACACATGAATTAAAGGCAGTGTTGCTAACTTTTTTTTCTCAGCAAAAGTCTGACATTTCTGACAACTTCTTACTGATCTGTAAAAACCAAAAAATAAGGAAGGCCAATAGAAACCATCTTTCAAGATCTTATGAGCTATCACTATTTGGCTATAGTGACCTTCACACAGGATATCATTATACCTCTTAATTATCTCAATGGTTTCTACTTCTGTCAAACAAAGCAGCAAAATACCAACTGGATCTTTCTAATATAACTTTTCGTTCACAATTATGTATTTTTGATATTTTAATTTCAGAGCTTTGTATTTTGATTTGTTCAAGGTATGAGGACAACAAAGAAAAAATGAATAATGTATAATATCCTTGTACCATTCAAAACACAATAATTTTTACTAAATTTTAAGATCAGGTTTGGACTTCTTTTGTTCCTCTGTATCTCTGCTTTCTTCAACCTCAGTCAATAAATTTATCCCCAAGGCCTGGAAATTAGTTTCTATCAAGATCTTAGCTAAAACTTTTCCTTTTATTAACTTTTTTGGCTTTATGTACAAATCATATTCATGTATTCTTGCTATCCATTCGCCCCTTCTCCCTTCAATATCACTTTGAACTATAACACCTTTAACAAAAACATTTAGTACATATGCAATTACTTGGGACTAAAGAATATAAATCCTAAAAGCCTTAAATGCCTTAACCAAAGCATAAGCATGTTTCTCCAAAATATTGTACTTGAGATATGCATCTCTTAACACTTTCTTAAAAATTCTACAGGTTTCTCTCTTTACTTCTCATTCTTTTGTAGAAGTACAATTGCAATAGAAAAGGAAAAAGAAAATGAAGAGATCTAAAAATGGTTTTCGTAGTTAGGACTTATCAACACATGAGATTCTTGTATGGCTTCTTTAATTCTTGAAAAAAATCTCTCGCAACTGCATTCCACTTAACTTCAACTCCATGCTTTAGCATGTCAGTGATTTCTTTAACAATTTCAGCATAATTTGGAAAAAATATTCTCAGGAAATTAATTCTCCCAAAAAACACTTTGAATCTCCTCTTTTCTTCTTGTCAAAGGTATTTTTCCAATTTCTTCCACTCTCACAGGATCTATCTTTACTCCCTCCCTTGAAACAATATGACCTAATAAATTTCCTTCCTTTAAATCAAAGTGAGACTTATTAGGATTCAAAGATAGACCATACCTTCTTCATTTTTCAAAATACTACTGTAAATGCTCCAAATTCTCTTCATCTGACTTGGAAAACACAGTTATATCATCCAAATAAATCACCACAAATTTATATTTTTCTCCCACAAATGCTATATCCATATCTCTCTGAAATTTGGCACCAGCATTCATTAGTCTAAAAGGCATTTTGGCGTATATAAAGGTGCCCCAAGGAGTTGTACATGATTTTTTATTTTGATCCTATTTTTCCACTGCAATATGGTTATCACCATAGAATCCATCGATCATTGATAATCTATATGATTCTATTACCTTCTGTAAAATATGGTCCATCTTGGGAAAAGGATAATTATCTTTCAAAGATGTTCTGTTCAAATTTCTGAAATCAACACGCAATCTTGTCTCACCATTTTTCTTCCTTACAGGTACTAGATTGGCTACCCAATTTGAATATCTCAAGGGAACAATTATCTTTGCATATAATAATTTTTTGACTTATTTTTCAATTGAAGGCAACAATAAGGTATTTATTTTCCTCAAATTTTGTCTAAAATATTTAACCCCTAGTTTCAAAGGAATTTTATATTGGATGATACTAGTATCATAAGTCTTTAAATCTTCATATGACCATGAAAAATATCAACAAATTTCTTGAAAAGACTTATATATCTCTTTTTAAAATGTTCAGGAACATCTTTGAACAATATTACCATCTTAGTTTTTTGATCTATTCCCAAGTTACATTATTCTATGTCTTCCTCGATGTTTGTCTTTTCTGGACTTCTGGAAACATCATTAGAACCAAATAACCTTTCTAGAGGTACCAATCCCTTTGGTATTACATTATCTTTAAGTTGAATTATTTTTTAATTACCTATTGAATCCTTGAAAGAAACTGGATCCTTTTGTTTCTCTCCAACATCTTCGTCCTGATCAATTTCCAAATTAGAAAATTCTCCAATCATCCCAAAAAAATCATTAATCTTTTCTTCCTCCTAAAAAACCAGGCAATGTTTCACATTATTTGGAATTGAGGGCATGTCTCTGATTTATACCTCATATCACAGTTTGGGGTTAAGAGGAGGTTTAAATGTGCTGGTTGCAACTGCTAAAGGGTCAGCAAGCCTATTTCCTTCTCTATGAACAAACCTTATATTAAAAGCAAGAAATAAATTGTCGACTAAGTCCCAAAATTCATTTCTATAAGTTCTCAACCTCAGATTCCTTGCTTGGTAGTGATTCTTAACTTGCTTAATCACCAGCTCGGAATCTCCAAAAATAGATATACATTGTACTCCCAATTGTTTAGCAGTTTTCAATCCAAGGATTAAAGCTTCATATTCTAAAATATTATTAGTAGAATCAAATTTAAATTTGTAAGAAAAAGGCATAAGAAGACCTTTTGAAGAAATAAAAATAATACCCGCACCAATGCCATCCTTTGAATAAGCACCATCAAATTATAGCTTCTAGACTCCATTTTTTTTCAACTCTTTACTCTCAGTTGCTGAAGGGAGCTACACTTGAGTATCTTCAACAACTTTTGCAACTTCTTGCATCATAAAATAGGAAAAATCATTTTTTTCTTGACTGTACACAAGAGAATTACTCTAACTCTCCTTAGTAATGGTTTTAACAAACTTGGTTTCCATGTATAATTTTCTCCCTTCACCTCCAAAAATTGGGATTATAGCATAAGTAAAATGTAACTTCAAAACACCTCCCAACTTAGTCCCCTAGGATCTAGAAAGAAACATCCCAAAACGAGCAAGAATATTTGCCACCACCACATCCATCATGTGACTTCTGGATGGAATTTGAGCTAAGGAAACAACGATATCTTTGATCAATCCCACACACTTAACCTTTTTGGAATCAAAAGAGTAAATATCCTTATAAGGTTTAGTGATTTGTAAGTTTAATTGCTTCATAACTGATAATGGCATTAAATTGTGAGAATCCCCTTAATCCAACATACAATTATGAAGCTTAAAAGTATGCACCAACAGAAAAATGTAAAAGGGAGTAGATGAATCCACCTCTTCAACATGAGGATCAAACATCATCACTGGTCTCTCTTCATCTAAATTTATTGTGTCTTCTACATTATCATATTTAGAAAGATTAATAAAATTTGAAATATAATTTTTATATGTTGGGGTTTTAGCCAACTTGGCCAAAGGATTTTGTATCTTTATTTTATCCAATTATTTTGTTAAGTTAAAATAATTACTTGGCTTTATTAACTTCTTTGGATCTTCATTTTTATTTTTAAAATTTGAATTTTGCTCAAATGAATGAGCAGATTTATTCAAATTCTCACCTTTTGATCTTCCTTGTGAACTATTATTCCCTTGACCTGTTAGACGACCCAGAACACAAGAAATTAAAAAAAAAAATAGTCGAGACATATATATATCACCAGAAAATAGAAAAGTGACAAAGATATTAATTTCATTATGCAGAAAAAAGATAAAATGTTCACTTGCCTCTTTGAGGGGGAAACCTCCAACAGAGAAGAGGTCAGTTATAATACGACACAATAAATTTTCCTTCTATCTAATTCTATTTATAGCCTAATGACATCCAAAACCCTAACTACTCGTGGTCCCTCACATAATCATGGGTTGATCACCTTATTTATTAACTAAGGCCCGTTTATAACTAATTGTGGTCCCTTTTCTAGAATGTGGGTCAACCACTTACAATTATTATTAATGCTGATAACTGCTTACGGGCTTTATTGACTCAACCAACTTACTATGACTCAGACTAGGCCCTTATGGGATTATTACATAAGCAAAGGGGTTAGCATTAGAACATAACATGAATATTCTCCCTGTTAAAATGTAGTCTTTTCTACTGAATCAATTTTTTGTTTTCCTTTATCAAGTTGCTTCAAAGGTTGTTGTGGAGTCACCATCTATTGAGGCATTGGATCTTCTGGAGCCTCTTCATTATTCTGTAGCCTTGATATATTCCTTGATCTAAAATCATATTTTTTATGTAATTCAGAATGCATAAGATCAATAAAATTTTTGCAATATTGATCAATTTCTTGCTCATTTAGAGACTCTTATGTTTATACATTAAACTCCTAATTTTCATCATCCTCTATTTCATCTGCATACAATGTGGATATTTGGTTATCCTTCTCCTTTTCACTCCATTCTTCCGCATCTTCAGACCAGTCTTCTATATAAAAAAGAGGTTGGATCTAATCTTGATCCTTCCATTATCTTTGCATAATATGAAGAGGTTGTCTTCTAAATTGTGGGTTAAAATTTCAATTCTGACCCTGCTGAATTTTCCTAGGAGGGTTTTTGTTTTCAAGTTCTAACTTCACCAATTTATTTGATAAATTTTTAATTACCTTAGTCATATATTCCAATCTCTGATCATGCAAAAATTCTTCTCTCCCCTTTCCCTTATCTAGCGCTTGCTTCTTTCCTTTAGTTTTTCCTGATGCAGTCAAGTTTTCTTCAATTCCTAAATCATCTATTTGGATATGATCCAAGGTAGGTGACCTTATTTCCCTCAAGGTGAAAAAAAAATATGATTCAAAAGCTCGAGAAAAAATAATTTTTTCTCTAGCGGTTGGAGGTTTAATTTCCGCTGGAAGACAATTATACAACTTGTTAAATATTTTAATAAAGTATGCAACATTTTCTTCTTGTTTCCTTTTAATATCATTAAATTCTGTCAAAAAGTACCCATGATCCTTCTCTTCCCCGCATATTTGAGTTAAACTATTTTCCAGTTCTTCCCAAGTATTAATCAAATTATCTGGAAGGGATTTGAACCACTTTATAGCTTCTCCATCTAAAGACTGAACAAACAACCTCAAAACCATATCAAGGTATTTGACATTCAAGTTTTCAGTGAAGGCCAAAAATGTAGCAATTTGTTTCTCTACTGAGATTTCAACTTCCCTTGTGAAACAAGGAAAAAATTTAAGGTAGT
This sequence comes from Pinus albicaulis, assembly GCA_034641835.2. Classification (NCBI taxonomy): domain Eukaryota; kingdom Viridiplantae; phylum Streptophyta; class Pinopsida; order Pinales; family Pinaceae; genus Pinus; species Pinus albicaulis. Next base: position 1,386,604,001 of record CM076582.1, read on the forward strand.
CCTGTGGCATTACATTCATTGTTTGGAGCAAGGTTTAATGGAGCATACCGATTCAAAAGAAAAGCATGGAATACCATATTGAGGTTCTAATTAGTACTCTCTTGAAAAAAAAATGCGGAGGAGGTAACACATATATAGGGACTAGTTTTTTCAAAGGATAAATAGATTGTTTGAAGCTGCAAAATGAAAGGTTGTAATTTCTTGAAAATCAAGGAAAGAAAAAAAATTGACTCAAATGAACTTTCCTCCAAAGTTGATTCAGGAAAATATTTCCAAGAGGACACGAGTCCTTCTTCAAAGAAATGAAGAGTTTGATTACATCTTCTGAATGAAAAACAGAGGTTTTTTTTTTAGAACTGCTACCTAGAGCAGACACGATAGGGCTTGGAGTGACTAGGGATTTGGCTTTCCAAGCCCTTTTTGATACTGACGTTTTTGGGTCAGACAAGACTGGAAGTTTTTGCTGCAAGGTATCCAACCTCGTGTGTGGTCTTCTGGAAGCCAGGTCTATAGTTATGATGAAAAATACAACCTAATCACTTTCTTTGTTCATCAATCAAAGAAATGATTTATTTGACAAAACCCAGGGAAAAATAAATTCATATCTCTGTTCCCTGACAATGGCGCCAAAAAATTTTGTTCCTTGAGAAGCAATCTCAGGTTGTGTTGAGATAAGTGCCAAAGATATATATCATAACTTTGAAAAAAAGAAATCCCTTTCATTTTTAAAACCCCCATAATATAATACTTAAAACCCTTTAATCTTTATAACATAAAAATACTCTTCACAATGCCTTCAAATGATGAACACAAATGAACATGAATCAGATAGAAACGCTAGTGTAAAAATTCTGATAATAGGTTGCTAATAAAGAATATATTATATTGGTTTTATAAGAACATGGTTAAGCATAAATGAAATTTAGAATAAAGGAGCACTTCATTAAGGAATTTAACTCTAAATCACATATGTAATATCGGAGACCAGTAGCTACATTAATTTATTCTGAGCAGAAACAAAACACAAGATGGAACAAGAAAAACTAATTTTACTCAACAACATCTGGAAATTCTTCCGAAAAGCTTTATTCATCATCATAAACATAAAGTACAAAATTTGTGGTACTCTGAGGTCCAAAAATCTGGAACAATTTCATCTTCAGAAAAATTATTATATAAAAAATTTCAAAATAGACAGTTATAAATTGTCAACTTCCTAAACTAGTTTCTTCCGACTATTACATTGAAAATATAAAATAATTTTCCCTTCAGGAAATTAAGTAAAAGATCAAATAAACACTTAGTCACCGAGTAGCTTGAGATTCTGGAACAGAGGAGGTTCTTGTTTTTTTATATTTTTCTTATGGAGGCATCCACTCTTTGCATTTATTCCACAGGTCTACATTCGAATTAGGACAATTTACAATTTTAACATGTGCCATTCTGAAATTTGTAATCCTAGAATATGTTGGCCTTTCTGCAAATAAAGTCTTCATCACCCATAGCAACTGAAATTATTTATGTAAATAATTAAAAATAGTGGCTCCCTTTAAAATAATAGTCTTCTCATAAGTGTTTCCAATCTTTCCGTTTTCTTTCACCATTAATGTCTCATAGGTTTCCCAAGGAAGTAAATTTCCATGTTGGTCACAACAGGATGGTAGACCAGCCTTGGTTTGTTTTATCAAATAGAATATTAAATTTTGTATGAATTTTTAAAAATCATCCTATTTCTAACACACATTGGGCCATGTCTACAACCTCGAATTCTTTCAATTCCTATGTAGACTTAGAGTTTATAAAATCAATAAGTCTCTTGGAATATAAAGCTTTATTTTGTGACTTTTTCTTATTTTCCACAATAATTCCTTCCAATATTCTTACAATATTATTTTTCTCTCCAATAATAACAAGTAAATACCACACATTATTCACATTATCAATAATGTCAGTCCATATGATTTACATGGCCTAAATAAGGGACATATTCCCTTCTACTTTCTCCTTTAGTTCCTTGATTTCTTGACAAGCATTTTGGTAATCCTTTATGTACTTTTCAACATTTTCCTTAGTCATCTGCACCTCTTTCTCTGTGACTCTAATCACTTTGCATGCATCCTCTAGATCCCTTTGAGTATTTTTCAAATCAATCTTATCCATCCTTAAATCATTCATTATTTGAGTTAATTTAGCAGCAGGGTCTTCAGAATATGGTGAAAAAACAATAGTACAAACATGAGAGTCCAATTTCTTTTGCAGCATATCATTCATTTCCTTCAATTTAGACATATCTTCATATTTTTGAAACAAATTTTGTAACATTTGCACTTTTTATGTTTCCACTTGAGCCACCTCAATAGCCAATGGGTTTTCACCTGTGGGAAGCTTGAGATTCTTTTTCAGGGCTTGAATCTAATATTCAACACTCTGCAACAACTATTGAAATTCTGATTTATCCTCAGGATCAAATCCGATCTTAATAATGATATTTCTTAATTATTTATTATGTGTAGAGTAAGCCATCTAATTTTCTTTTTCCAATTTCAAATACTTTATCACCTTACTCAACATATTCTCAACTTTAACAGCAGCTAAATTGTTCTTGTTTAGATCATTAAAAATAAAATGACCAGTCTTCATATGAATGTTAATTTTATCCGGGAGGGGAATATTCTTTACATCAACTGTTAAATTATTAGTTTTGAAAGTAGCAGAAGATGCTACAGCCATAGCTGAAGGATGAGAAAAAACTTTCCTTAGATGATACTTTTCTAAATCCATTGCTGACAGCAATCTAGTTTTCCCAGGAAAGGTTTGAGCTTCTGACTGATATTCTATGCTCTCCCTTATCTTCTTATTCTTTCTTTAATCTATGAAAACACATACTTGATAGCTGGAACAAAATCATGGTATATGTCCTTAGGAACAGGAGATGAGGGAGTACATGAAGTTTCCCACAACTACAAAGAGTATCTTGGCATGGTTGCTGAACTAATTTCATCCATTGTCTTTGATCTCTTGGTTTCTTTCTCTACATCACCCTCCAAATCAGTTATTTCTTCTCTCCCCCCTTTAAGGTTCTTTTCAGTGGGATGTGGGGTTTCCACTTCCATTTACATAGGTGCAAAATACTGTCCTCCATTTTCCAGTTTCTCCATATCTGGTCTGGATTCATGACAAAAAGGAGCATATCCATTTTCCAATATGTGATTTGAAATTATACGGTACAGGTCATAGGCCCATTTCCCCCCTAACAAAAAATGCATGTCATCCAACCTCTTATGAGATTCTTCACTTGCTTGTCTAGTGTTCACAATAAGTGAACCCACCATCCTAGGAAACTTGAATAAGTGACCCTTTTTCACAGGCACAAAGTGAATTTGATCCACATTGAGGATTTTCCTTATGAATTCCAAAGAAAACATTCTCATTGGAAAAAATTAGGTAATCTAAAACTTTCAACAACAGCTCCATAATAACCTTATCTCTGTATGATCTTCAAAAGAAAACCAATATCCAAATTTCACATCTTTGCTCAATTGTAAAAATGACTAGGCTTTGGGAAACATAAAAGGTTTAGGTGACCCATTTATAATTAAATATACAATTGGGAGAAAAGAATAAGTGAAATCAAATGGGCCTTCATTTCCCACTTCTCTCCTTACTATATCTGTCTGGAAAACAATTGACTACTTGTTTCTATTTACATCCATAAAATTCAACCCAAACTATGTGAAACTTTCCACATGACTACACAAAAAAAAAAAAGTAACAAGAGATGGAAACCTAAAATAACTAGTGAGAGATAGGTTCATAAATTGAGTATTCACAACATCTTCCAAATAAGCAGGTATATCCAAAACTACTCTAGGCTTCATCATGAGGGCACACATTCTAAAAAATGACTTGTATACCATAACAATGTCTTCTTTTCCCAAATCCTTAACTAAAACTTGAAGAATTGGTTTCATATCTTCAACAAATATATCTAAGGAGAATTTATCTGAATCTAGAGAAAATTGTGTTTTTTTGGGAATCAAATAAAAAAGGGTTTGAGAAAACTCAGGTCCAGGAAAATATTGGAAATACTTGGTTAAAAACTCATCAGATAAAATCATATATGAATTTGCAGAGGGGTAACAGAGATACTGTTGAATTAAGAGGGAAAAAATTTGAAAAACATTCCCTTCCAACTGGTTCATTACAAAACATTTCTGAGCGTACATTGGCGAGACTAACCAATGGATGAACTATGGAAATAAATAGGTTTGAGGAACAAATGCTGACAAAACACCCAACTTGACTAGGGCAGAGTAAACTGGACAATTAGATTGGTTCAGTAAGACATGCTGATAATATTGTAGGTGGTTGGCTATAGAGACTATGTTAGCAATGTCACTTTCAGTATTCATAAGGGGAATGTGGGTAGATGGCCCAACTAGCACACTTTTATTTGCCATTTTATGTAATTTGAGTAAAATTGTGTGTAAATACCTGGTTCTGATGAAGAAAAGGTAATTGGATGATGGTATAGACATTTGGAAACTTTGACTGATCGAAATAAGGATGTGGAAATATAATGAGGAAAAACCCTTTTTATAGATGAGGAGAAAATACGACGAGAAAAGATGTTGTGTGGGAATGGAATGAGTGAAAAGAAGGATGAAAAGTGGAACAATGTGGAAGATGATGTGGGATGATGAAAATGATAGCTCACTTTCTGACATCGATGGCTCGCCTGCTGACGTCATTGCAGGGGGACTATGTTGTATGGGAAGGATTTCAAAGTTGTTCCACCATAGTAAATCTGAATCGTTCATCTCTAGTCAACGGGAGGGGGTCAACATCCTTGCGTAGGCACCCCTCATGATAACACTCGTGCTATTTTTGGTGTCGCGTTTGCGCCATCATGTGAATAGTAATAAATCGGTGGTCCCAACAATGCAACCTATCATCTTTTTAAGTCTATGTTGTTTAGGAAATGGTCCCTCCCTGACGGAATTCAATTACTCTAACAAATGCTTAGTGCATCATTTATTAAAATTCATTTTTTTATATACTTTGTACATTCACTATTTTCTTTTTTAAAGAAACATTGAAATATATACAACATATGAAATGCTAAAATGAGTCACAACAATGCTCATCATCACCCCCTTGTAGAAATTTAATACAAAATATGTATTTCCTGGATTCTCCTAATCTAACAATTATATGTCATTGTTAAATACAAATCGCTTCTACAGAATATTTGCGGAATTTGAAACAGTATTTCCAATCACAATATCATGAAGAAATACCAATCACACATAACACAGATAATTTTACCAGGAAAGCATAAAGCTAAAACCGCACTATCTTCTATTATGTATTATATAATGTATCATGAAACAATTAAATACAAAGCTCTAATCCAAGAGCTCTCAGAACATGAGCTAACTCTCTCACACTGTCATACAAAAATTGGCAATTTCCTTGGCCAATTTACTGCCTCCAGACAACCCGCCTCCACTACGTAATCCCTGCTGATAGCAATCCCTGAATGAATGCAATATTTACTGCCTTGACTGCGAAATCCTCATGGGCACATCCAATGTGTGTGTTGTTGCATGTGTGCAACCGATAATGTCACAACTGATAGTAAACTTCCCTTTCACTTAGAACTCAACTAGGTCTCCACTGGATCTGACATGCATGCAGTTAATAGTATTAAATCTTTAGTTGCATGTGAGACCACTGATTGTGAATTAATTAATAGTTAATTCACTTAATCTCTCACTAGTGTATCTTCAGTTACAACTAGCACAACTGAGTTTAAATCACTTAACTATGTTAAACTACTTTACAACTTTAATAACTGCACTTCCAACTTTGTTACAACTTCAAATCACCCAAAAACTAAGTCCACTTGCATGTCCCACCAACCATCCTCTTAACTCGAAATTCCTGTAGCTAACTGATTTTCCATTTTAGCTAACTATTTCCAAGTTCTCATTGAGAATAGATTATTGTTTGTTGTCCAACTATTATTAAGGGATAATAATAGTCAACATGCATCTATAAATAGAACTTGCACATACATCTATATATAGACATGCATCTATAAATAGACATCCACCTAAAAATATCCTGAGGCTCCATCCTAGTGTAGGTGCTTAATTTTCACTAGAATATTTCTTGTTGAATCTCAACACTCCCTCTCAACAAGAAGGGGATTATCCTTCACCTTGATCTTGTTTCTATGGTATTCGAATTTGCTCCCAGTGAGCGCCTTCGTTAGAATGTCTGCATCCTGATATTCCGTAGGAATCTATTGAAGCAACATGATTCTCCTCTGCACACAATCTCTAAGATGATGGTACCAGATATATATATGCTTATATCGATCATGAAACATAGGATTAATCACGAGTTTAATGCAACTATGATTATCACAATGAATCACTATCAGATCTAAATGAGAACCAAACAAACCAACCCAGATCTTTCTCTTCCAGATAGCCTCACATGAAACTTGACTCGCTTCCATGTATTCTGCTTCCACTGAAATGAGTGCCACAGATCTCTGCTTCCTGCTGTACTAAGAAACAACTGTAGATCCAATGCTAAAGATCCCCCCTGATGTGCTCTTTCTGTCCGTTGGGCTGCCCGCCCAATCTATATCCCTGAAGCCATGAAACTTCACCTCATCCATCTATCTGTACCATAAACCATACTTTGATGTGCCCCTCAGGTATCTGAGGACATGCTTTCCCGCCTTCCAAAAGATCTTGGTAGGCTTAAACATAGCTTGACTCAACTGGTTAACCGCATAGCAAATGCTCAGTCTCGTGTTCACTAGATACATTAGCAAACCCACTAACTATCGATAGACAGTAGCATCCACTACCTCTCCAAAAGTAGCGTCCTCTTTCCTCCAATTTCCTGGAAGAGGAGTATCCATGGGTTTGCAGCCCTCCAAGTGAAACTTACCCAGTATCGCCCTTGCATACTTTCCTTGAGATACAAAAATTTCACCATCTCGTTGCCATATTTCCAATCTAAGGAAATAATGAAGGAGGCCCATATCCTTCATCTCGAACTCCTTTGCAATATCCTCCTTGCATGAGTGTATCAGCTGCTCATCACCAGACAATATTAAATCATCAACATAAAGAAAAATGATTAAAATCTTACCCTCCACCACAATTTGGTATAGGTTTTCATCTGCTTCACTTTTGGTGAAGTCCAGTCCGGTGAAATAGCTATCTATCCGAGTGTACCAAGCACAAGGTGCTTGCTTCAGCCCATACATCGCTCTTTTGAGTTGGCACACATGCGACTCGCTGTTGAAGATATCGAAACCTTCAGGAAACTCTATGTACACCTCTTCCTCAATGATCCCATTGAGAAATGTAGTTTTCACATCCATTTGATGAATGCACCAACCCATCTGTGCTGAGAGAGCAAGGATGGTCCTTATGGAAGAATACCTTGCGACAGGTGAAAAGGTCTCTTCATAATCTATCCCCTTGATCTGTGAGAAGCCTCAGGCCAAAAATTTGGCCTTGTATTTCTCAACACTCCCATCAACAGATTGCTTTACCTTGTAGATCCATCTCGAACCTACCACTGATTTATCAACCAGCCTTGGAACAATCATTAGGAGAATTTTGAGGTCTAAAATGGGCCTCCTAAGAAAAATGTACAAAAAAAATAAACTTTATAAGAAAAAATAGGATTCAAGATGATGATGTCAACCATGGGGTATGATTCACCTTTTTTAAGTAAAAGGGTAAAAATATTAAAAAACTAATAAAGTAACAAAACTAATTTTTCAACTCGTATTTTTAAGTTAGCTCCCAAATTTTTTACTCAAAATTCAAGTGGGAGTGCTCGTTGGATGCAAAATTTAATTCTTCATCCAAGGATTACCCATGTTTCATACTTTCGATGGACCCTGCTACACGAAAAATGAGAAATACATAAAAAATCGTGATTACAATCACATTTTTCATGTATTTCTCATTTTTTGTGTATCAGGACCCATCAAAAGTATGTAACATGGGTAATCCTTGGATGAGGAATTAAATTTTGCATCCAACGAGTACTCTCGCTCGAAATTTGAGTAAAAACTTTGGGAGATAAGTTGAAAAAGTAGTTTTCTCATTTTTCCCTCTAAAATTTGATGATGTCATCAAATCTTATTTTATTATTTCCACTATTATTTTAGAATTTCCTTAGGGGGCCCATTTTAGACCTCAAAATTACCCTAGTGTTCCCAAAAACTATTTTTAACAATGGATTCATACTCCTCCACCATTGCATCTACCCATGTGGGCTCCTGCACTGCTTCCTGAAAGGAAATGGTTCAATCACAATACATTTTCTCATGAGAGCCATGTATCCAGTAAATTGGTCAGGAGTCTGTCTTTGTCTGCGCTATGAGGTAAGGGCTCCTACATTCTGTGCAACATCAAGTCTTAGCCTATCAACTTCTGTGGTACGCCTTCTGCCAGTTCTAATGGTTGGCTATGCGTGAGTGGACTCCTCCACTCTATGAACCTCCTCCTGTGGTTGATCCACATCTAGAGACTCATCTTTGGGAACTAACAATTCCTCCTCTGCATGCAAGTCTAGCTCCCTCTCAAGTGACAACCACTGATGGATTTCCCCTCATCGAATTTTATATCCCATCGCACCACAGTCATTCGACTATTTAGAAAATACACATGATAATTATGGGGTGTTTTTGTGTTGGCTCTGGCTTCTTCCTGACATCCTTGGTCACATGCACATAAATATATGAGACAAAAATCTTAAAGTGTGAAACATTCAGTTTCTTACTAGTAAAATCTTTTTCAGGTGTACTCATTCTAGGTACTCTATGAGGACAATAATTTTGCACATAAACTAGAGTGTTGCATGCTTTCAACCTTAAATTCATTGGTAGGCCCTGATCATGCAACATCGCTCGTGTTGGACCCACGATCGTTCTATTCTTCCTCTCTACGACCCCATTTTGTTGTGGGTTATGAGGCGCTATGAGTTCTCTTCGAATTCCTTCTTTTTTGTAGAAGTTTTTGAATTTGTTAGAGACGTATTCTCCACCATTATCACTCCTAAGAGCCTTCACTTGCTTCCCCAACTATTTCTCAACCAATGCCTTAAACTCACAAAACTTCGAGAAAGTTTGATCTTTCTTCTGCATGAAGAAGATCCACCATTTATGAGAAAAGTCATCAAAAAAAATAACATAGTACTTATGTTTTATTGTTGAAGCAACCAAGAATGGTCCACACACGTCTGTGTGAAATCTCTCAAGGATCCCCAAAGCATACTTATCTTTCTCATGAAAGGTGGACTTTACATACTTCCCCATGGTGCAACCCTTGTATCAATCTAATTGAGCAAGTGTTCCCATTGAAATTCCAGTAGATATTTGTTGCATGACTTTCAAGGCTCCATGATGAAGATGGCCCAATCACTTATGCCATAATTCGCCCTCACCCCGGATCACCACTTTTTCTGCCTTGCCCATCATGGAAGAATAGCCATCTACCTCCAGCTTGTAGATATTCTTAACTTGGATCCCTATCCTCTTGGCTTGAACTGTTTTCTTATGTTGCAGGAAATATTTTCCATCACTGAAAACAACGTCATAGCCTCTGTCCTCCAACATTGCGACTGAGACCAAATTTTTCTTCAGACCTAGAAAATTCATAACATCTTTAAATTCAAATGGTTTACCTGACTCCCTATGAAAGGTAATGGTACCAATGCAGGTCGCACTGTATCATCCATTGTCACCCATCTCTATATGCATTTGGAGATCTTTCTCCTCCAAGTCACTAAAAAGTTCCTTATCTCTCGTCATGTGAAAGGAAGCGCCACTATCCAAATACCACACTAATCCCAATGAAATTGAAACCATGCATGTGATCAAAGATAATTCAAGCTCAAATTGTGATGCAAGGGCCTCACTAGCTACATCTCCAACAACCTTCTTTTTCTTCTTCTTTTGTGAACAATTAGTAGCAAGATGCCCATGTTTGTGACTGTGAAAACACTTCACCTTGGAAATATCCAGCTTCTTGCCTTTAGACTCAGATTTAGAATGGAATTTCTTCCCCTTCCCCTTATTTTCCTTTGCAGCCAAAGCACAATACTCTTTATCATCATGCTTTGATGAAGAGCCATCTCTAGTGTTCCTCCTGAACTCCTCCTGCACCAGATCCGACCACAGTCGTTCCTAATATGGCAATTTTTTCCGTCCTTTGAAAGAGTCTTCATAACTGTGCCAAATCTTAGGAATTCCAAAGAGAGCCAAGCTCACCAAATCATCATCAACAACAACTACTCCCACACTCCCCAGTTCATCCCAACATTGGAAAAACTTTGTGAGATAATTTGGAATGTTTTCGCCCTTTTCCATCTTGATCTTTTTGAGTTTATCTTTGAGTGCCAATTTCCTATGGTCATTGCTGATTTAGAATAGATCTATCAAAGGCTTCCACATAGCATATGGTGTGGCTTTCCCATGGAGGCTTGAGACAATTTGGTCTCATACTCCCTCCAACAAGATCCTCCTCACCTTTGCCACTTTATTTTTCCATGCATCAATATTGGCACCATCCGACGAAGCAGGCTTTGGAACATCATTGCTAATGAATTCCTTCAAGCCATTATCTTCGAGCACTGCCTCCATCCTGTCCTTCCAAGCAATGTAATCCGAGCTTCCCTTGAGTGCTTACTCTAGCCGCAAGCCATTGAAAGCCATTTCGATCTTGAATTAGCTGTAGCACCAAGAAAGTATTTCTGCAAATTTGAATTTTTTCCACCAACAAACTCAACTCCTACTTCAAAATTGAAATTTCCTATGCTCTGATACCATGTAGAAATTTAATACAAAACATGTATTGTCTGGATTCTCCTGATCTAAAAATTATATGTCACTGTTAAATACAAAATCTCTTCTACAAAATCTTTGCAGAATTTGAAACACAATCGCCAATCACAATATCATGAAGAAAGATCAATCACACATAACACAGATAATTTTACCGGGAAAGCATAAATCTAAAAACTGTACTATCTTCTATTATTTATTATATCATGGATCATGAAACAATTACATACAAAGCTCTAATGCAAGAGATCTCAGTACATGAGCTAACTGTATCACACTGTCATACAAAAATTGGCAAGTTCCTTAGCCAATTTACTTCCTCCAGACATCGTACCTCCACTACGCAATCACTGCTGATAGCAATCTCTGAATGAATGAAATCCTATCTGCCTTGACTACGCAATCTTCATGGAAAAATCCAATGTGTGTGTGGTTGCATGTGTGCAACCGATAATGTCACAACTGATAGTCAACTTCCTTTTAACCTAGAACTCAACTGGGTCTCCACTGGATCTGACATGCATGCAGTTAATAGTAGTAAATCTTCAGTTGCATTTGATACCACTAATTGTGAATTAATTAATAATTAATTCACTTGATCTCTCACTAGTGTATCTTTAGTTACAACTAGCACAACTAAGTTTAACTCACTTAATTGAGTTAAACTACTTTACAACTTTCATGACTTCACTTCCAACTCTGTTACAACTTCAAATCAATCAATTACAACTAAGTCCACTTGCATGTCCCACCAACCATCCTCTTAAATCAAAATTCCTATAGCTAACTGATTTTCCACTTCAGTTAACTATTTCCAAGTGCTCATTGAGAATAGATTATTTTTTATTGTCCAACTATTATTAAGGGATAATAATAGTTGACATGCATCTATAAATATACATGTAATCTATAAATAGAACTTGCACATACATGTATAAATAAACATGCATCTATAAATAGAATTTTCTCATGCATCTATAAATATACATGTTATCTATAAATAGAAATTGCACATACATCTATAAATAAACATGCATCTATAAATAGAATTTTCTCATGCATCTATAAATAGAAATCCACCTAAAAATAGCCCGAGGCTCCATCGTAGTGTAGGTGCTTAATTTTCACTAGGATCTTTCTTGTTGAATCTAAACACCCCCTACCAAATGGTTGGCATCCTCTAAGCAATTCAATCATCTTTCTTCATTTCTTTTAATTCCCTTGTGGCCTCTTTGACATCCCAAGGTATCATGGAAGGGGTCCCTTTAGGAGGGTAGAACCCTGCATTCTTTTCTACTTCCTCGAATTCCTTGTCCTCGTCAACTTGATCTTTTCCTTCACTTAGTCCCAACAAAAAAGGTGGAGTGAATTTTAATCCAAGCTATTTGAACTTCATTGTTTACGTGGCCCTTTTTTATAAAGGTGATCTTTCTAGGGAAGCTCTCAATCTGTCTGGAGTATGATACTCCATGTTTCTTAGGCTAAGTGGGAGGCCATTCCATCTTCTCTAACTTTCCATCGGACACTCCTCTCCCAACAATATAGAGAAGCCATCATAATATGCAATTTCCTGTGCTTGGGTGTTGAGATATTTGTCTGCAAGGTTGGCATCATCAGCTATCATTTGGTGGTTTTTTATGACCCCTATAGGGCTTATTATCTCCGCCCTAATTTGGAGAGGCTCTTTTCCTTCTCTCTTCATCATCTTTTTGACCTGCTCTTCTTTGGCTTCTTCATTTGAAATCCGAGAGGCTAGGGCCATCAACTTCATATCCCCCATCCTAGAGTTTGGGTCCCAAATATTCATATCAATTAGGACAATATTATGCATGTAAAACTCTGCCAATTTGGCCCTATCTTCTATGTCGGATTGAATAAAAAAATCAATAAATTGTATATAATTATGGTGAGGAAATGACCCCTATGATGATAGTGTTTTGATTTGGAATTGTAGCCATTTCTCCTTCTGGTATATGGTATAGAAATTTGAGGGATGCCTGTGTTGTATTGCCTCCATGCACAGGTCTGCCATGGTGGCAATCTGCTTGAATTTTTGTTGTAGTTGGCCCTTAAATATTTTATTCTTTTCTTGTGATTCTTGTAGTTTCTCTTTCAACATTGCATCCCTAAGTTTGAAATCAACCAAATATCTCTCCATCTTAGTGAGTTTCTCTTCCATGGTCCCTACATCTTCCACATTCTTAGTTTTGACAATTTGCATCCAATGGTGTGTGTGTTCTCTCTCTTTCTCTAGCTCATAGAACATGAGAGCTAAAAGCCTTTGAGGGATCATCATTCCTCCTTCAATGGATGTGTAATATGAGCTCAAGTTTGGATATGGGTTAGTATGTGGAATTGTTGTAATGTCTTTTGGGGAAACTTTTGGAGAGGCTAGTTCTTCCTTTGGTTCCTCCTCTTCCTCCTCTTGTTTCTCAACTTCTCCATCCTATCCATCAACTTATGCCTCTTTTTCATCACCCTGGGCCTTATACCTTTCCAATGGTGTCTTTTCTCTTCTCCCGTGACTTTTTTCTCTTCCTATAACAAATTTTGAGTTTCCTGTAGCACTGTTTGAGTTTCCTGTAGAAAAATATGTGTTTCTTGTAGAAAACCCTATTATTCATGTTGCCCATTATTTTCTTCCTCTTTGAGGTATATGGGTGTTGGTGCTTGTTTAAGGGATGCTAGCCTTGAGGAGTGCCTCCTTGTATAGGTCATAGGTGTCTTTTTTCTTATTTGGTGATTCTTCAATTGTGATGGGGCTCTTTGTTGGAGTTTGAGGTCTCCCTTGTCTCACCCTAACACTCTTCCTGGTCTTGAACTACATGGGGGTCTGCCTTTTTCTATTTTATTTGATAGGGGTTCTTAGGGTGGCTAAGGTGGCAGCCACTTCCTTTTCAGAGATCCCTGGTGAAAGGCTAGTTTGTTAAGGGGAGATATCAGTGGTAAGCTTGGAGTCTAGTATCTCCTCCTCTTTTTTATTTCCTTCATTTGCTTCATATTTATCTTCCTCTTCTTTCTCATCTTATTCTCCTTTTTCATCTTTAGTTTCCTCCTCTTCTCTTCCTTCATCTGCTCCTACTTTTTTTGTGGGTTCTGCCTCTATTTCCATTTCCTATTCTTCCTATGTCCTTTAAGTCCCTTCCTCTTCTGCTTTGATGCCCATTTATCCAAGGCTATAGGCAGGGGTCTCTCCAGGTGTGATGGTTTGTTTCCTAATGAGTTCTTCTTTGTCCATGTCAATGAAGGTGGACCAAGGTTCAGGGATGTTGGGTCTATTGAGAGCATCTCCCACTATGAGTTTAATGAGACCAAGATGAGATAGGTGTTGATACTTTCTCTCCCTTACCATCTGGCTCATCTCTCTGATTGAATGGAGGAGGAACTATGGGATGTTGAGTCTCTGGTATAAGGGAATATCACCTTTGAACCTAAGTTTATTCAACAATATAAAATGGTATCCATACCACACTTGGTCTACCCTCTTAGGAGATATATTTCATGATGTAGTAGGCTACCTCATCTCATGGGTGAGGTAGACTTTCTATTATTACCCCATTCTTATCTTCAATGTATTATTCATTGGGAAAGAAGAAAATCTTCTTAGAGGCAATACTAGAGACTCTACCTTCTCTGTTCCATTTAACTCATAGAGGTAAGGTGGTGCTTCTGATAATGAGCTCAGGGGTTATGGTAATTTCTAGGCCTCTTACCACTATGGTGGCCCTATCATCTCCTTGGGATTGGACAGGCTACTGAAAATTCTTGAGCCACTTCATCATCAAATCCTTTTAGGAGCTCAAATAACCCCAACCACTTGTGATTTCTAAATATTTCAACCACGGGAGGGTGTATTCTAATTTTTTTAATGTATATGGGCTCCCTTCTATTGAAACCTCCACCCATATTGTGACTGTGTTACATAGATGGATGCATAAGGATTTTTTTCTAAAAGCACTATGATATGGGACCCTAAATGTTTTATCTTTACTCACAATGTGGTTTTTGTATCCCTACATCTTTGAATAACCTTTTAATTTCCTGAATTATTGCTTGACTGTGTGTAAATTACCATGAAATATATTTGTTAATTGATGGTGTGATGGTCAGTTACCTCTGTAATTATGATGATATTTGTCTTGAAATATGGTGTTGGGGTGTCAACACACTCTAAGGTTGGCTTACATGACACTTTCTATCATTTTTTGGCCTCCGTGGAAACTTCATGTAGCAACAGAAGACTTTCTTGTAGCATGGGCTGCATGAAAATCTTGACCGTGGATCGAAGCTCTTCGGTGTTTCCTATATATATACTTCTCTAAATAACTTAAAAATTCACAATATAATGATGGGTAATGAGCCAAAGTACACATTTTATTCCAAATTGAGCGGGCTTGGAGCGTTGTGGTAATGTGGATTTGGCACAAGGTTTCCTCATTTGGACCGTTGGTCCCACTCAAGCTAATCATTCCCTCCTGCCTCAAAATCAACTCCAACTCATTGTGATATTTCCCTTAATTTATGTGAGAACTCCATGTGGCATACAAACTCCACTAAACTTTTTTTTTAACTATTCAAGGTTGGCCAGGTTAACTGACCACCTTTTTTCCTATTAAACTCTCTTTTCATGAAATTTACTCATTTCAATCAAATGATGCATAGAGAGAGGGTGAGAGAGCCAAACGTGAGACTCCCTGATGCTGATGAGTGGCAGGATCATTTTATGCAGGGATATGGAGCACTGTGATGGTCACAAATGATTTTTTTATTTTTTTTTGAGTGAGGAGCTTATTTTCTGAGTGAGGTGCTTATTGTCTTTTCATGCTGATTATTTTACATGTGCCTCATGGAGATCCTAGGATTTTTCTTCTAGTGTAACTTCTCTTATGGGTTCCTTTGGTGATCCTCAGGATCCATTTTCATTTGTCATCTCATGCCTTTTCACTGTGTTGGTTGCAATCACATATTTGCTACAGGAAGTGATCATCTTCCTATAGTAGTTCCCTTGATTCTATTTTGGAGCTTAAATGACTTGAGGAATGAATAAAAATTGTGTAGGGATGTTATGGGTGGTGTTAGGAAGTGAATGGATTGGTTTAATGGAGGAGGATATGAGAGGAGAGACCCTGTGTCAAGATTTAGCTAAACTAGCTAACAGTGGCGAAATAGAGGGTTTTATGAGTGAATATTTATGGATGGGGTGGAGTGATGTTTAGGAATGGTAGAAATAGGTAAAAAAATTGATTTTACATCTATTTTTTAGGTTTATGTGGCCTTGGGTGAGCTTATTCATCCTCAGGTGAATTTATAGTAGCATTACAAGGTTTCTTGTAGCACTCCAAGAAATCTTGTAGCACCTTAGGAAATCCTATAGCACTGTAGAGAGTAAGAGAAAAACATAATTTTTTCTCATGTAGTGGGAGAAATGGATGAATGAGTGCATTTTGAGGTTGGACATGGAGTGGATTGGTAGAGGAAAAAGAGAGAAATATAAGGAAAGTTTCTCCTTTTGTCCAAATTTTCCCTGATTAGCAACTTGTAAATAGAAGCAGGTTAGTGCATAGGTGTTGTGACATTATTTTGAGTTTTTTCTTTCTTATTTTCTTGTTTTTTGAAGACAGGTAGGCTGCCTTAGTAGCGGTTTTCAACCCACAAGCCTGCATTTGGCGCCTCAAGAAGGTTTTCACCTAAGGATATTTTATTTCTTTGTTTTTTTTTTTTTTGCTCCAGGGTTTCCTCATGGAGGTTTTCAATCGAAGATTTGGCCTTGGATGCCTTAGAAAGGTTTTCACCCAGGCCTCTTAATTTTCTTTTTTTCTCTAGGAAGATGAGGGGCTGAAAATTATGGAGCTCTCAATGACATTCACCTCCCTGTTTATTGTATTGATAAACTCGGCCTTATACATGGGCTTCTTGTACATTTTTAGCCTGTAACCATTGAAAAGCAGAGGGATCCCCTCCTCATCTATGGTTATGATCTGAACAACCCCATTGTCATGTAATTTATCCACTTGATAAGGTCCTAGCCATTTGGTCATTAACTTTCCCATGAAATCCATGAATCTGGGGTCATAGAGCAGAGCCTAATGTCCTTCCTGAAATATCTTTTCTTTGATGTGCTCATCATGCCAGACTTTTCTTTGTTGATGGATTACTTCTATGTGAAGGAGGGCCTTCATTCTAAATTCATCCAACCCATTTAGTTGCAAGTCCAAGTCCAACTGAACTGCCATTCTAAGGGTGTTATACTCAAATTTAATGGAAAGGAAACATTTCTTCCCATAAACTAGATCATATGGAGTAAACCCTGTAGTTGTCTTCCAGGTGGTATTGTAAACCCAAGTGGCTTCCACCAATCTATCTGCCCAGTCTTTCCTGTCGCTGCTCACAACTTTGGCGAGGATGTTCTCCAAGGCTCTATTTATCACTCTCACCTGGCCATTTTCTTGAGGATGATATGCAGTGGTAGTCTTGTGCTTTATTTTGTGCTGCATCATAAGGTTCTCAATGAGATGAGATTTAAATTGATCCCCTTGATCAATGACTACCTCTCTAGGGTATCCAAATTTATAGAACACATTCTCTCTCAAAACCTCAACTACCTTCTTTTCTGTTGCTGCCTTTACAACCCTTTTTTCAACCCACTTGGTCAAGTAATTAGTGTAGAATATGATATATCTCTTATGCCCGGATGGTGGATCAATGGGTCCAATGAAGTCCATGCCCCACTTATAAAATGACTCTAAATCCATCTGACGTTGCAAAGGCATTTCATCCCTTGGTGTATGTCTCCCCATCCCTTGACACTGATCACATTTACTAGTGTATCTCTTGGCATCCTGGTGGAGGGTAGGCAAATAATAACCTGCTTGCTAATCTTTTAAGGTTTTTGTTTCAGGAAATAACTCCCTAGAGGTTTGTTGGGTCAAAACCTCCACAGATCGGGGCATGCTATTCAAGAAGGACTCACACAACCACACTTGTATGCTAAAACCTAGATAACATCGATAGTAGAACTCACCCGTAATCCTACGTTCGATGTAGATCCCGCGGGGTCCAAACCCCCAGCAACCCTTCTTCCTCCTCAACCTAAAAACCAAGAAGAAACGTGCACGGAAATCTAGTTGTACAGCATATATTTATCCTAAATGTCAGTGAAATCCATGTGAAGCATCATATAAACAATAATAAATGCTTAAATAATAATCTTTTCACATATGCAAGCAGATATTAACACGTGAATTCAGGAACAAGATGGTTCTTCTTCATTACAAACAGCATGTACAGTAATAAAAAGTGGAGAGATCACCTGAATCCTTCCACGATCTTCGAACAGACCGTCGTCCGGATCCGTCCCGCCCTTGCCTCGCTAGGATACTTTCAAGACTTGTGCACATGAGATGACATATAAACGGATGAACATCTCTAGGAAACAAGGGTTTCCTGTAAAAATCTGGGAAAGTGCAGGAGGCACGAGAAATCAGACTTGAATTGGGATTCCAACAGAGTATAATGTCTATAAATTTCTCTCTCCCTTAGGCCATGCACATGAGGGGCTTTTATACTCCCTCAAAGTAGTTTCAATCAGTTGGAAACAGTTGGCCACGTGCTGGGGTGGTTGAACTACTAGAGTAACCATCAACCCAGCCCGAAAATAGGGAATTTTTATATATATTTTTAATGATTTTAATGGCATACGCGGAAAAGTGTGTATGGACTCGCGTATACATGCGGAAAAGTCTGGGCATACCCGCGTATGGGATTTTTAACACTGCTTTTTATGAATTTTGTTCAAGTCTGTGGGAATGGGTGCCCAAGGCCAAAGAGACAATCATGAATCACATGAGGGTGAAAAATGATGCTATAACAGATGCCCCCTAATATATGAGGTCAGAAGGGGTACATGATGGCCGAAATGTATTATGCACATAGAAAGAAATTCGCAAGGACAAGAGAGGACTTCACCAGATTTCAGCCTGCCAAAAACCAATGAAAGAAAATAGAGAGTCAACTCATGCTGAGGCGGGCATACCCATGCTCAGTCAAAAATACATCATATCGAAAGTACAGAATAGATCCAAAATGTATACAAGTATAGCTGAACTGAAAGTACACAATGAATCATCTGAGCATGGCCCAGAAGTACAAGTCTGAATCAATGTCCAAGTATCACATATAGAAAGCTAATCAATGATGCTGAAACTGGATGTCTGATCATATAAGTAACTGAATCTCCAAGTACCAAATCATAAGGGGTGGAACACATGGTACAATCACGCAACTCGGGAGCCAACATATAAGATGCTACTGTACTGACACTGCAACATATAAGGGTGAACGGCATCACTGGCAGAAACTGAATGGACTGTCAAAAGTGAACCGAAAAAATGCTGATGCAACCCGAGGTCTTCACCGATCTCGACGGCACAATTCTACACAATGGGAATAAATGAGTTGAAGTCGACCATGTGAGAAATCATTGGATTACCGGTCAATAATGTAAACCGTTAACCAACGCGAGACAACCCACCAATAATTAAAATGAGTGTCAAGGTGCCCCAGTACAATCTAACAAGTGCGAATAAATGAGTTGAAGTCGAACACTTGAAAGAATCTACCAATCAGGAGGCAATGATGAATCCCCACTGTTGATAGCGAAGAGTCTGCCACTGATGACTGCAAACCCTAAGGTACTGACAAAAGACTCTAGATCTTATTCCCAGAGCAATGAGTCGGAGTCGATGGGAAAAGATCTGCTGGAAGGAAGGCATTAAGGCATCCCACATCAGTCCAGCGCGAGTGTAACCCGCAGGCCAAGATTTGGAAGGAATCGGACGAATCAGAGTGACGGAACCAAACCAAAGTACGTTTCCGACATGCACAAGATGAAGCTAGCGCATGGAAGAAACCCTCTGAACCAACCAATAATGAAAGCTGACACAAAGGCAAGATATCCACCGATAGGGTCAAGTGGAAATCAAGGTACTGCACGAATCCCAAGTGTGATAATGTATTCTGACGTCGAACACAGGGGAAACCACTCAGTCAAAGACCCATAATGATGGTCAAATGCTGAGCACAAGGTCACCTATCAATGATGGAAATAGGGCCAGGGTGCAGCTCTAGGTTTACTCTCAGAGCAATGTGTCGTAGTCGATGAGAGACAAACCCGCCAGCAAGAAGTCAATGGGGACCTTCTCAAACCAGCACGAGCAGAAGACCAAAACATCTGATGTGATAGAACAAGATACTAACAAGACCGGGAAGGCCGACTGAATAATGAGTCAAGAGACACCGCAAAATGGCCGACTCTGGTTAGACTTCCCTTGAACAAAAGCACGACTCGTGATGACCATGGCAGTAAAAAGTGACACTGTATAAGTCTGTTATGCAGGAGGCAAAAACAAACTCTCCATATGATTGGAAGAGATAACCAATCGGGGGAGGACTGACCAGTGAAACAAGGCAAAAGCTGAACCTAGTTCAAAACTAAAACCATCCCAAATGAAGGAAATATATAAGTGTATGTGCTTTGTTCAAGGGTGACAAACTGACACTGTACTGCCATCAAATTACGAAGTTACATCCCGTTCCCGCTCTTTTTGTTATATTTGATTTTTTTGTCTTTTTCATATAATAAGCCTGAAAAAGAATAAAAGAATGCTATGGTACAATGGATAGAACGAGTATCAAGAAACAAATGCACTAGTTCCTGGGATTGGAACGATCCTATGCTCAATGCAAGGTGGCGGAAACTGGTAAGCGATACTCAGAGGAATGTTCCATCCATAGGTAAAAGGGTGTCAAGTCGTGATAGCTAAGTGCATGCAATGGTTAACTTGTACAGACAGTCAAGGTCAAAATTTGGCTTAAACATCGAGTCCAAAATGAAGCCGGCTAAAGGCCAGGATAAAAAAGTAGCCAATATGCAATGCAGTAATACAACTTAACAACACCAGGGAGCCTCTAGGGTAATAGCCAGAAAAATAATAGTGGAGAAGAAGAAGAATGAAGCTTCAACACATAAGTCATGGCGGGACTAAAGAGGACTCTCGAGCCTACATAAAACGCAGCATGGGCAACAAGTGATAGCGAGGAACTAACTAGGAAGCCCATGTAAAGGAAGGCTCTACCACCAAGTCATGATTAAATAATCGGCGAGTGAAATGGGTGAAATACTCATGACCTGATGGGATTGACCCTATGGCAAGTGATCAGAATGGAAGCTAGTATGAAAAATGCAACGGAAAGTGGATTCCCTAACCTATATGCCAGTTTTAGTTTATAAAGAAGAGATTTCAAGAAGACCAATTGAACTATCAGGTAACTAAGTCAAACAAACTTTGAATTTCAAGTATAAATTCAACAAAATGCTCAAAGCCAACCATGCCATTCTCGTAGTGGGGCTTTATATGAGCAAAAAGGAAGACAAGAAGCTCAATAAATCAACTCAGTACAATAGTATAAACTTGCAATAAAAAACTTCAAAGAATCAAAAAGAGACTCTTCTAAAATTGCAACAAAACTAGTCTACTGAACATCAAGGAAACCAAACGCACCAAATAGGTAAAAAATCAAAATGCACAGCAAGACACAAGGAAAGAGTAAATGAGCAGGAGCTCTCTATTCAGATTAAGCAGAAAAGCCAAGAATCTTCAAGAAAAGACCTTGGTACTCAAACCAAAATTGCAAACGTAACAACCAAAGATTTCACCAACCGAGAGAGTCTTCACACAAAGGAGAGAGAAATAGACATATAAACACTTTGAACACAGTCCAGAGATTAAAAAACACTATAGAAACAGGTCACCACAGACATACAAGACCAGAAAAGCTAAAAACCAAAATTTCAAAATTTCCCCCCAGGCATACGCGCTTTAACAGTTTTGCAACAAGCATGCATACGCGACTGTGTCAAAGGAAATCTACGTATACGCGACCAAATTTGATAGAAACAACATGTATACGCGACTGTGCAGAGAAAAAACTGCGTATGAAAAAGTAAATAATTAAAAATAAAAATGATCAAGCCTGGATAAAGAACCAGGTCTTCAGTCTGACTGAGAAAAAGTTCACTGGACTGGAAACAATGGTTAAAAATGTTGGAAACCTTTAAAACAGCTGAAACCACCCAACAGGGGAATCGCAAGAATGTGATACCCAGTGGAGTCACTAGTTCTGTTTCGGGAAATAACTCCCTAGAGGTTTGTTGGTTCAAAACCTCCACAGATCGGGGCATGCTATTCAAGAAGGACTCACACAACCACACTTGTATGTTAAAACCTAGATAACATCGATAGTAGAACTCACCCGTAATCCTACGTTTGATGTAGATCCTGCGGGGTCCAAACCCCCAGCAACCCTTCTTCCTCCTCAACCTGAAAACCAAGAAGAAACGTGCACGAAAATCTAGTTGTACAACATATATCTATCCTAAATGTCAGTGAAATCCATGTGAAACATCATATAAACAATAATAAATTCTTAAATAATAATCTTTTCACATATGCAAGCAGATATTAACACGTGAATTCAGGAACAAGATGGTTCTTCTTCATTACGAACAACATGTACAGTAATAAAAAGTGGAGAGATCACCTGAATCCTTCCACGATCTTCGAACAGACCGTCGTCCGGATCCGTCCCGCCCTTGCCTCGCTAGGATACTTTCAAGACTTGTGCACACGAGATGACATATAAACTGATGAACATATCCAGGAAACAAGGGTTTCCTGTAAAAATCTGGGAAAGTGCAGGAGGCACGGGAAATCAGACTTGAATTGGGATTCCAACAGAGTATAATGTCTATAAATTTCTCTCTCCCTTAGGCCATGCACATGAGGGGCTTTTATACTCCCTCAAGGTAGTTTCAATCAGTTGGAAACAGTTGGCCACATGCTGAGGTGGTTGAACTACTGGAGTAACCATCAACCCATCCCGAAAATAGGGAATTTTTATATATTTTTTAATGATTTTAATGACATACGTGGAAAAGTGTGTATGGACTCGCGTATACACGTGGAAAAGTCTGGGCATACCCGCGTATGGGATTTTTAACACTGTTTTTTATGAATTTTGTTCAAGTCTGTGGGAATGGGTGCCCAAGGCCAAAGAGACAATCATAAATCACATGAGGGTGAAAAATGATGCTATAACAGTTGTAGTATTGGCAACAAAATGACCCCCACAGGGACCATCATGACATGCTGATAGGATTTCAAAGACCTCCTCTTCCCTCACACGTCTTCCGAGAATTTGATCCAGACCCAATTTGAATATATTTTCAACAATCCAAGTGAAAGGGGCATTTTTCCTTATAATTCTTGTCTTTTCTTTGGATAAAATGTTTGGAAGAAACCTCTCAACAACCAAGTAGTTAGCTATGTCAACAAACCAAGGAGAGAGTGTTGAGATAGCAAATCGATATTCATCCAAAAGTTGATCATCCAACACTCCTTCCTCATCTGTAGATAAAATTAGTCTAGATAAGAAATATGA
This sequence comes from Pinus albicaulis, assembly GCA_034641835.2. NCBI lineage: Eukaryota > Viridiplantae > Streptophyta > Pinopsida > Pinales > Pinaceae > Pinus > Pinus albicaulis. Next base: position 1,386,627,387 of record CM076582.1, read on the forward strand.
AAAACCATTTTACTTTTCTGGTTTATCATAATTATTAAATCAAATTTCTACAATAACAAAAACCATCTAATGATCCTAGCGGTAACATCAGGTTTATTCATTAATTACTTGATTGTTGCATGGTCAGTATGTACAAAGGTATGATAACTAGTAATTTAGTGCCCAAATTTGTTTAGGGAATGGAAAATGGCTAAGAGATTCTTTTCAATTACAGTATAGTTAAGTTCAGTTTTGGACAAATTATTGCTAATGAAATAAATGACATAGGGTAACTTGTCTTCGAATTTCCCCAAGCCTACCCCCAAAGTTTTATTCGATGCATCGGTATAAATGTGAAAGGGCAGAGCCCAATTGAGACCTTGAAGACTAGGGGCATTGGTTAGATTTTCCTTGATGAGATAAAAAACATCCTCACAAATAATAGACTAGAAAAACTCAAAATATTTGGCCAACAATATGAATATTGGTGAAGCCTCTTTACTAGAGTCCTTAATGAACCTCCTATAGTAGCCAACCAAACCTAGGAAACTTCTGGCATCTCTCTACTTTGAGGAAAAAACGCCATTTTGATTATGGTGATTTTGTTTTGGTCTAACTGTATTCCTAATTGTGATATTGAATGGCCTAGGACTACCCCTTCCCTTTTTAGAAATTCACACTTTTCATGACTTAGGGAGAGATGCATTTCAATGCACTTACTCAACACTTTACCTAGATTGGAGATAGCCTCTTGGAAATCATACCCAAAAGGTGTGAAATCATCCATGTATATTTCTACAAAATCACGGACCGACCAAGAACAAATGCTTAGAAATTCTCTCTGGAAAGTAGTAGGGTCATTGCACAAGCCAAAGCGAAGGACTCTGTAAGCAAAGGTGCCCCAGGGACATGTGAAAGTGGTATTTTCTTAGTCATTAGGGATGATTTGAATATGGTTATACCCATTGAATCCACCCAAGAAAGAGAAAAAAATATTTCCTACAAGACCATCTAGAACTTGATCGATGAAGGGAAAAGGGAAATGGTCCTTTTTAGTGGCTTTGTTTAGTTCTCGATAGTCAACAGAGATTTTCTTCTTTCCATTTTTATTTGGGACTAGAACAAGAGGAGACACTCACTTAGTGTCTGATATGGGGTCGATGAAACTTGCATTCAACAAATTTTGCAGTTCATCCTTCACTGTCTTTTAAGGTTGGGTTCATCCTCCTTTCGGGCTCGCTCACAAGCTTACATCCCTTCTTAATATAAATATGATGTGTGCACACCGAGAGATGCACTACTTTCATGTCCTTGTAGTCCCAAATAAAAGCATCTAGGTTTTCATTTAAGAGATGACATAGTTTCTCTTCCTCCCTAGCCAAGAGGGATGAGTTAATCTTTAGGGATTTAGATGGGCCAAATTCCATAGCCTTGGTGGCTTCAGAGGTTTAGTCAACTGAGTGCATCTCAATCCAAGCATGGCTTTCATATTCTTTCACTAGTTCATCGAGTGGAATGGTAGTGGGGGGTTGGATTTGATTGATGTGGTCAATGAGATCATCCTCATCGGGTTTCCCCCCTCTAAATACAATATCTATGGTACAAATTGGGTAAGGTTTGGTATTGTACACTTCGTCCTCTTATTCTTCATCCTCCAACCACAAGAGTAGGTCATGGTCAATGGAATGATGGGAAGGATGATATAATACCAATTATTTGGATAAGGGCTCATTATTTATAGTCATGTTTCTGGAACTACAACTGATATAAGAATTAGTAGTGTCCAAACAAGGTCTTCCTAGAATGAGAGGATATCCATTAAACTTGGTTTTTTGCTAGAGGACCAGGAAATCTATGGGGTACTCCTATGGGGGACCATCACATCCTCAGAAATTCCTTCCAGAGCTACTGTGGATCAGTCTGCAAGTTGCAGAACAGTGGTAGTATTTCTCAAGGCTCCGCGGAGGTTGATTTTAAGCACAATTTCCCTGGTCATAAGATTTATGGAAGCCCCAAGATCAACCAAAGTGTGGGGAACTATGCACCATCGATGTGTACATCTACTACTGGACTTCCAGGGTCCAGGTACTTCAAGAAGATCATCCTCCCCAACATTAATTCATACCACTATCCCACAACATTTATGGTGGGGTTGTCTTTATTCTTTATCCCAAGCTTTTTAAATAATTTTTCTTTGATGAGCCTATTGCAAATAGGGACATATTTAATGGCCTGGAGAAGGGGTATTTTCACACACAAGTTTTTCAATTCTCCTAGGAGTTCAGTCTCTTCTGGGGTGTGCTGACTAGAGTGGATCAGGAGCTCAGGTTTAGGAGGTTGATTGGTCTGAGGGTTTCTCTCTTCCTTTTCCTTCTCAACCTCTACAGGTGGATATGGAGAATGATTTTCTAAAATTACTCTTCCAAATCTGAGGTTCATTTCATGTATCTCCACAACATAAGTTGGATAGGATGTTTCCCCATTGTAAACCTATTTTGTCTACTTTTTTTTTGTATTCGGATTGGGTTGGGTAGGCATCTGAGGAAACTTATATGGAGGAGAGTGAGTGAGGTGTGGTTAAGGCTAGTGTGGATGAAATAAAGTAGGTGTTTGGGTTTGTTGGGGCCTCCAACCTTGTGATGGGTTGCTCCACTGAGGTCGTTGAGAAACATACTACTGGAAGGGTTGGTTTACAGGCTAAGGGTGATATGGAGGGGTATAAGGCCAAGTAGGAGGTGTAGGCCATGATGGAGGAGTGGATGTGTACCAAGAATTCATAGGTGTATTTTGGTTTGTATGGTAGTAGGATTAAGGTGCACCTTGGATGCCCTGCTGATATGACCAATGCCCTTGAGTCCTTCTCTAATTTTTGAAACATATTTTATTTAGTCCTCCTTCCCCACCTTTATATAAAAATTTTAGACCAGGTAAGGAGGGACGCTTATCTATGGTATGATTATCTTCATATACTAAGAAAACCTTTATGACATTTAATGGACATTCATTTCGATGGTGTTTTCTAGTACATCTAGGGAAAACGATAGCCAAGGCCCTCTTTACTTTGTCTTACTTCATCTTGATCTGCATTCTGTCCATTTGCAAATCAAAGGTGTGCATCATCTCTCTTCTGAGGTCCAACATATTTCCAATATCATCCTTGATGGAGGTGGAAGAGGAAGGGGTGTTGGTCATGCTCTGGATAGCTCTACCTTTCTTCCTAGATGCACTAGAGTGGTTTCTAAAGACAATTTTGTTGTCCTCATAAGGTAGCTGGTAGATGCATCCTCTAGATAGTGTTGAGATTGCAACAAGATGATGAGCTTAGTGGAAAGAATTCGCCTTCACTAAGTGGGCCCGCAGGCTATTTTTGGCGCAAAGTCTATTTTTAGACATATGGATCATGTTCTATGAGTTGCAAGATGCTATTTGTGGAGGGTTGGTCAAGTTGGAAAAATAGATGGAATTCTATTTTTAGAAATATTTGGCGGAATATATTTTTAGATTTCCAGTCTAAAAATAGATATGTCGAATATTATTAGCTCTTAATAATATTTGGACTATAAACATTATCTTATTCTCTTGGAGCACTTAAGTGAAGTGCACAGATGTGGCACAGGAGCTGACAGAAGGAATTACGCTATTCCTAAGGGTTAAGTGGAGCTATTGCATGGATACTTCAGTTAGAACTCATGTGAGAGAGTTTGGTGGATTTGATTGAGGAGTTAATGGAGTTGTGTTCAGTTTAACTAATCTAAACATAGTTGAGCTAGTTGTATTTAGTCTAACTGATTAATACACTAGTGAAGAGTGGTGTGAATTAATTTTTAATTAATTCAATAATTATAAACTCATTAATCAACTAAAGAATACATCAGTTAACTTCAGTGCATGGACAGTTTTAGTGGAGACCAGTGCAGAGATAGGTGAAAGAGTAGGTTAACTATCAGTTGTGACTATATTGTTGCATATTTGCAACAACCAATGATTGGAGGAGCCCATGAGGATTGCGCAGTACAAGCTAGGTGGTTCAAGTTATTTAATGAGCCATCCTACAGCATTGATTACGCAATAGAGGCTGGCTATCAGGTGGCAGAGATTGGAGCATGTATTTTGCTAGATCTAGCTTGATTAGTGTGTAGCAATTGGAGGTTGTGCTGAGAGATTGTGAGGAGCTTTGTACAATGATTGTTACATGATCTCTATGAAATATAATATACAGATATTTGGGGTTTTCAGCTTTAATCTTTCCCATGAAATACTGTGTTCATATGTGTGATTGTTTATGGTTTTAGTGTGCGCATGCAATTGATTTTATTTCCGCATGTAATGATCAATGGTAGAAGAGATTTTGTATTGTGCATGAAGCTAAAATAGTGTGTGATCAGGAGAATCTTGGTGAATAATATATCAGTTATTCAAATTTTCTACATGGTATCAGAGCGATATTGATCATTGGAGTAATTGCAAAACATTGAAGCGGTTGAGTTTTGTGCCGGTGGAATTCGAATTTGCAGTAGTGTTTTCTTGGTGTCGAAATTGAGATGTCTTTAAATGGATTGCGATTGGAGTATGCCCTTGAGGGTAGCTCGAATTATATTGCATGGAAGGAAAGGATGGAGGGGGTGCTGTATGACAATGGGTTGAAGGAGTTCATAGATGCAGAAATTCCAAAACCTACTTCTAGTGATGTTATCGTACTTGACGCATGGCAAAAGAAGACGGAAACGTGTCGAAGAATTCTGTTGGAAGGTGTGAAGGATCACATATTGTCTAGCCTTCATGGTAAGGCTTCTCCATTCTTGATGTGGAAAGCTTTGATAGATTTATTTCAAATCAAGAGCGACCAAAGGAAGTTGGCGCTCAAGGATAAAGTCAGAAACATAAAAATCGAGAAAGGCGACAGTATGCCCAAGTACCTCACGAAGTTCATCCAATGCAGGGATGAGCTGGGAAGTGTGGCGGTTACTGTTGATGACGAGGACTTGGTGAGCTTGGCTCTCCTTGGGCTTCTGAAGAGTTGGCATTCCTATCAGGACTCTGTCAATGGTCGGGATAAATTGCCAGGATGGGAGCGAATTTGGTCGAATCTTGTGCAAGAGGAGATAAGGCGAAGTACAAGGGATAGATCTTCATCAAAGAACTCAGATGAAGAAAATTTCACTTTGGCTGCCAAAGAAAAGAAGGGGAAGAGCAAGAAGCATGCTTCTCAATCCAATGCGAAAGGCAAGAAGTAGGACATGTGCAAGGTGAAGTGCTTTCACTGTCACCAACATGGACATTATGCCACTAGTTGTCCACAGAAGAAGAAAAATAAGCAGGTTGCTGGATCTGCAGCTGGAGAGGCCTTAGCCTCACAGTTTGAGCTGGATTTTTCACTGATCGCATGCTTGGTCTGAAGTGTGATGGGTGTTGAGTCTCAAATCTGCATCTTTCCTATACACCTTTTTAGACTTTTTCCATTTACCTGGACCTCCTAAGTCATCAACATCATTGCATATTAATCATAAAAGAGCATTTAAAGTGGCTTTTAACTATGTTTTGTGTCTGCTATTTGAATTAGATTTTTTCTCATTGAGCTGCAGAATCTTGTCACTTTCCGCAGCTGCTTCAACTTTCCGCAGCCATTTTGTTAAAGTCTATATTGCAGGTGTCTTCAGACAAATCGAGCCACATGGGCAAGTTGGAAATGACATGGACATGGATCGAGTCCTATTGGCTCAATCGAATTCACCTAAGAAGGTTGTGGTCAAAGGTAGTCAAGCGGTGGTCAACCGAAGAGTCCCACGGTGACAGAAATCTGTTTTTCACCACGTGAAGGCTTGCGTGACCGTTTCTAAATCACGGGAGACATATCAACACCTGTAAATGGCTCCATAAGCCGAATCCAACGACCACTCTCCATAGATTTAATTTTCACGGCAGCCATGATGCTAGATTTCTAGACGTGGTGGTTCACGTGTCTTCTATAAGCGCAGAATGTAGGAAATTAGTTATGTCTTCCTCTCTTATAAATAATGCGTTCTCATACGCATAATAGTTAGCTGGTGTAATGTAATTTTTTTGAGAAGGAAGCCACTGTACCGTGACATTATTTCCTTGTTATGACTGCATTTTAAATATATGAGAAGACTCTGTTCATAAGTGTAATTCGTGGTTGATAGTTGTTGCCCGAGGATTGTGCAGAGGGCCCCTGCACACGCCGATGTTTTGTTTATTACTGTATATTTTCATGCTTTATTTCCTTATGTTCATTATGCCATAGTTATTCATGTGTACATATCACATCTCTTATGGTATTAACGTTTTATCTCTGTCCATAGTTTTTCATGCTTTATATTGTTGTTAACTGATCAGTGTTTTTGTTCCAGATTACAATAGGCAGCCCGTGCATTTGCACATAGTTTACAATGACTAATGACATGGAATCAATCTTGTCCTTCTACTGATTTCTTTTTCTTATTTTTTAATTCCAGCATTGCTTTATTCATTTCAGTTTTGTAGATTTGCTTTACTAGTTAATTAGATATTAAACTGCTCATGTCATTATCAGTTACCTCCGAAAGCCATAGCGAGACTAATGGTGAGGGATTGAAGTATGAGTGTGTAGTTTGATATTAGTTTATTTTTCTGCAAGTTAGATATTAAATTGCTCATGTCATTATCAGTTACCTCCGAAAGCCATAGCGAGACTAATGGTGAGGAATTGAAGTATGAGTGTGTAGTTTGATATTAGTTTATTTTTCTGCAAGTTAGATATTAAATTTCTCATGTCATTATCAGTTACCTCCAAAAGCCATAGCGAGACTAATGGTGAGCGATTGAAGTATGAGTGTGTAATTTGATATTAGTTTATTTTTCTTCAAATTAGACATTAGATTACTCAAGTTGTTTATGATTACCTCTGAAAGCCATAGCGAGACTAATGGTGAGGGGTCAGAATATGAGTTGATGTAATTTGATTTTAGCTTTACTTTGCTTGCAATCTTTGGATTTCTTTGAGTACAGTTTCTTTTGTGTTTAGACAACAGCAAGGGTAATGGGTTTCATGATCAATAGTTCATTGTTTGTTTAACTAGTATAGTAGCACATTTTCATTTTCTTTTAGGAATTAATTTTGTCATTGTATGTTTCAAAATCCTTTTGAAGTTTGAAGTTTGGAAAACCATTATAAAGTACATCATTGCCTTGAACATTCATAACCATACTTTTCTTTTAGAATTTCCATCTCACATTAGGAAACCAACCAAGATAAATAAAAACCCAAAAATGACAAAAAGTAAGAGATAGGTTATCTTGCACATATAGTGCGCCACACTTTGTCAGCTTACGAATCCCAGATTGAAAAATTAATGTAGCAATTTAGGACACACTAAATTGACCAAACATTTTGGCGTCGTTGCCGGGGAAGTGTAACTAGGTAGCCAATTTCTTAAAAAATATATATATAAAAATAAGGGAAAACTTGATAACTTCTTGAAGTATGCTCTCCTCTTGCACCTAGTGTGATCTGGAGGATCAGAAAAGAGAGTTATTGGTTAAGTAATTTCTTAAGTATGCTCTCTTCTTGCACCTAGTGTGACCTGGAAGATCAGAAAGAGAATTATTAGCCCAACTTAAAAATAAAAAATAAAAAATGACATGCATAGAGCAAGAGATTCTAGGGGAAGGTTTATAGCTAGAGCCAAGAGTTCGATTTTTACAACTCCATCTTCTTCAAGGCATAGACAATATTCACCACCATCTACCCCTAGCCTTAAGATTCTTGGAATTCAAGGAGCAACTGAATTAGAGGATTCTCCTATACCACCTACTAAATCTCATTTAGAAGAGGACCCTTTCTTTACTTCTACAGGAGAGTATATTGTAATCAAAGAAGTAGAATCACCTGAAGAAGGAAAGGAAGAGACTCCCTCTCATCCTCCCTTGATAGAAGAACCAGAGGACTTTGAGGACTCTAAAGAAAATATCATGGCAGAGGAAATAATAGATGGATTCGGAGGTAGAGGTAGAGGTAGAGGAGGAGGAAACAATGGAGACAACAATGGTGGAGGTGAAGGTAATAATGGAAGGAATAGGGAAGGAGAAAACTTGTTTGGATTCCCTATAGTTGATGAGGAAACTCATACAACGATGAAAAACATCTCACCATCTGTCCTCCCCAACTTTTATGGATTGCGAAGTGAGGATCCTGAAAAAATTTTGTTTGAGTTTGAAGTCGTGTGCCTAACCTATGACTATATGGAAGACTCTCAAAAACTCAAACTGTTTCCTTCAACATTGAAGGGAGCCGCTTTGAAATGGTTCATGGGATTAGTCACCCAATCTATTAGGACTTGGAATGATATGAAACAAACATTTTTGGATAGATACCTGGACTATTGCATGCCCACTAATCACAAGGATGAGGTATTCAAAATGGTACAAAAAGAAGATGAAAATTTGGAGGATTTACTTGAAATATTTCAATACAACTTAAAAAGAGCAAAGATTGAGCAACTTAGATGAGGAAAATTTGAAAGCCCTTCTATTAAAAGCCATCAGAGATGAATGGATAGATATTTTAAACATGATGGGGAAAGGAGACATTTCTCAACTTCCACTTCGTGACATAACAGAACTATGTGTCCATCTCTCAAGAGGAAAATCTAAAACAGAAAAAGGGCCTAGGGATCCTTCTCTTATTAGGGCTAACAAATCTGCAACTGGATCAGTAAGTAGGGCAGAGATTGGTAACATGCTTGATGAATTCAAAATTGATATCTTAGGGAGCCTTAGTGAACAACTAGACACCCTTAAAATCCAAAACAAGCAGAAAGCAGAAACAGATGCTTTAGCCATCTTTTGTCCGAAATGTAGGAAGAAACATGCTTTAAGGGAATGTCCCTTGGATGCAAAAGTTGTAGAAACATGTATGATTTGCTCAGAGAATCATGAGACCAAGGATTGTCCTTCAATTCCTGGACTCAAAGCTGTCTTTCAAGAAGATCCAAATTCAGTATAATCTCTCTGTTTTGTTGCAAGAAGACCTTGGCAGGGGCAACAAACCCAAGGGTTTAACAACCCTATGAATTTTCAATCCCCACCAAATTGGAATCCTTGGCAACAACCTTGGCCCCAATCTCAAAATCCATATCAGTCATGGGTACAAGGTATGCAAAATCCTTATGGGAGATTTGCTCAATTTTATCAATATCCTCCATCTTTTCAAAATCAACAAGCTCCACAACTTCCAAACCCAAATCCATAACTTTCATTGCCATTTCCACAACAACAACCTTCTCAGAAAAATCCAAATCCTCAACTCATGCTTCCATACCAACAAAAGACAAATCAACTTCCAGCTCAGCCATTGCCAAATCCTAACAATAAAAATCCTCAGAATACTTACATCATAGAAGGACAAAAATTTCCTACCTATATGATTGTTCCTCTCAATGATGTACAACTCAGGTCTGGTAAAGTTTTAGAAAAACCTTCTATAGATGTCCAAGAGCAAGATACCTCTAAGGAGGACTCTCTTAAAGTCAATAAGGGTTCTGAGGAAGCATCTCTTCAAAACTCAAGCATTCAAAAAGAGAAAGAAAAGTTAACACCCACAACTCCTATAATTGAGCAACCTGCATCTTCATCCACACCTCCTTTCCCTGAAAGATTACAAATTGATAAAGGGGTGGAAAAACAAATCTTGTTTCCTAACTATGATTTTCTAGATGAATTAAAGAATGTTTGTATCAATATTCCCTTGCTACAAGCCATTTGAGAGATTCCTATTCTAGCAAAAACAATAAAGGAGTTGAGTCTCAAAAGACGAGGAAGGAAACTAAAAGATACAAGAAGAATCCACCTGGTAGGAAAAATTGCAGATATCATGATGGGAAAAATTACCATGCAGAAGTATGTAGATCCAGGTAGTTCAATTGTCAAGACACATATAAATGGGATAGAAATTCCAAACACATTGATTGACTTAGGGGCTGCTATCAACATTATGAGTAGACAGACTATGGACCACCTAAAACTTCCTAACCTTCTTTTTACACCTACTTTACTGCAACTTGCAGATCGATCAGTTATTAAACCAGATGGTGTATTAGAAGATATTTCAGTCTCCTTAGATTCTTGGGAATATCCAATAGATTTTATGATTTTGACTCCCAAGAGTAATCTAGGAGGGCACCCACTTATTTTAGGAAGACCTTGGCTAGCCACAGCTGATGCTTTCATTAGTTGTAGATCTGGGGATATGTACATTTCTAATGGTAATTCAACAAAGAAATTCAATTTGTATCCTCCAGCAAAAGCAATCACAGAATTAGGAGACAATGAATGGGTTGATGATGAGGACACTATACAACCTGTCTTTACCATTTCTGAAATTAGTGAGGATAGTCAAATTATGAACACATTAGAAAATTTTGAGATATCTTCAGAATATGACCCCACACAATTTCAGTTGGAATCTGACATAGAATATTTATCATCAAGACAAATGTCTCTTTACTCTATGGAAGAGTTTGGTAGTTCTACCATTGAGATTTTTCCAGGAAAAACATTAAATATCAACAAAAATTTGGAAAAGTCACAACAGGAGGAACTAACCAAAAACTTGCAAAAACATTCTATTGCATTTGCATGGGAGTATACTGATATGAAAGGTATTGATCCTAATACTTGCATCCATCATATCTATATTGAGGAAAACAGTAGACCAATCAGACAACCTCAGAGAAGGATGAATCCAAATCTTAGGGAGATAGTGAAAGAAGAGCTCCAAAAACTACTCAATGTAAACTTCATTTATCTAATTTCAGATAGTTGATGGGTTTCTCCTTTGGTTATATTACCTAAAAAGAATGGTAAATGGAGGGTATGCATTGATTACAGGGAATTGAACAAAGCAACTTTGAAGGATCACTTTCCTTTTCCCTTTATTGATCAGGTATTAGATACATTAGCAAGCAAAAAGTACTTTTCATTTTTGGATGGTTTTAGTGGCTATAATCAAATTCAGGTAGCACCTGAAGATCAAGATAAGACCACATTTACCTGTCCATGGGGGAATTTTTCCTATCGAGTGCTTCCTTTTGGGTTATGTAATGCACCCGCAACATTCCAAAGAGCAGTACTAGGAATTTTTTTTTATCTAATCCATGATTGTGTAGAGGTTTATATGGATGATTTTACAGTTTATGGTAACTCATTTGAAGAGGCATTAGAAAATTTAGAAAAATTCCTTATAAGTTGTAAAGAAACAAACCTTTCATTAAACCATGAAAAATGTTTTATGAGGTTTACTGAAGGTATTATTTTGGGACATCATATTTCAGGAGATGGAATTAAGGTTGATAAATCAAAAGTTGAAGTCATCTCCAAGTTGCCTATTCCAAATTGCCAAAGAGATGTTAGAAGTTTTCTAGGATTTACTGGATACTGTAGAAGATTTATAGAAAACTTCACTAAAATAGCATCTCCACTCTTCAAACTTCTTACAAAAGACTGTGAATTCAAATGGGATCCTGATTGTCAATCAGCCTTTGAAACTTTGAAAACAAGAATATCTGAAGCACCTATCTTGATAGGACCAAATTGGAAACTCCCTTTCCATATTTCTACAGATACTTCAGATACAGCTCTAGGAGTTGTGTTGGGTCAAAAGGATTTAGTCCCTTATGCCATTTACTATACCAGTAAAAATTTGACTCCCACTGAGTTGAACTATACTGTAACTGAAAAAGAGTTTTTAGTTGTTGTTCATGCAATCAATAAGTTTAGACATTATATAACAGGCTATGAAACTTTTATTCATACTGACCATTCTGCAATTAGATATTTAATGAACAAACCTGTTACTAATGGCAGAGTGACAAGATGGCTCTTACTTTTGCAAGAATTCAATATTACCGTGTTGGATAGACCAGGAAAACAAAATACAGTAGCTGATTTCTTGTCTAGGATTCAGAATACTAAAGAAGATTCTCCTGTAGAGGATAAGTTTCCTGATGAATACTTGTTTGCAATAACTATTAAGACTCCTTGGTATGCAGATATTGCTAACTATTTGGTTACAGGGAAACTGCCTTCACATTTATTTCCAAGTGAAAAATGAAAAATTATTCAGGAGAGTTCAAAATATTCATGGATTTCTAACGAATTGTTTAAAACAAGGCCAGATCTTGTGATCAGAAGATGTGTCAAGGAAGATGAAATGCCTGATATTCTTAAGGCATGTCATGATGAACCATGCGGCGGACACTTTGCAGACAAAAGGACAGCCTATAAAATCCTCTCTTTAGGATATTATTGGCCTTCCTCTTCAAAGATGCAAAACAATATGTCAAAAGGTGTGACAGCTGCCAAAGAGTAGGGAAACCTACCCTTTCAAATGAAATGCCATTGCAAACACAGGTACTCATTGAACCCTTTGAAAAATGGGCTTTAGATTTCATTGGACCTATTAATCCACCATCTAAGCAAAAGAAGTATATATTGGTTTGTACCGATTATGTTACTAAATGGGTGGAAGCCAAAGCATTAGTGTCTGCTACTGAAAATTCAGTTGTTAATTTTCTTTATGAGGATATTTTTACTCGCTTTTGTGTTCTGAGAGAAATTGTGACAGATCAGGGAAGCCAATTCACATCCAACCTGGTGGAGAAGCTGATGGAAGAATACAAAATCAAGCACAGAAGATCTACTCCTTACCATCCGCAAGAAAATGGTCAAGTGGAGTCTACAAACAAAGTTCTCGAAAGTATCATCACCAAAACTGTTCATCTACACAGAAGAGATTGGGCGGAAAGGCTTCCTGAAGCCTTGTGGGCCTACAGAACTACATGGAGAAATACAACAGGATATTCTCCCTATGAACTTGTTTATGGGAAAGAAGTCCTGCTCCCCATTGAGTTCCAAGTCAAAACCTTCAAGATAGCAGTTCAGTTGGGGATGGATCTATCAGAAGCCCAAAAGCATAGAATGGAGCAATTGAATGAGCTCAATGAGATCAGACAAGAGGCAATTCTAAGAACTGATCTAGTTCAATATCAAAGAGCTAAATGGCATGACAAATATATCAAAGATAAGAAGTTTCAAGAAGGAGATTGGGCATTGCTATTTGACTCCAAGTTTAAAGATTTTAAAGGAAAATTTCAGACTCATTGGCTTGGGCCATATGAGATTGACAAGATCTTTAGCAATGGAGCAGTAAGAATAATTTCAAACTCCTCTTGTTGTGAATGGCCACAGATTAAAGATCTATCATAAGCCACTCTCAAAAGAGGAATTTGTCAAAAAATTTCAAGATATTTCTGCAATAAGGCTGGTGAAGAAGAATCCTTCTTCTCCACTAGCCTAGCCTTTGTTCTTTTCAGTTTAAAAAAAAAAAAAATAGTATAAGCCTGAAAACCAATCACTGATTGGCAGTCTTATACAGAAAATGTAGGGTGAAAATCAGGAACACCTGACACCCTATATTTTCCAAAAAATTCTCTCTCTCTCTCTTATTTCACAAGTTTTATGACAACCCACTCCATTTCATTCTATTTCATTCCATTTCATTCCACTTCATTACACTCCACTTCATTTCATTTCACTCCATTTCATCTATTTCATTTCATTTCACCAATAAAATTTTCTTTCATGACCATTTTCATTCAGTCAGTTATCATCTATCCATCTCCATTTACCCAAATAATTGTTGTGTCAGTTTCCGCAGCTGACACCAGTTTCCACAGCCAGAAGCAGTTTCTGTAGCTACCACTCTGTTTTTCAAAAATTTACAGTCAGATGTTAGTTCAACAATCATGAAATCAAATGCAGGTATGAAGACATATTATGAAGACATGGGGCATTCAAAGACATCAATGAGGAGCAACTGATTGAAGACCAATGAAAAATGGTAAGAATTCCAAGGTATGAGTAAAAATTTATTTCAAATAGCATTCAAGCACATTTTTACATAGTTATAAACCATAGCTCCATTATATGCAATGATTGCGTTGATAACTCCGTAACCATCCCACGATTTCTATACGATTCCCCACAATCCTTGCATTCATTTTTAAACAACCTCATAATCAAGCCTCCGGTCTTCACTAATGTTCAGCTATACTTTGATACTCCACATGTAATTAAGGAACGTGGTTGATTTGACTATGGCTTCTCTTAGCCGCACAAAATCCGTAGCCGTTGCATAAACGTGCTTGCATCTACTCTACAGCCACCCAATTTTAAATATTGCCGGATGCGTTTTACTTCCCCTACTATTCTATTATCTCACGGCTGCATTTCCATCGTGCTCACATAAGCCTTCACCCCATTTTGTTCTCTATTCCGCTTCATTCCGTGTACCTATTCTCTGATATCCGCTTACAGTCACTGGTCTCCTTCATAAAACCTGATCATTTTTGCCATCTTACCTCCGTTAAAACCTCTTCACGCAGACGATTTCTAAAGTAAAAAAGGAAGGATGGGTCAGTTGTTGAGAACAGAACCAGAGGGACCCAAATTTATGGAAGGATACCCGCAAATTAAAGACATATTGAAAAAGGAAAAATGGCTTCGGTTTATTCAAAAGTTTAAAGGCTACAATAAGGAGGTAACAAAAAGTTTGCGAGGTCTTTCAATGGTCTGGAGGTAGAAATTGGGGACCTAAAATTTACAGTGACTGAGGTAGCCATAGCAGCAGCTACAGAACTCCCTTAGGAAGGTGAACGCTGGTTCAAGAACAAGAGCATTGCCGAAGAAGCTTGGAGAGTGATCCTACGTAACCCAGGTATGGATGTCATCATTTTCAAAAAGGGAATTCCTGTTCATGCTTTAAAAGAGGAGTGGGCTAGTTTACTGTTGGTTATTCAAAATTTTATCACCTGTGAGGGTCGTTTTGGATCAATGTACATGTATCATACCCGACTGTTGATGAACTTCCTAGACAACCAGTCCCTCAATCTACCATACTTTTTATTAAATAGTTTGAAAAATATGTCTGTAAACGTCCAAAAGCATCTAGGAGACGTAGAACCACATTTGTATCACCATGGTCTCGTGAAAATTTTGGTAGAAAAACAATTAAAGGAGAAAAAGGACACCTGGGAGCAGTTTTTAATTAGAAATTTCTTTGAAGAACCCCAAGAAACCCCTGAAGGCAGCACATCAAAAAGAAGTAGAAGAAAGAAAACAGATGATAAAACTCAAAGCACTCCTACTAACACAGTTGAAAGAACTAGTAGAGAGGAAAGACTGTCTAAAAGGAAGAAGGAAAAGACTGAAGGCAAAAAGCCAACAAAATCAAAAGAGAAAAGAAGCATTGAGGCTGTGTATCAAACCCCTTCCTCAGAAGAAGATCATCAAGTATTATCTGAGAGACTAGTTCACCTTCAGGAACAGTCATCTATGGCCAAAAAGAGGGGAAAAGAAAAACAAAAGGAAAAAGACAGTAGTCCACAGTATGTAAGAAGAAGTTACAGGCTTAAAGGAAAGTGGAAGAAAACACAAACCAAAGGACCTCATTTTATTGATTTGGGAGAAGTAACACCTGAAAAAACTCCAGCTGGCCATAGTCCATCTCATTCTCAGCCAAACGTTGAACATAGTCCACCTCGTTCTTAGTCAAACGTTGAAGTTAGCCCTCAAGACGTTGACATGAGCCCTTTTCAGCCAGATTTTGAAGTCAATTCTCCTCCACAGCATTTTGGGGACAGCCCAAGGAAAACGACACCCGAGATAGATCCAAAGCAGCAAGAAGTGTATGATTACATAGAATCTTTAGAAAGAACAGCCACGGGTCCCAGCACTTCATCCACTCAGCCTCACATGGCACAAGAAGCTCTAGTCCAATCATTGAAACAAGAAGTCTTTGAGTTGGAGGTTTTAAATAGACATATTAAAAATTAAAATGAAGCATTAAAGGAGCAAAACAGATTGGACAAGATCATTCATGACAATACCATGCTACATTTGGGACTGTGGCAGAAAAAGAACAGGAAATTGAAGAAGAACTGCCAGAAGATAAGTAGAGCACTGATTAATATCAAATTCAAATGCTTGATGAAGAAGCCCAAGATGTTAGCAGCACCAAGGAAGAGGAGAAGAGGACTGGATGTACTGGTAGAGGTATCAAGGCATATGAATTGAAGGAGGATGATCAAAATTTTGGTTGCATGGGGACATGCAACACCTTCATAGTGGGGGTATGTTGAGTCTCAAATCTGCATATTTCCTATACACCTTTTTACACTTTTTCCATTTACCCGAACCTCCTAATTCATCAACATCATTGCATATTAATCATAAAATAGCATTTAAAGTGGTTTTTAACTATGTTTTGTGTCTGCTATTTGAATTAGATTTTTGCTCATTGAGCTGCGGAATCTTGTCACTTTCCGCAGCTGCTTCAACTTTCCGCAGCCATTTTGTTAAAGTCTATATTGTAGGTGTCTTCAGGAAAATCGAGCCACATGGGCAAGTTGGAAATGACACGGACATGGATCGAGTCCTATTGGCTCAGTCGAATTCACCTAAGAAGGCTGTGGTCAAAGGTAGTCAAGCGGTGGTCAACCGAAGAGTCCCACGGTGACAGAACTCTGTTTTTCACCACGTGAAGGCTTGCGTGACCATTTCTAAATCACGGGAGACATATCAACACCTGTAAACGGCTCCATAAGCCGAATCCAACGACCACTCTCCATAGATTTAATCTTCACGGCAGCCATGATGCTAGATTTCTAGACGTGGTGGTTCACGTGTCTTCTATAAGCGCAGAATGTAGGAAATTAGTTATGTCTTCCTCTGTTATAAATAATGCGTTCTCATACGCATAATAGTTAGCTGGTGTAATTTAATTTTGTTGAGAAGGAAGCCACTGTACCGTGACATTATTTCCTTGTTATGACTGCATTTTAAATATATGAGAAGACTCTGTTCATAAGTGTAATTCGTGGTTGATAGCTGTTGCCCGAGGATTGTGCAGAGGGCCCCTGCACAGGCCGAGGTTTTGTTTATTACTGTATAGTTTCATACTTTATTTCCTTACGTTCATTATGCCATATTTATTCACGTGTACATATCACATCTCTTATGGTATTAACGTTTTATCTCTGTCCATAGTTTTTCATGCTTTATATTGCTGTTAACTGATCAGTGTTTTTGTTCCAGATTACAATAGGCAGCCCGGACATTTGCACATAGTTTACAATGACTAATGACATGGAATCAATCTTGTCCTTCTGCTTATTTCTTTTTCTTAGTTTTTAATTCCAGCATTGTTTTATTCATTTCAGTTTTGTACATTTTCTTTACTAGTTAATTAGATATTAAACTGCTCATGTCATTATCAATTACCTCCGAAAGCCATAGCGAGACTAATGGTGAGGGATTGAAGTATGAGTGTGTAGTTTGATATTAGTTTATTTTTCTACAAGTTATATATTAAATTGCTCATGTCATTATCAGTTACCTCCGAAAGCCATAGCGAGACTAATGGTGAGGAATTGAAGTATGATTGTGTAGTTTGATATTAGTTTATTTTTCTGCAAGTTAGATATTAAATTGCTCATGTCATTATCAGTTACCTCCGAAATCCATAGCGAGACTAATGGTGAGGGATTGAAGTATGAGTGTGTAATTTGATATTAGTTTATTTTTCTGCAAATTACACATCAGATTACTCAAGTTGTTTATGATTACCTCCGAAAGCCATAGCGAGACTAATGGTGAGGGGTCAGAATATGAGTTGATGTAATTTGATTTTAGCTTTACTTTTCTTGCAATCTTTGGATTTCTTTGAGTACAGTTTCTTTTGTGTTTAGATAGCAACAAGGGTAATGGGTTTCATGATCAATAGTTCACTGTTTGTTTAACTAGTATAGTAGCACATTTTCATTTTATTTTAGGAATTAATTTTGTCATTGTATGTTTCAAAATCCTTTTGAAGTTTGAAGTTTTGAAAACCATTATAAAGGACATCATTGCCTTGAACATTCATAAGCATACTTGTCTTTTAGAATTTCCATCTCACATTAGGAAACCAACCAAGATAAATAAAAACCCAAAAAAGACAAAAAGTAAGAGATAGGTTATCTTGCACATATAGTGCGCCACACTTCGTCAGCTTACGAATCCTGGATTGAAAAATTAATGTAGCAATTTAGGACACACTAAATTGACCAAGAAATGGGTTCAGTGTGGTTTCTTGATAGTGGTGCATCTTTTCACATGATAGGAGATCGAGATTTGTTTACTGATCTGGATGAGAAAGATCTTGGAGTGCACATCGAGATGGGCGATGATGGTAGATACATTGCGGCCAGTATCGGTACCATTTCCTTTGAGAGGGAGTCTGGTAAAACCTTCGTATTGAAGGAATTGATGCATGTTCCAAGATTGAAGAAGAATCTAATCTTTGTGGCGATGTTAGAATACAAGGGATATGATGTTGTCTTTATCGAGGGAAAGGCTTTCCTGTGAAGTAAGGAAACTGGTGAGACCCGGAGGATAGGGGTTCGAGTTAAGAACCTTTATCAATTACAGGTAGATGGCTGCGCAGCAATGGCAGGCAAGTCAGAAGGAGTGGTGATCCAGGATGATGGCAAGTTATGGCCCCGGAGATTGGGCCACCTTCACCATGGAGCTTTGAAGATATTGCAACAGATTTCTACTAGGCTTCCTAAGGGTACTCTTGCGCAGTTAGATCAGTGCAAGGGATGTGCTAGAATTTGTGGCCATAGAGGATATTGGGCCAGCAGACAGTCCTTGAGAGAATTCACACAGACGTGTGTGGACCTTTCTCAGTAGCTTCGACAGCAAAGCACAGGTATTATGTGATATTTGTTGATGATTTTTCTCGTAATTGTTGGATCTTCTTCATGCAGAAGAAGAGCGAGACATACTCAAAGTTCTGTGAGTTCAAGGCACTGGTTGAGAAAGAATCGGGGAAGCAGGTGAAGGCTCTTAGGAGTGAAAATGGTGGTGAATTCATCTCTGGCGAGTTCAAGGAATTTTGCAGCACAGAAGGAATTTTAAGAGAGCTCATAGCACCTCATAACCCACAGCAGAATGGGTTTGCTGAGCGGAAGAACAGAACAATCGTGGGTGCTGCACGGGCGATGTTGCATGATCATGGCCTTCCCATACACTTGTGGGCTGAGGCATGCAATACTACAATATATGTGTAGAATCGATGTCCTCACAGGATACTTGGCATGAGTACACCCGAGGAGGCATTTTTTGGTAAGCAGCCTGATATTTCCCATTTGAGGATTTTTGGTTCACCTGTTTACATACATGTGACGAAGGATGCCAGGAAGACGTTAGAGCCAACTGCAAAGGTTGGGATATTTTTGGGGTACACTGATACACCCCACAACTATCATGTGTATTTTCCAGACAGTCGTAAGACTGTTGTGCGACGGGATATCAAATTTCATGAGGAGAAATCCATGAAGTGTTCACTTGAGAGGGAGCCACACTTGCATGCAGATGAGGAGCTATTAGTTCCTAAGGATGAGCTTCAGGATGTGGATCAGCCACAAGAGGAAGTTCATGGAATGGAAGAGACCACTCATGCAGCGCCAACCATCAGAGGGAAGAAGCGCACTACAGAAGTTGAGCGACTGGCTCAAGATGCAGAGAAGATTGTAGGAGCACCTACATCACAGCGCAGACAGAGATAGTAACCTGATTGGTATACTGGATACATGGCTCTTATGAGCAAGTGTATCGTGACAGAGCCATCCTCTTCCGAGGAAGTTGTGGAGGATCTCGCATGGGTAGATGCCATGGTGGAAGAGTATGATTCGATTGTCAGAAACAGTGCATGGGAGATTGTCCCAAGGCCGGAAGGGAAATCAGTGGTGGGTTCGAGATGGATCTACAAAGTGAAGGAAGCAGCTAACGAGAGTGTGGAGAAGTACAAGGAAAGATTTGTTGCCCGAGGCTTCTCACAGATTGAGGGGATCGATTATGAGGAGACCTTTGCACCCGTCGCAAGGTATTCTTCCATACGGATGATTTTTTATCTCTCAACGTATATGGGGTGGCACATTCATCAGATAGATGTGAAGACTGCGTTCCTCAATGGGGTGATTAAGGAGGAGGTGTAAATAGAGAAATCCTAAGGTTTCAAGATCTTCAACAGCGAGTTGCATGTGTGGAGTCTCAAGAGAGCGCTGTATGGGTTGAAACAAGCACCTCGTGCTTGGTACACACAGATAGACAATTATTTCACTGGACTTGGATTCTCCAAGAGTGAGGTGGATCTGAACCTATACTAGATTGTGGTGGAGGGTAAGTTGCTGATAATTGTACTTTATGTAGATGATTTGATTTTGATAGGTGATGAACTGTTGATACTCTCATGCAAGGATGATCTTGCAAAAGAGTTTGAGATGAAGGACTTGGGCCTCCTTCATTATTTCTTGGGATTGGAAATTTGGCAGCACAGTGGTGGATTGTTTTCCCAGGCAGTATGCTGAGAATCTTGAGAAAGTTTCTTGTGTTCATTTAAACTGTTGGTCTTCCTCTCTTCCTGGTGGTTGGAGGAAGGAGGATGCTACTTCGACGGAGGTAGTGGATGCCACTGTTTATAGACAATTGGCGGGGTCGCTTATGTATCTGGTCAATACACGACTTGACATATGCTATGCTGTTAACCGGCTTTCACAAGCTATGGTTAAGCCTACCAAGCTCTTTTGGAAGGTGGGGAAGCATGTATTGAGATATCTCAGAGGCACATCGGGATATGGATTGTGGTACAGACAGTCGGATGAGGTGAAGCTATGTGGCTTCACGGATGCAGATTGGGCGGGGAGCCCAACGTAAGAAAGAGCACACACGGAGGGATTTTGAATACTGGTTTGAACAACAGTTTCTTAATTTTGAAGTGGAGAATGTCCAGAAGTGCTTTTCGATTCCAGCGGAGCGAGAGTATATGGCAGCAAGTTTGTTTGCATGCGAGGCTATATGGATGAGAAGATCTGAGGTCTAGTTGTTCGGTTCACACTTAGAGCCTACGCGATTTATTATGATAATCGAGTTGCACCATTCAGTTCGTCCGATACTTCTGATGATATCAGCATTGTATCTGGTATCATCATATCAGAGATTGTGTGCAGCGGAAGATCATGTTACTTTCATATATTCCCACGGAGGATCAGGATGCTGATATCTTGACGAAGGCGCTCACCAGGAGAAAATTCGAATACCACATAAGTAGGATAGGGGTGGAAAATAATCCTTATCTTGTTGAGAGGGAGTTTTGAGATTGCAACAAGATGATGAGCTTAGTGGAAAGAAGTCGTCTTCACTAAGTGGGCCCGCAAGCTATTTTTGGCGTAAAGTCTATTTTTAGACTATGTCTATTTTTAGACATATGGATCATGTTCTATGAGTTGCAGGATGCTATTTGTGGAGGTTTGGTCAAGTTGGAAAAATATATGGACTTATATTTTTAGACATATTGGGTGGAATCTATTTTTAGATTGCCAGTCTAAAAATATATATGTCGAATATTATTAGCTCTTAATAATATTTGGATTATAAACATTATCTTGTTCTCTTGGAGCACTTCAGTTAAGTGCACAGATGTGGCACAGGAGCTGACAAAAAGAATTATGCTATTCCTAAGGGTTAAGTGGAGCTATTGCATGGATACTTCAGTTAGAACTCATGTGAGAGAGTTTGGTGGAGTTGATTGAGGAGTTAATGGAGTTATGTTCTGTTTAACTAATCTAAACATAGTTGAGCTAGTTGTATTTAGTCTAACCGATTAATACACTAGTGAAGAGTGGTGTGAATTAATTATTAATTAATTCACTAATTATAAACTCATTAATAAACTAAATAATACATCATTTAACTTCAGTGCATGGACAGTTTCAGTGGAGACCAGTGCAGAGATATGTGAAAGAGTAGGTTAACTATCAGTTGTGACTATACTATTGCATATTTGCAACAACCAGTGATTGGAGGAGCCCATGAGGATTGCGCAGTACAAGCCAAGTGGTTCAAGTTATTTAATGAGCCATCCTACAACATTGATTATGCAATAGAGGCTGGCTATCAGGTGGCAGAGATTGGAGCATGTGTTTTGCAAGATATAGCTTGATTAGTGTGTAGCAATTGGAGGTTGTGCTGAGAGCTTGTGAGGAGATTTGTACAATGATTGTTACATGATCTCTATGACATATGATATACAGATAGTTGGGGTTTTCAGCTTTAAGCTCTCCCATGAAATACTGTGTTCATATCTGTGATTTTTTATGGTTTTAATGTGCGCATGCAATTGATTTTATTTCCGCATGTAATGATCAATGGTAGAAGAGATTCTGTATTGTGCATGAAGCTAAAATAGTGTGTGATCAGGAGAATCTTGGTGAATAATATATCATTTATTCAAATTTTCTACATGGTATCAAAGTGATATTGATCATTGGCGCAATTGCAAAACATTGAAGCGGTTGATTTTAGTGCTGGTGGAATTCGAATTTGCAGTAGTGTTTTCTTGGTGTCGAAATTAAGATGTCTTTCAACATATTGCGATTAGAGTATGACCTTGAGGGTAGCTCTAATTATATTTCATGGAAGGACAGGATGGAGGCAGTGATGGATGACAATGGGTTGAAGGAGTTCATAGATGCAGAAATTCCAAAACCTACTTCTAGTGATACTGTTGTACTTGACGCATGGAAAAAGAAGACAACAAAGTGTCGAAGAATTCTGTTGGAAGGTGTGAAGGATCACATAGTGTCCATCCTTCATGGTAAGGCTTCTCCATTCTTGATGTGGAAATATTTGACAGATTTATTTCAAATCAAGAGCGACCAGAGGAAGTTGGCGCTCAAGGATAAACTCAGAAACATAAAAATGGAGAAAGGCGACAGTATGCCCAAATACCTCGTGAAGTTCATCCAATGCAGGGATGAGCTGGGAAGTTTGGGGGTTACTGTTGATGACGAGTACTTGGTGAGCTTGGATCTCCTTGGGCTTCTGAAGAGTTGGCATTCTTATCAGGACTCTGTTAATGGTCGGGAGAAATTTCCAGGATGGGAGCGACTTTGGTCGGATCTTGTGCAAGAGGAGATAACGCGAAGTACCAGGGACAGATCTTCATCAAAGAACTTAGATGAAGAAAATTGCACTTTGTCTGCCAAATAAAATAAGGGGAAGAGCAAGAAGCATGCTTCTCAATCCGAGAAGTAGGACATGTGCAAGGTGAAGTGCTTTCACTGTCACCAACATGGACATTACGCCACTAGTTGTCCACAGAAGAAGAAAAATAAGCAGGTTGCTGGATCTGTAGCTGGAGAGGCCTTAGCCTCACAGTTTGAGCTGGATTTTTTGCTGATCGCATGCTTGGTCTCAAGTGTGATGGGTTTAGTGTGGTTTCTTGACAGTGGTGCGTCTTTTCATATGACTGGAGACAAAGATTTGTTTACTGATTTGGATGAGAAAGATCTTGGAGTGCACATCGAGATGGGCGATGATGGTAGATACAGTGCGACCAGTATTGGTACCATTTCCTTTGAGAGGGAGTCTGGTAAACCCTTCATATTGAAGGAAGTGATGCATGTTCTAGGATTGAAGAAGAATCTGATCTTTGTGGCGATGTTAGAAGACAAGGGATATGATGTTGTCTTTAGCGAGGGAAAGGATTTCCTACGCAGTAAGGCAACTGGTGAGACCCGGAGGATAGGGGTTCGAGTTAAGAACCTTTATCAATTATAGGTAGATGGCTACGCAGAAATGGTAGGCAAGGCAGAAGGAGTGGTGAGCCGGGATGATGGCGAGTTCTGGCACCGGAGATTGGGCCACCTTCACCATGGAGCTTTCAAGATACTGCAACAGATTTCTACTCGGCTTCCTAAGGGTACTCTTGCGTAGTCAGATCAGTGCAAGGGATGTACCTTGGGAAAATTTGTGAAAGCCACCTTTCACGAGAAGGATAGTCACGCCACGACGATCCTTGAGAGAATTCACACAGACGTGTATGGACCTTTCTCAGTAGCTTCGACAACAAAGCACAGGTAATATGTGATATTTGTTGATGATTTTTCTCGTAAGTGCTAGATATTCTTCATGCAGAAGAAAAGCGAGACATACTCAAAGTTCTGTGAGTTCAAGGCACTGGTTGAGAAAGAATCGGGGAAGCAGGTGAAGGCTCTTAGGAGCAAAAATGGTGGTGAATTCATCTCTAGAAATTTCAAGGACTTTTGCAGCACAGAAGGAATTCGAAGAGAGCTCATAACACCTCATAACCCACAGCAGAATGGGGTTGTTGAGCAGAAGAACAGAACAATCGTGGGTGCTGCACGGTTGATTTTGTATGATCAGGGCCTTCCCATACACTTGTGGGCTGAAGCATGCAATACTGCAGTATATGTGCAGAACCGTTGTCCTCACAGGATACTTGGCATGAGTACACCCGAGGAGGCATTTTCTGGTAAGCAGCCTGATATTTCCCATTTGAGGATTTTTGGTTCACTTGTTTACATTCATGTGACGAAGGATGCCAGGAAGAAGCTAGAGCCAACTGCAGAGGTTGGGATATTTTTGGGGTACACTGATACACCCCAAAACTATCGTGTGTATTTGCCAGACAATCACAAGACTGTTGTGCGACGGGATATCAAATTTCATGAGGAGAAAGCCATGAAGTGTTCGCTTGAGAGGGAGCCACACTTGCATGCATATGAGGAGCTATTAGTTCCTAAGGATGAGCTTCAGGATGTGGATCAGCCACAAGAGGAAGTTCATGGAGTGGAAGAGACCACTCATGCAGCGCCAACCATCAGAGGGCAGAAGCACACTACAGAAGCTGAGCGACTGGCTCAAGATGCAGAGAAGATTGTAGGAGCACCTACATCACAGCATAGATAGAGACAGTCACCTGATCGGTATACTGGATACATGGCTCTTATGAGCAAGTGTATCGTGACAGAGCCATCCTCTTTCGAGCAAGCTGTGGAGGATCCCGCATGGGTAGATGCCATGGTGGAAGAGTATGATTCGATTGTTAGAAACAGTGCATGGGAGATTGTCCCAAGGATGGAAGGGAAATCAGTGGTGGGTTCGAGATGGATCTACAAAGTGAAGCAGGCAGCTGACAGGAGTGTGGAAAAGTATAAGGCAATATTTGTTGCCCGAGGCTTTTCACAGATTGAGGGGATCGATTATGAGGAGACCTTTGCACCTGTCGCAAGGTATTCTTCCATACGGACGATTCTTGCTCTCTCAGCGCAGATGGGGTGGCACATTCATCAGATGGATGTGAAGACTGCGTTCCTCAATGGGGTGATTGAGGAGGAGGTGTACATAGAGCAGCCCGAAGGTTTCGAGATCTTTAGCAGCGAGTCGCATGTGTGCAGGCTCAAGAGAGCGTTGTATGGGTTGAAACAAGCACCTCGTGCTTGGTACACACGGATAGACAGTTATTTCACCAGACTTGGATTCTCCAAGAGTGAGGCGGATCCTAACCTATACCAGATTGTGGTGGAGGGTAAGTTGCTAATCATTGTACTTTATGTAGATGATTTGATTTTGACAGGTGATGAATTGTTGATACACTCATGCAAGGATGATCTTGCAAAGGAGTTTGAGATGAAGGACTTGGGCCTCCTTCATTATTTCCTGGGATTGGAAATTTGGCAGCGCAGTGGTGGACTGTTTGTTTCTCAGGGTAAGTATGCCTGGGAGATACTGGAGAAGTTCAACATGCATGGCTGCAAGCCTGTTGATACTCCTCTTCCTCGTGGTTGGAGGAAGGAGGATGCTACTTCGGCGGAGGTAGTGGATGCCACTGTTTATCGACAGTTGGTGGGGTCGCTTATGTATCTGGTCAATACACGACCCGACATATGCTATGTTGTTAACCAACTTTCACAAGCTATGGTTAAGCCTACCAAGCTCTTTTGGAAGGCAGGCAAGCATGTATTGAGATATCTCAGAGGCACATCGGGATATGGATTATGGTACAGACAGTTGGATGAGGTGAGTCTATGTGGCTTCACGGATGCAGATTGGGTAGGGAGCCCAACGGACAGAAAGAGCACATCTGGAGTGATTTTCAGTATTGGGTGGATAGAAGTTTCTTAGTACAACGAGAAGAAAAGATCCATGGAACTCAGTTCAACAGAGGCCGAGTATATGGCAACGATTTTGGCTACATGCGAGGCTATATGGATGAGGAAGATCTGGGTCGGGTTGTTCGGTTCACACTTAGATCCTACTGTGATTTATTGTGATAATCAAAGTTGCATTAAAATCTCAGTTAATCCAGTATTTCATGATATATCTAAACACATTGACATCCGGTATCATCATATCAGAGATTGTGTGCAGTGGAAGATCATGTTACTTTCATACATTCCCACGGAGGATCAAGATGCTGATATCTTGACGAAGGCGCTCACCAGGAGCAAATTCGAATACCACAGGGGCAGGATAGGGGTGGCAGATAATCCTTATCTTGTTGAGAGGGAGTGTTGAGATTGCAACAAGATGATGAGCTTAGTGGAAAGAAGTCGCCTTCACTAAGTGGGCCCGCAGACTATTTTTGGCGCAAAGTCTATTTTTAGACTATGTCTATTTTTAGACATATGGATCATGTTCTATGAGTTGCAGGATGTTATTTGTGGATGGTTGGTCAAGTCGGAAAAAATAGATGGACTTATATTTTTAGACATATTGGGAGGAATATATTTTTAGATTTCCAGTCTAAAAATAGATATGTCGAATATTATTAGCTCTTAATAATATTTGGACTATAAACATTATCTTATTCTCTTGGAGCACTTCAGTTAAGTGCACAGATGTGGCACAGGAGCTAACAGAAGGAATTACTCTATTCCTAAGGGTTAAGTGGAGCTATTGCATGGATACTTCAGTTAGAACTCATGTGAGAGAGTTTGGTGGAGTTGATTGAGGAGCTAATGGAGTTGTGTTCAGTTTAACTAATCTAAACATAGTTGAGCTAGTTGTATTTAGTCTAACTGATTAATACACTAGTGAAGAGTGGTGTGAATTAATT
Source organism: Pinus albicaulis (assembly GCA_034641835.2). Classification (NCBI taxonomy): domain Eukaryota; kingdom Viridiplantae; phylum Streptophyta; class Pinopsida; order Pinales; family Pinaceae; genus Pinus; species Pinus albicaulis. Next base: position 1,386,654,382 of record CM076582.1, read on the forward strand.
ATTAATTAATTCACTAATTATAAACTCATTAATAAACTAAAGAATACATCAGTTAACTTCAGTGCATGGACAGTTTCAGTGGAGACCAGTGCAGAGATATGTGAAAGAGCAGGTTAACTATCAGTTGTGACTATACTGTTGCATATTTGCAACAACCAGTGATTGGAGGAGCCCATGAGGATTGCGCCGTAAAAGCCAAGTGGTTCAAGTTATTTAATGATCCATCCTACAACATTGATTACACAATAGAGGCTGGCTATCAGGTGGCAGATATTGGAGCATGTGTTTTGCTAGATCTAGCTTGATTAGTGTGTAGAAATTGGAGGTTGTGTTGAGAGCTTGTGAGGAGCTTTGTACAATGAATGTTACATGATATCTATGACATATAATATACAGATAGTTGGGGTTTTCAGCTTTAATATTTCCCATGAAATACTGTGTTCATATGTGTGATTGTTTATGGTTTTAATGTGCGCATGCAATTGATTTTATTTCCACATGTAATGATCAATGGTAGAAGAGATTTTGTATTGTGCATGAAGCTAAAATAGTGTGTGATCAGGAGAATCTCGGTGAATAATATATCAGTTATTCAAATTTTGCTACAGATAGAATACTAAAGGTTTATACGACCTCTTCCTTGATCCCTCGGAGAAGTACCAATTTGAGTGATTCGAGATCGAGGGTACAATTGGATTTTTTATAGTTTAGCTGGAATATTTCTTCATAATCCTCTAGGAATTCATCAGGTCCCAGAGTCATCCTAAAAAATCCTCTTTGGTTACTTTTGACCTGCAGTAGTCTCTATATTTTTTGTTGAACGAATCTTGCATATGTGCCCAGGTAGTGATATTGTTCCTAGGAAAACCCATGAACCAGTGCAAGGTTGCATCCTTGAGGGTGGGTGGGAAAAATTTTAGCTTTTTTTCATCTGAGGCATAGTCATAAGTCCCGCAGACAACAACAAACTTGAACATGAAGGTGTCAGGATCCTTAGAAGTAAGGCCATGGAAATGTGGAAGCGTTGAGGAACTAATGTTCTTCATTCTAGTTTCCCCATCTATTTCTCTAATGGGAAATACTCCTTGGGACCTAGTTTTAGCCATGGCTTGATGTAATATCCCAAAATGAAATAATGCATTGATACACAAACACAATATTTGAAATTGCAACAAGTACACATAAGATATGAAAAACACATAAATATATAGAATAGATGAGCCTTTTATTATTATTGGAGATGGATTATGATTAAAACAGTGCTCAAAATATGAAGCACTCAAGCCAAAATATGGGCTAGAATGACCCCGAAATCCCCTCAAAGGAGGCACTGCGTAACTAGAGAGCTGCTGGAGCTAATACTGCGTTGTCCCTTTAGTAGATGATGTACATATGATTGTTGGCTGAAATGGAATGTGTAGATCTAGGCTGATCTGAAGCTATGATGATGCAAATATTCTAGATCTGGGCACTACGATGGAAACCCAAGATAACCCAGAAAGGAAATTAGAGATCTATGAGATTTTAAATTCACCCTCCTAGGGTTTGATCCCTTGACTGTTGCGTTATGAAGATCTGAAGTTATATCTGATCACATTATGGCTGCAATATGATGTACAACCAAATCTAATCCTTGAGGGTTGATCCCTCCTTCATATATCCAAGCTAGAAGCTTGAGATCTTGCTTCTTCTTCCTCCTACTCAAGATGCAATAGCTAAATATGCAGTTTCTAGAAAAATTGCATTGTAAGGGAGGGAGATGCTCAAGCTTGATGTAAAATGCAAAAAATAGGCTCAAGGCTGATGCAAGTAGTGATACCATAGTGAGGGGATGATCCCTCATAGGATTCCTAGCTGAAATTCTAAAAACTTCCCTTCTCCCTTGGATCTACAAGACTAGACTGCGCAATTCCTGATGGAATTACTGCTACTGGGAGATGAATGATGGATGGTTCTAATGCTTGATATAGATCTGAAGAACTGGAAGGTTGATCTTGAAGCTCAAGGGGATAGGATGATTCCTTCACCGATTCCTCAACTGAAATACTAAAGGACAACCTCCTCCTCTCAAACCCTGATTCATAAATGCATTATTTCTAAAGATGTGTGGGCTGCAAAAAGTAAGAACAATGTGGCACCAATGTCTGATGACGAATGGAAGCTCAGAATAACCTTCCCAGAGTAGGCACTCGAAGTCCCCTGTGGGTAAGGGTGGGATTTATGCTCGGAAACACCCTATCCTAAAAAAAACTATAGACTTAGCTAAACAACATAAGCGTGCATAGAAATGTCACATGAAAAATCTAGATCTAAACAGATCAAAATAAATAATACAAATATTGCCTTCTATTGTGCCTTCTTCTTCATTATATAGATTTTAAGCCTTCCCAATCCTTGGCCCACCTCTAAACTGCGTTGTACATGTGGACATAAGTCTCCATGATTGATTGCATTGTCTCTCCATGTCCTCCATCATGTCTGCATGTAATAATCACCCTCTCCATCATGTGTGCATTAAATGCACCACTTCATCCATCATCTCATCATGAATGCTCAATGATCTTACATTTTATTCCCTCCATGATCTTACTTGACTCCTTCTTCATCCATGATCTATCTCATAAATGAGACATGATATCCACTCCTATATCATTAACGAGTTTCTCCCGTACTCCATTATGTAGATCTAGCTCTAATTAATCCACATTCACATGAAAAAAATGGATCTTATTCATATTAAGGGGTTATGGGTCTCTCCACCCTTTTATTTACTTAATTAATTAATTTTGCTAAGAACTCTAATATTCCAATAAACATATGAAAAATTTGGAATATTATAGTCCTCCCTGCCAAAATGTTGCTTGACCCCAAGAAACTGCCAAAGTAGATTCTAGAGAAATATGTCCCCCTCCAAATGGCATCCACACAAGGAATGTCTCCCAATTTTCTGCAATGATTCATGCATTCCCAGCACCAAAGTTGCCTCTCTATAATGTCTAGAGTGACCTATAACTGCGTAGCTAGATGTCCCTCCTCAATCATGAAGCTCCAAGTGACAACCATAAGCTATTCAACATCCTGCACAATACATGAGATACATAAATATAGGTGGTTCCTTCCATAAAAGGAAAGCTCCAACTCACAAAGTATACCTCTATCCCATGCTACATGAAGTAAAAATAGGCTCTTCCTGCCTCCATCCTTAGTGTTGTTGGCCTTGTTGGATCCAAGCATCATCCCAACATTTAACAAAAGAAGAAGTAGAGACATATGGGTAGAAAAATATGTCAAACCATATTCTCCCAATAGTAACCACCACAACAATGCTCCCTACTGCCACACCACACCATCAAAATACCAAGTGAGTTGGCTATATTATCTTAAGAAAAGCCACCACAACAATGCATCTCATTGCCTCACTACATCATCATCAAACCAAGTATGGTGTCCATACTCTCCAAGTAAGATCCATCAGAGGAATGCCTCTTGCTGCAATCCTCCATCATTATCATGCAAAGAAGGCGAGTATGTCAAGCCAAACTCTCCCAAGAGTAACCATAGCAACAAGATCTCTTGCTGCCTCTTCACGTCATCATGTAAATCATGGAGAAATAACAACATATTGAATGACATGTGGAATTTCATATCAACCCAATACAAAAAAAACTCCATCATCACACATCATGAGAGTATTGTGCCATATTACAAACAATACAAAACACATAAACATGGGAGATGTCATGTGATGGCAAAAATCTCTCAAGAAAAACCAAGGTAATCATGCCTTCTTCTACTGTATTTTGTCAGATATATAAGGCATGAGTCAAATAAATATGAGCCATTGGGTAGAAACCATACTCACCCAAGAGAATCCAGTGCAACCATTCCTCCTCCTTCGTTACATCAGTGTTTTGCAAGGCATGGATCATGAAAATATGTGATTTTGGGTAGTAACCATACTCACCCAAGAGCAACTAGCGCAACCAAGCTTCATTGCTGGTCTTTCTCATAGTTCTGCAAGTGGCTTTGCAACCTCTTACTCCACATCAACATCCAATCATCCCAATGTGGATGGTGGATTTCATTCTACAAAAACTTGGTATCCTCTCATTCTAGGACACCAACCTCCTCAAACTGTTGAATATATTTTCACTCCATGATATGTTGAAGTGCACCTCCCATGAGATCTCTCCATGAGACCTTCTTCTCATTAATGTCCCTCCAAAACTCATAAGGTTCTGGATATGCTGTAGGTAGAAATCTCTCTTTGAGTTGTGAGATGCACATTGAGAAAGTGTCAACTTGAAAGGGGAAAATATTTCACATCTCAATATGTCTACCATCGATCATCTGATTCTCCAATTCTTCATGAATGAAGTTTCCATTGGAATTCTACACCAATGAATGGGTCCTCTTCTCATCAATGCTTCTCATTAACAATGTTGTATCAACTGTCTCATAGCAAGGCACAATGTTGAACTCATATCTAGCCATTGTACATAGGATCATACTCAACCCATCTTTTGAAACTCTACATTTCAACTCAAAGGGATGGTTCTTCATGTTTTCCTTGATTAGATCAAGGGTAATCTGCACAGTGATAGGTTGCTACTTCAAATAAACATGTTTCTTTAACCCTTGGTTATGCAATGGCCCTGATGGCATGTCCCCACAAGCTTAAATAAGAGGTACTGAAACAATATGCGATGGAAATGATTGCAAACCTTGGATCAACTGATGTGTGGGAACCTCTTGCAAGACCGCTAGAGTTCCTCGAACCTATGCAATGGTCTCTCCAACTACTGTTAATGATGATGGTTTCTCTTATACAACTATACCAGCACTGGTATATGTCTCCTCCTCATCATGCATGGGGCTCCAAATGTCAAGAACTCAAGACCATATTGCAAATATGCAAGTGATTCTCATCCTGATGTAAGTACATCTCTTGAGTGGAAATGATGACGTATTCTTTGGGATCTAATTCATGTACTATCTCCTCAATCATGGGAGATGTATCCAGTTTCTTTCTACCATACCTCTTCTTCATTATTTGAATGAAATCTGCATAATTAGACACTTTCATGTGTGACAAGTGACTGAACCACCAATCTCTTGCTTCACCCTCTAGGTGCACGGCTAAAAAATCCACAACCTCTCTTTCTGTTATAGGATATTGAAGAAAGAATGTAGATAATTCTTCCCTCCAAGCTCTCAATGTGATTTTGGAAGATCCATCAAATTCAGGTAAGAAAAATATATGCCTCTTTCTTCTATTGTTGCTTTGGGATCTCCTCTCTTCTTTGAGTTGCAAAAAATGTTGGAGAGAGAGATTGTCCTTCAATTCTCTTGGCTGTGACTTGTACTCAGAAAAATATTTTCTTAGGGTCTCACACCCCAATTCTCCTTCAGATTCATACCATTCACCTTCATTCTCAAATAAAGGGGATCTAGCAGAATGATGTGAAGATATTTGCTTCTTTGGTCTTCTTTGCTACTGATAAGAAGTATCGGGACCTTCTTCATTCTGAAACCCTCTTGAGGCTTCTCTTTTCCTTTATCTCTTCATTTCATTGATATCCTTGGAGAGATCCTTCATATTTCTAAAGAGAGAAGCTACAAAGCTTAATCCCTACATAGTATATCTCTACTATTTGTTTTTCTTATGATGTCAATAATATCCACAAGTTGATACAAAGATCTTGCTTTGATATCACTGTAATATCCCAAAATGTAATAATGCATTTATACACAAACAAAATATTTGAAACTGCAACAAGTACACATAAGATATGAACAACACATAAATATACATAGTAGACCCTTTCAAAATATGAAGCACTCAAGCCAAACAGATAGGCTAGAATGACCCTGAAATCCCCTCAGAGGAGGCACTGCGTAACTTGAGAGTTGTTGGAGAAAATAATATGCTATCCCTTCAATAGATGATGTACATATGACTGCTGGATGAAACAGAATGCGTAGATCTAGGCTGATCTGGAGCTCTGATGATGCCAAGATTCTATATCTTGGAACTATGATGGAAACCCAAGATAACCCAAAAAGGAAATTCTAGATCGATGAGATTGGAAATTCACCCTCCTAGGATTTGATCCCTTGACTGTTGGGTTATGCATATATGAAGCTAAATCTGATCATATTATGGCTGAAATATGATGGTACAATCAGATATAATCCTTGAGGGTTGATCCCTCCTTCAAATCTCTAAGCTAGAAGCTTGAGATCTTGCTTCTTCTTCCTCCTCTTTAAGATGCACCAACTGAATATGTAAATGCTGGAAAAACTGCATTTTAAGGGAGGGGAATGATCAAGCATGATGTAAAATGAAACAAATAAGCTCAAGGATGATGCAAGAAATGATACCACAGTGAGGGGATGATCCCTCATAGGATTCCTAGTTGAAATGCTAGAAACTTCCCTTCTCCCTTGGATCTGCAAGACTGGACTGCGTAATTCTTGATGGAAGTGATGTTTTTGGGAGATGAATGATGGATGGTCTGATGAATGATATAGATCTGAAGCACTGGAAGGTTGATATTGAAGCTCAAGGTTATAGGATGAATCCTTCACTGCTTCCTCAGCTAAAATACTGAAGGACAACCTCCTCCTCTGAAACCATGATGTAGAAATGCATTATTTCTGAATATGTGTGGGCTAGAGAAATTAGGAACAATGTGTCACCAATCCCTGATGATGAATGGTAGCTCAGAATAACCTTCCCAGAGTAGGCACTCAAAGTCCCCTGTGGGTAAGGGTGGGATTTTCGTTCGAAAACACCCTATGCTAAACAACACTGCAGACTTAGCTAAACATCATAAGCATTCATAGAAGTGTCACATGAAAAATATAGATCTAAACAAATCAAAATCAATAATACAAATCCAGCCTTTTATTTTTCCTTCATATTCATTATATATATTTTGAGCCTTCCCAAGCCATGGCACACCTCTAAACTGTGATTTTGTTAGGTCCTTATATTACTAGTATAGTCCCTTATTTATGTTAGTGTAACCCCCTTATTGTTATTATTGTACCCCTGTAACCCCCATATTGTTATTATTGTGCCCTTAAGTTATTATTGTTAGGTCAACTAGGATTACATTATGGCCCCATGGACTTCTATATATAGAAAGGAGGTTTTGTAATTTGTATCATCCAAGAATTATTCATTCATGTAATGTATTGGAGGTTTCCCCCTCAAATTGGCTTATTTATAAGGTGTTGATATCTCTTTTCTTCTATTTTTGGAGCTGGTTTCACAACATTTGGAATCACAGCTTTGGATTCTAGGGTTTTTCTGCTCCAAACAGGTCATCGTGGAATTTTCGCTATAGCTTGTTTTCTACGAAGGTTCAGAAGCTGAAATTTTTAGGGTACAAAGCCGAAATCCTGAGGAACAACGTCACAAAATTTCATAGCTTGGTTCGCAATATTTTCAGAGATATGATATGTGGAATTTAGGGCTTTTTGTAGGCTCCTTAATGTCACTTAAAAAGGTCATCGCGGAATTTTTGCTATAAATTTTTTTCTACGAAGTTTAAAAAGCTGAAATGTTTAGAGCATGAAGCCAAAATCTAGAGAAACGTCTTCGTAAAATTTCAGAGCTTGGTTTGAAATATTTTCGGAGATATGATATGTGGAACTTAGGTCTTTTTTAGGCTCTCGAATTTCATCTCAAAGAGGTGATCGTGGGAAAATATTCATAACTCCCTATGAGCATCGGATTGGAATTCTATAAAAAGTGACTGGAAGTACACGGACTGTAGTTTCCTTTCTATAAATTTTAGAGCCAAAGGAGAAAACAGTGACACATGGCAAGTCGTACATGTTCGCTCTATTAAACCAGTCCATAATTAGGTCATTGTGGGAGATTTGAAATAAATTTGTCTTGAAGAATCCAAATCAATTCAGACATGTGACATTTGAAAGAAGCTTCAGAGGACTACTACAGGGCTGAATTTTAGATATTGAGGATCAGCAAGTATAGAGAGAATTCAATTTCAATATCGAGCTCCTCAAAAGCAAGTAAAAGGTGTGTATTTTTTTTTCCAAATTAGATAATTCTTGTTTGAAGAATCAAGTTGAATTGATTCCAAGGGCATATTGTAGAATAGATATCAGTATTGGATTCTAAATGGCCCCTAAAAATAATTCAACACCCATTAAACCTTTAGAAGGCTCTACTATGACTCATCAAGACAAAGAATGGCAACATGACATATCAAAATTACAAGAGCAAGTGCCACAAATTTCGCTCTCGCAAAAAGTAACAAAAAATGACATGGAAGTTTTGAAGAAAGGCATGGAAACTAAGATGGATGGTTTGAAGAAAGGCATGGAATCTAATATGGATGGTTTGAAGAATGGCATGGAAGCTAAGATGGATGGCATGGAAGCTGGCATGGAATCTAAGATGGATGACATGGAAGCTAAGATGGAAAACATGAAGAATGATATAAAAGAAGACATGGAAGGTTTGACAAATTTGATACAAGTAATGTTTCCTAATGGTGAAAAGATAGTAGAGGAAACTCATGATGAGAACAAAATAAATGTTAATCGTGATTTCATAAACTCTATTGTTGGAGGGAAGAACCACCATATTCCAAAAATGGATATGAGGAAGTTTGATGGAAAGGATCTTGTAACATGGATACTACAGATGGAGCAATATTTTGATCTCCATAATGTGCAAAACACACAAAAGGTACGCATTGCAACTTTACATTTAGAACAAAATACATTTGTATGGTATCGATGGCTTTGCTCCCATAAAAAAATTGTCACTTAGTCAATTTTTATGGAGGAAATGATGGCACATTATGAGGATACAAAGAGCAACACCTTCTTAGCCAATTGATAAATCTCAAACAAAAGGGTTTAGTGGGGCAGCACATTGAGGACTTCCAAAAATTGAATATAAGGGTAACTGATATTCCAGAGGAACACAAGATTGATCTCTTCATAGGCACTCTAAAGGATAACATCCAACATGAAGTTCGTGTTTTGGAACCTGATTCATTGGAGAAGGCATTCAGGTTGGCAAGAAAAGTTGAATGTAAAATTATGGCGACAAGGAAGCCTACCACTCAATTCTATAAAGAAGGAAGTGTTGCTACGCCTAGATTTCCATAACCTACAAGGTTGACACCACAACAATTGGAAGAAAAAAGAGAAAAAGGGCTTTGCTATAGTTGTGATAGCAAATACACTAAAGGTCATAAGTGTGCTGAGAAGAAATTATTTTACATAGATTGTGAAGAGGAAGAAGAAAATGAATAAGAATCTTCAAAAGAAGAGGATATACACCAGGAACCAACCCTAGAAGAGGAAGAAATGAGTCCGACCATATCGTGTAATGCATTGGCAGGAATTACCACTCCTCAAACTCTCAAGATAGAAGGACATATCAAGAAGAAAAAGGTAATAGTGTTGATTGATTCTGGTAGCACCCATAATTTTATTCATTGTAAGGTAGCCAAGGAATTAAATTGTTTCCTATACCCAGCACCAGAATGTCAAGTGATGGTTGAAAATGGAGGAACTATAAATTTCTTTGGAAAATGCCATAATATCAAGCTAACCATGACAGAATATGTATTGACTAGTCCAATGCTTTCCATTGCTATGGGAGGTGCTGATGTTGTACTAGGAGTACAATGGTTACAATCTTTGGGGACGGTAGCTTTTAATTTTCAAGAACGTTTCTTGAAATTTTTTTCAGAAGGAAAGGAAGTCGAATTACGGGGTATTGCAGGGAAGCCAGGAAGGATAATAAGCTCTAATGTCATGACAAAGCTTCTAAAAAAAGAACAACGAGGCGTAATTGCACAATTATGCTCACTAGAAGTTCCAACATCAAAATCATCTATTTCTGCAGATCTCCAACAAGTCTTGGACAATCATTTCAAGGTGTTTGAAACTCCCAAAGGACTCCCACCTATTCGTGATCATGATCATGCTATTCATTTGATTCCAGGAAGTGTTCCTCCAAACATCAGGCCTTATAGATATCCTTACTTCCAAAAGAGCGAAATTGAACGTATGATTGCAAAAATGTTAGAGGTGGGTATAATTCAACCTAGTCAAAGTTATTTCTCTGCTCCTGTAGTATTGGTACACAAGAAGGATGGATCATGGTGCATGTGTCCAGATTATAGGGAGCTCAATAAGCTCACCATTAAAGATAAATTTTCCATTCCTGTGATTGATGAATTATTGGATGGATTACATGGAGAAATTTATTTTACCAATTTGGATCTTCGTTCAGGATATCATCAAATTAGAATGAAGACTGAAGATAGTCCGAAAACAACATTTCGAACTCATGAGGGTCATTATGAAGTTTTTGGTCATGCCTTTTGGCCTTACCAATGCACCTTCTACATTTCAAGGGTTGATGAATTCCATTTTCAAACCTTTCCTTAGAAAATTTGTTCTAGTATTTTTTGATGATATACTAATCTGCAGCAGGTCTTGGAAGGATCATGTTCAAGATATTGACAGGGTGCTCAAACTATTGCAAGAGAAACAATTATATGAAAAAACATCCAAATTTTTTTTTGGACTACAAGAGGTGGAATATCTGGGTCATATTGTATCTCACGAGGGTGTTAAGGTAGACCCTAAAAAAATTAAAGGCATTAAGGAATGGAAAGTCCCCACAACCATAAAGCAGTTATGAGTATTTCTCGGGTTAACAAGGTATTATCGCAAGTTTGTTAATAATTATGGGAGAATAGCAGCACCTCTAACAACATTATTGAAGAAAGATGAATTTTCATGAACTCCTGAAGCAACTAAGGCCTTTGAACATATTAAAGAGGCAATGTGCCTAGCACTGGTCTTAGCTATGCTAGACTTCACAAAAACCTTTATCGTCGAATGTGATGCCTCAGGAAATGGAATTGGTGTTGTTTTAATGCAAGAAGGAAGACCCATTGCTTTTGAAAGTCATCCAATCAAAGGAAAGTATTTATAGAAAGCTATTTATGAGAAGGAAATTTTAGCAATACTGCATGCACTAAAGAAATGGTGAACTTACCTAATGGGAAGACACTTCAAGGTAAAAACTGATCATGATAGTCTTAAACACTTTTTGGAACAAAGGCTATCTTCAAGAGAGCAGCAAAAATGGGTCACAAAGATGTTGGGTTATGACTTTGAAATAATCTACAAAAAAAAGAAAGCTAAATTTTGTTGCAGATGCACTCTCAAGAAAGAATGAAGACGTGGAAGCATTTCTTTGTGCCATTTCTATTATCCAACCAGATTGGATAACCAAAGTAAGAGATGAATCGAAGAAGGATGAAGAAGTGTGGACACTCATTCAAAATTTGCAGCAAGATCCTAGTAAATCTGATACATTTAGTTGGAAAAATAATTCCTTATGGTACAAAGATCGCTTATATCTTTGTAAGAATTTCCAACTAAAACAAAAGATTCTTTTGGAATTGCACACTTCTCCTTTAGGAGGACACTCAGGATTTTTTTAAAATTACCACAGGGTGAAGAAAGAATTTTTTTGGCATGGCCTTAAATCTCATATTCAAAATTTTGTGGTAGAATGTTTGGTTTTCCAGCAAAATAAAGTTGAGACAATTAAGACCCCGGGTCTTATACAACCTTTATCCATTCCAAGTCAACGTTGGGAGGATATTTCAATGGATTTTATTACAAGTTTACCTAAGTCTAAAGGAAAGAGTGTCATCATGGTGGTAGTTGATAGACTTACCAAGTATGCACACTTTTGTGCATTATCTCATCCATTTAAAGTAAGTACAGTTGCTACTACATTTATGTACACAATTCAAAAGCTACATGGAAACCCAAGGGTTATTGTGAGCGACAGAGATCCCATTTTTACTGGAAATTTTTGGACAGATTTATTTTCTTGTTTGGGTACTCAATTAGCTCATAGCTCATCTTATCATCCTCAATACGATGGTCAAACTGAGATAGTAAATAAATGTTTGGAAGGATATCTTCATTTTTTTGTATCTAATAAACAAACACAATGGGTCAAGTGGTTACCTCTCGCTGAATGGTGGTATAACACTTCCTTCCATATTGTAGAAAAAATGACCCCATTTATGGCACTTTATGGATATCATCCACCATCCATCACATCATCTTTAAGAGAAAATTCGAAGGTTCAAGCAGTGGAAGATCACATTTAGCATCAACAAGAAGTTCTCCACTTAACCTGAATTTGGCACAAAATCAAATGAAACAATAGGCAGATCAACATCGCAGTGAGAGAATTTTTGATGTAGTAGACTGGGTATTTTTACGGCTACAACCATACAAAGAAATGTACCTCAAGCAAGCTAAGAAGGATAATAAATTATCGCCAAAGTATTATGGCCCTTACAAGGTTTTGCAAAAGATTGGTACTATGGCATACAAATTGGAGCTTCCCACTTCTTCACAAGTGCATTTAGTTTTCCATGTTTCATGCTTAAAGAAGGTTATAGGTGAAAATATTCCAGTTCAAACAATATTTCCAGAACTTGATGAGGAAGGAAAAATCATAGTGGAACCTGAAGCGGTCACAGAAACAAGAACTCGACAACTAAAAAATCGATCAATTTTAGAGTATCTCATAAAGTGGAATAACTTACCCACTGAAGATTCTACATGGGAGGATGAGAATTTTATACAGAAGCACCCAGAGCTACTCAAGCGATGAGGAAAACACTTTTTTGAAGGAGAGGGGCATGTTAGGTCCCTATATTACTAGTATAGTCCCTTATTGTTGTTAGTGTAACCCCCTTATTGTTATTATTGTGCCCCTGTAACCCCCATATTGTTATTATTGTGCCCTTAAATTATTATTTTTAGGTCGGCTAGGATTACATTGTGGCCCCACTAGGACTACATTGTGGCCCCATAGACTCCTATATATAGAAAGGAGGTTTTGTAATTTGTATCATCCAAGAATTTTTCATTCATGTAATGTGTTGGAGGTTTCCCCCTTGAAGTGGCTTATTTCTAAGGCGTTGATATCTCTTTTCTTCTATTTTTGGAGCTGGTTTCACAACAGATTTACATGTGGACATAAGTCTCCATGATTGACTGTAATGTCTCTCCATGTCCTCCATCATGTATGCATGTAATGATCACCCTCTCCATCATGTGTGCATTAAATGCACCACTTCCTCCATCATCTCATCATGAATTCTCTATGATCTTACATTTGATTCCCTCCATGATATTACTTGACTCCTTTTTCCTCCATTATCTATCTCATAAATGATACATGATCTCCACTCCTATATCATTAATGAGCTACTCCCCTACTCCATTATGTAGATATAGCTCTAATTAATCTACATTCACATGAAAAAAGTGGATCTTATTCATCTTAAGGGGTTATGGGTCCCTCCACCCTTTTATTTATTTAATTAATTAATTTTATTAATAACTCTAATATTCCAATAAACAAATGAAAAATTTGGAATATTACACTTGAATTGGTGAAGCAGGTTCCTCAGGTGAAACAAGTTCCTCTTCTTCTCCAATAGGTTCTTAAAAATATTCAACTGGTTCACCTATGGTGTGTTCAACCTCACAATCACTAAAGAAGAGTAAAGGGTGATTGTATGGGGATGTGGGGGTTTTTGGTAAGATTTTTCCTTGGTTATCCCTACTCCTACAAGGCATGAAAGTAAGAATATTTTTGCATTTTTCAATAAAAGTAGAAAATAATTCTAAATTAGAAACACACATCTACTTAGACACCTCCTCAAAAACGTCGCGAAAAATTGGTGAGCCCCGGTATTGCACCAAGAGTGCTGCAACTCCCAGAGGTTACTCAACTTTACTTTATCAACCCGGGGTTCATACAAACTTGGAGGTGACAGTGCTATATGCACAACATATGAGTTCTACTCATGCCATCATCATCTAAGTTATACAATGAGGTGCTATTGCTAGGGTTACTTCTAGGAAAGGATGTATGTCACACTTCTAAATGTAATCTAATACTAGAAATAAAACATGACCATTACTCTATCAATAGGGAAAGAAACTACTCTAGATCACACTAATTCATCTAGCTAATTGTAAGAAAGAGAAATTCACACTTATGATAATGCAGGGAAGGAAATTACACTAAGTAGAATTTAGAAGCTATGTTTCTGAATGGAATTGAAGAAAATCAAACTAATCTAATGAACACATACTGAATCAAATGACTATCTGAATCCTATCTATCTCATTCTTAACTACTGTGTTTAATGATGCATCTAGCAATGAGCTAATCACACTTTTAAATGAATATGTTTTGTAGCAAAATAAGGAGGCGTTGAGAAGGTCTAAGAGGTTCCTTGGATGAGAGGTTTAGATCTAAAGGTTTATTGGTGGCTTGAATGGGCTTAGATGGGGTGAAAGAGTGATTTTGGGCCGAAGGAAAGAGTACTTGGCACTGCTACAGAAAGCTACTATAGGATTTCCTGTAGTGCTATAGCATGTCCTGAAAAGCTAAAGGAAACAGACTGTGTAGAGTTTGGGGCTAGAAATGGCGAGGAAAATGTTAGAAGAGGTAGCGAGAAGGTGGATCTAGGTTGCTGAAGGGTAGCCAACCCCTTGGCCAAGCTCAGAACTCTTCACAAAGCCTTTCATGCACCTTCAAGGTGGCTCTTAGTGATGTGGTGGCAAATTCCAAAAACATGGTTGTAGGTGACTTGCATGGAAGGTGGTTGATGAAGGGTGGAGACTGAAGATGATGGTGTTGAAGGGATCCTCCTCTGTTGCTCAATTCAAACCTACAATCAAACTACCTGTTCATGCACTCATCATTAATAAACTTATCACAACAATGGTGGAAAATGTGAGTTGAATTTAAGTAAACCTACCTATGCAACTAAATAAAAATATACCTTTGCATCTACAACATTTTCATGATAAGAAAATTTAACTATCTAAATTTTCCAAGAAATCATAAAGTAAAAGGCATTTTGGTCTATGGTGGAAGACCTTTCTCCTCAAGCTCCAATGGAAGAGGTGAGAGAGGGAGGCTTAGCACACAATTTTGAGATTTTATATGATACTCAACATAAAATGAAAGAGATTAGCTAATGCAACATAAGTGAAAACACAAGTGCATAAGAGAGGTTGAGCCCAATCAATTGTTCCATAACCCACAAGCTTGGCTCCTTGAAACTAAATCAATGGAGAAGAAACCAAAAACTCATTTTATTTCATAACTAGTATTGTACATAACATATGAAAGTCATAAATCCATAATACAATAATCAATAGTGCTCTAGCTACAACCAAAAATCGAATCCTAGTGAGCTCTTGCTATGCCATATTTATGCTCAAGGGCAGCTACCAACAACTCCCTAAAAAGTAGGTGTTTGTTCCCTTTGAACTCGAGAGAAGTGGAGCTTGGATCCCTTTGATCTTTCAATTTCTTGGCTGCCTATGATTTCGAGTTTTTGGAGGAGAATCTAGAGGAGATATTGGCCGCCTTTACGAGTTAAGGAGGTGGTCAACCCTCCTACAATCACTCCTTTTTGTCTAATCTGAGCCCTGATTGTGCAATCTTCCTAAAAAATGGCATTATTCCCATGATTTTCCTGCATTTAAACCACATTAGGCCTTGAAGCATGAAAATCCTTAATACACCATGCTCAATAAAAAAACATGACAAAATGCAATTAAATGTGAGAAAGAGAGAATAATTAGGCTAAAACGGTGACAATTAACCCCTTAGAATGTACCTAATGATGGTGCTCATCATCTGTGCCACAATATATGCAACGAAAATAAGAAATACACACCAATATAGAGAAATAAATTAATCTATACTATTGTGATCCCTGCTAAAGAGGAGGGCCCTTCCTCCCTAGTAGGGTGCAGGGACGCAATGAAAACTAGTTAAAGATTCAACATGAAATCTGTAGAAACATCACTAGATGTGTACTGTATTAAAGTAACTGAGGGATAAAAGATCAAAATTTCAGTATTGTTCTTGTGTTTCCGTCCACTCCTTATGATACTATGCCTTTTTATAAAGTCTTTTACAAGCCCAAAAATTAGGGAATGAATCAGTCATGAGAATCTCATGATTCTCATGCTAATCGAATTAAAATAAAATAGAAGTTGTTACAAATTGTTTTCAATTAAAAGACCTATTATGGTTACACCACCCTTGTAATCGTAACTACTCATATCTTTCTTCAACCATCCACATAGAGTTACTTCTCATGATCTTCAACAATTGTTTTAAAAATAACGGCCATGGTCTTTGGCAGTTTGTGGTGTAGCAGCAACTTCTCGATGTAATTTCAAACTTGGGGTGTAACAGCAAGCGAGAATAACAACTGTCTACCTCTGGTATTTAATAATTACAAAAACACCTGAAACAAAAACATCCAAAAGGTATCTTCAACAATTTCCTTGGTTAGTCATTCCATAAATAAATTGTTTCATTCAATAATATTTAACAAAAAATGTCATAATAATATGTTAGAGAAAATATTGCTTCTATAATGAGGGAGACTGGAATTGTGTCATGGAATCCATAGATTTAATGAAGGGAAATGACCAAAAATAGGGAAATGTGCTTGAAATGTCCCTAAATACCACACCCAACATCTGCCACCAACTAAAGCCACTGCATATCCTCATGGAGATTCTACATAATGTTCAGGTTTCCCATCCATTGTAGCACTGGTATATCACTGATGTAGTTTTTTCAAATCATAAGCACTAGTAGTGTCTTCGTCAAATTACATCTATCCTTGAGTAGACATCAGTTGATGCAACCAGGATTTGTCTTCATATATGCAAAGTTGGAAATGGGGCTGGTAGTCCTAAACTGGAAGCCAAATCAAAGGAAACTTGAATTTGAGTCCTATCCAGAAATCCCATTGTTTTCATAATTTGTGCATACTCATGGACTCGAGTAACAACTATTACAAAATTAGAGAACCCAAAAGGATCCATTTCTTGTATACTTTCACTACCAGCTTTTGTTTGTTTTCAAACATCCGACTAATTCTTGGTTTTTCAACTGTGAAAAGATATTAAGGAAAAACCCAACAATTCTTCTCCTATAGAAGGCTGATTTCTCCACCATGTTAGGGGTACTGAGAAAATTTCGAAATTTTTGCCTCATCTTAGTAGCCATACTAGGCTCTGATCTTACCCATAGGGTTTCTTTCTCTTCATTTGTAGCAGATTATTTCATGGTAAGATTCTAATCAACTTGGTTTCTCATGAAATATATGAAAGTGCATAACTGTGAATCCCCCAAATAGGAGAAAATATGTACAAAAATATGAAGACTAGCATGCTTCTCAAATATATTATGCAGGAAAAGTTCACATAGAAAGCTCTATTCAACAAAATTTCATGAGCGAAAAACATCCAGGAAATTTTAGTGGAGTTACTTTGATAGGGTCTGTTCTCATATATAGCCTTCAACTGAAAAAAGATAAAATTTCTCCCACAAGAAAATTGGATAAGACGGAGATGGTGCCTTGCAACCTAAAAGGTTTAAGGCGATTCTATACATTTTACCTTTTACTTTATTTAGTTCCTTAACCTCTTTTCGTAGTTGTTGTTTTTTTTATTCCTTCTCCTTCTCAAATTTCTTTTTTTACTACTTTATCCACTCTTCTGTTAGAAATTATTTGGCACACTGATCCTTAAGAGTATGGATGTGTTTTTGACGTTATTCTTAGGAAATCACTCCCTTTTTCAAGGGGAGCATTAATTGTTTCCATTTCTGCAATTCTTATATCAGAAGAAGTCTTTCTGAGTGTCACTCTACTTTAGGATCTTGTGTTGTTTCATGTGAAAAAATTGTATAGGATGTAACAACATCTTGTGTTTTGAATTGTTATGCTTCAGCTGCTAGTTCTTGTGTAACATTGGCTTCATAAACAAGATCGTGTGGAACAACTCTTACTTTTTCTTCCTGAAAATTTTTTTCCTCAACTATTGGTTCTTCTATAACAACAACATCGTTGACAGGTTCTTGTGTTTCAGTTTCCAGGTTAAATTCCATGGGATGCTATGTTTCAACTATTGGTTCTTGTGTAATAGCATCATCATCAACGAGTTCTTAGGTATTCGCCTCCCATGGTTATGTTTGATTTTCCTTCAAGATGGTGTTTGAAATAGAAATTTTATACCCTTTTGTTTCCAAACTCTTCGCACATGTTGTACATATAGGGCCTTACGTAGTTTCTGCTCCCAACTTATCAACAAACTCTACTAGTGTATCAAGACTTAGAACCCTTGTTTTCATTTTTCTGGGCCTCTAATTGTTTCTTCAATTCCTTATTTTCTGCCTTTAATTCTTTAATTTTAAGGAGAAATTTTTGGGTTTCTTTCTTATGCAGTGAAGGAGTATCCTCCTTCTTCCCCTGTTCCTCTTTCTTCTGCTTCCTTGCATATTCATGCTTGCTTGACTTCTTTTTAGATGGTGGCAAGGGTTCTGGTCTTTTTCTTCATGAAATCCTCCATCCTTGCCACTCCAGTGCTTCCATTATGATCAATTTTATAAGTCCATTATTAGTGATACATCTTTCCCAATGCGAGGCATCCTTTACAGAAACAACCATATGCTTCAAATTTTCCAAGAGGAAGTAAGGAAGGTTGATCAATTGCTTGTGTTGGATATGGTTCAATAGCGGAAAATGATAGTTAAAAACTATCATTTATCGTCCCTCACATGTGTTGGGTCGTTAATATGCCATTATTATTATCACTTTTGAACACTTATTCCACCCATTTCTACTATTCTTCATCATGTCATTTATTATAATTTATTATATAAATCCATTTTATGATGATTTATGCTTCTATGAATGAATATTATTTATTCTCCTTTATTTCTAATAAATTGATGATTATACATGATTTTATCAATGATAGTTTTAATAAATCAGTTGTAACATTATTCACCATTTTTAGCCTCCAAGATAATTTCCAGATTGAAGATTTGATCATTAAAAGTGCCAACTCAGAAATTCGCTGGAATAAGAAGTGACGGTTTTGCGGTTGAGATTTCGAGCAAATGAAGCAGAATCTGGAAAATCCGGAACATGGGTTTTGTCCAAAACGAACCCAATTAACTTTAATAAAGAACGGTTTGCCCAAATTCGGCTTTTACTAAGAGAAACGCAGGGTTCTTTGAGCATGATTTTCTAAGATTTGTTGTTGCGGCCGTCCTCCAAATCCCAGCTGCAAAGCCAAATTCGTCTTGCTCTTGTTGAAAGCTGGATGGAAATATATCTTCTTGTTTATCAATTGGTTGGAAAAAATCCAATTTTGTAATAGAAATCATGTTGTAGTTATCTCTATTGTAACTGCTCTCTGATCTCTCTCTATTTAAATGAAAACAGAGATCAGAGATGGGGATGATTGGAGGATGATTTTTGGGGATTCAAATGATGGAATTGAGGATGAATTAGAGATTCAGAATTGAGGATGACAGAGAGAATGGATAATGGATGAGAGATTGAGAGACTTCTTGTTGTAATCCACTGTAACTCTGCTTTGATATTTTAATATAAATCTAGTTGCCATTCCATCTTTGATCCTGAAGTAACCCAGCAGCATCTGCTGGCGGCTAAGGGCCCAGCCTTTGGTGGAGTACGCTGCTGCTGTATTATATCTTTATGCTTCATGTGTGATTAGCATTCGTTACGGATTAACCGCACTATGTTCCTAAATCGGTACAAGCGTATGATGTATTCTTAAATTGTGACTGTTGTTTATTCGAGATTGTTGTTCCGTTACACTTGCTGTTACTTTATAGTTATGATTCATGCATATTGTATCGAAGCTCGGATTACTGTCCCTTTTAATGATAAGTGTGTTGCGTGCTTGATTTGGATTTTTGTACATTCATATTTAATCTGCTGTTCCATTTCCTGTTATTCGCATTATCTTTGCTTTGGTGTGAGAGACAATCTATGGCTGTAGTGAACCTTGGCATTTACTGCCTAGCTCCCAGACCCGTGGTCCATGCTCTAATTTCCTTTCCATCAGTTTCCAAAGGGATGGGCTATTTTTGTCAAACCCTTGACTGATACATTGCTTATTTCTCCGAATGAATGATTTAGGCTTCAAGGTATTTTGTTGTTGATTTCCATTAATTAGAGTTTGTTGTTCAGATTCCTTTAATTACAGTTTGCTTTTAAAGAGTTTTCCTAGTTTACTTTCAATGGCAGTTTTAGTTTAATTTCTATTTCCTTTTAATTGCTTTAAAGCAGGACTCTCAACTGTAGAGAACATTGGTTATTGCTTCCTCGTTCCTAGATTGATTGTCTTGTTCCGGTTTGATTTCAATTGCATCAATATCCAGAGGAATGAGTTATTGCTACTGTATCCTCGATTGATGGTTGTTTGAATGAATGATTTAGTTTAGAACATTTCAGTTTCTTGCTGTTCCAATTAGATTTTGTTTCCAGCTTTCATTTACTTTTGCATTTTAAGCACTATACTGCAAAACATTACTCTTGAGTAAATAGCCGCCTCAGACTGAGTACACTCTTGAAATAAAAAGTCGTCCCTGGGTTGATAATTAATATGAAGGTAATTAGGAGTTAAAAAGACCCTTTTTATCGCTCCACATTTTGGCGCCGTTGCTGAGGAGAGTGTAGCCGTTTCTAAAGAGTAGTGTGAATCTGATGAGTGCCTGCTAGGGAAGAGTTGGATCTTAAAAATGGAAGGTAAGAACCTGCGTACGGAGCATGTAACAACCCTGCTCCCCCGCCCGCTTTCCGGCAGATTTGTTAATTTTTTGTGTAGAAATAGATGTTTGAATTTTTGTGTGAATGACTAGAAAAAATATAGGAATTTTTAAAAAACGAATCACATGATTTCACTCAAGTGGTGATGTAAGCACCACCCATTTCACTAACTAATTGACAGGAACATTTGAAGAAGGAGCCTTGAAGAAACACATGAAAAACATCTTATATTATGGTAAGAAATGGCTCACGTTTCTACTTTTGAATTTCCTATCAAAGATCTAGGAGGAGTGACACAAATGCACATAATTCCCCCATCTTTACCAAATTTTCATGGTTTAGCAAATGAAGATCCAGGTACATTCTTATTTGAGTTCGAAATACTTTGTAGAGGATATGATTATTGTACTAATGATCAAAGATTGAAAGTGTTTCCTCTTACTCTAAAAGGAGCAGCTCTCCGATGGTTCATGAGCCTAGGTGGGAATTGCATCCAATCATGGGAGGACATGAATAACATATTCTTGAAGAAGTACCAAGACTATTGCAAATCCAATGAAGATATTTTCGATATGATACAAGGGGAAGATGAAAGTTTGGAGGACTATGTAGATCGATTTCATTATAACCTTCAAAAATCAAAGCATAAGCATTTGGAAAAAGAGATCTTAAAAACACTCCTTCTTAAAGGAATCAAAGATGAATTTTTAGAACTCTTAAATCTGATAGGAAAAGGTGATGTTTTTCGGTTATCATATGATGATGTTTGTGAGTTGTGCATAAGGTATTCAAGAGGAATCTCCAAGGCTGGTAAGAATTCTAGAGATGTTTGTTCTTTCTTTTCCAAATTTGCTACAAGAATAGGAGACATAAGAGCTGAAATCAATGATTTATTTGAAAATTTTAAAGTTGATTTTATTAGCTCTCTAAGCTCAAAATTGGACGTTTTGCAGGTTCATAAAAATGAAGAATTTGATGAGGTGTTTTTCCCTCATGACCGAAAGGAGCAGCCCATAGATGGTTACTCTTCCTTATCTAGGATGGAAGTATCATATCAAAGAGGTGAGGAAGCTGCAACAAGGTCAAAACCATCGAAATCATGGCCTACAGGTATGGTTCAAAACACTTCTTCTCCATTCTCTTACTTGCATAATCCATTATGGAATACTCATGTTCTAGGGCAGCCATGTCAATTTCAATATAACCACCAATCTTATCTACAAGTTTGACATGGTTCACCTTATGATTGCATGACTACTCTCCCTCATCTTGTAGCACAAGCACATTCTCCATATTCTCCACCAGCTCTTTCACAACATCCTGCTTGCATATCAAATTTATCCACTCAACCCAACCAACCACATCATCACAATGCTCCATTCCATACACAATTTCCTGCTCAACTAATTCCACACCCTCACCACAATAAACCAGTACAACATGCTTACAATGTTGAGCTGCAAAATTTACCCATCCTTCCCACCCATTCTATCTCACATGCACCAATGGAGAAAACTTACAATGAGATTCAGAATGTTTCAAATTCAAAAATTGTAGAAGCTATGGAAGAAAATGAGGTTTCTTTTAGTATGCATCAACAAGTCATTTTAAAAGCTCAAAAACTTCATGATATGATGGCTATGGGAAATCAAGAAAGTAAAGGATATATTGAAGATTGGTTTCATTCCATCACTTGTTTGCAGCATCACTCTATACTTCAACAATTTTTGACAACATCTTTTGAAGGGAAGTTGGCTTCTCATACCCTAATTTTTATAAACATGCATTTTTCAAATTTGGGTATGTACATATTTGAAGCCTTATTTCGAAAATGGTTCCATTGGAAGTACTCCTATACATATTCATATTCATATTTCAATCAAAGTAGGTTAGTGAAAAAATAAAATAAAATAAAATAAGAACATAAATAAATGCATTTTGTTTTTTTTTTTGTAAAAATAGTTGTTTTTTTTGTTGCAACACGCTATCGAAATCAACATCGGTGATAAATATTTCAATTTATTTGTGTATGTAGATGAATCATAATAGAAATAATAAGTTCTACAAACACTCATTTTTCATTTTTATCACCAATTTGAAAAAATACTTGAATATCATTTTTTTGGCTTGTGGGCTTGATGAACTTTCTGGAAAAACAGTCGGGACAGTCATGTTTTGAGGGACCAAAAGTGAATATTTTTAAAACCTGTTTCTACCCTAGGTAGCCCTTGATGTCTACTTTCTAACCCAATTTGAATCAGTCAATTTGGATTTGAAACGAAAAAGTTAGAACCAAAACATTGACCGGATGTCTAGTGGGCAGCTCAGGAACAGAGTTGGGACAGTCAATTTTTGGAGGCCTAAATGTTTGAATTTTTAAAACCTGTTACTATGGTAGATTCCCCTATGAATCTAGTTTACAATGCAATTTGAATCACTCATTTTCGATATCGTATGGGGAATTTATGATCAAAATACTGACTGTCTATCGTAAATCAACACCCTTAAAACTATGTCTTTCCGGCTGTTCCTTACAGTATTTGACCTATCAATTCTTGTTGTCTTCAAAACCTGTTTCTATCAGAAATAAATAAATGAATCTAATTTCATTTCCAATTTGAATCATTCGAATCCGACATCAAACGAAAAAGTTACGCTTAAAACATTAATTGTTGATCTGAGCTGGGTAATTGAAAATGACTATGTTATGCAGGTTGTTCTAACTAAAATTGGCATATCATATCATTGAATTTCTAAAGCCTGTTGCTACTGGAGATAAAAATTTGAATTAACTCTCATTTGGCTTTGGAATCACTCAATTTCGATGAAAAACAAAGAAGTTGTGATTAAAACACTGCTGGATAGTATGGTCAACCACTGCTCTCCCGCAGGTGACAAATAAATTTTACTTTGTTATTTTCTCAATGGATTTGTTATATAGAGTAACTACTTGTTGTTTTTTTGCATCATTCTTGGATTAGGGGAGCCCGATCACCTCTCTTTCTCCATGATTTAATGTTTTATTGCAGGTAGACACTCGCTTTTTTGCAGGTCCTGGGAAAATAAAGAAGGTCAATTTATGGACGAGTGATTCTTGAATTTTTTTTTAACGAAACAAAGGAATTTCATCTAAGTCATTACCCAACGGATTCATAATAGAAGAAATGAAGAATTAATTTCGATTTGAAGATTCATGTCTTGTCACTACTACCAAAACATTCTTCAAAAAGATCATTTTTTTTACATAATATCATAGCTGTTGTAACTTAATTTACATATTGTTTTTAAATAAAATGTTGTTTCTTTTCTAATTTCTCTTATATTTTGTGTTTCAGGTGTTGCTTCATTCAAAGTGTAACTCATCCTCAGCATCAATGCTGTGAACAGCGAATTTGTTTTTTTTGCATGTTTGCATTTTATGATTGTCCATTTTGTTGTTCCTTTCCGAATGGAACAACACTTCTGCACTTTCACATTTTGTTGTTCCTTTTCGAATGGAATAGCACTTCTACACTTTTCATTTTTGCTTTTCCTTTTCCAAAGGAACGGCACTTGCGTTTCTGCTGTTCCTTTTCCAAAGGAACGACACTTTTAGTTTTTGCTGTTCATTTTTCCAAAGGAACGACATTTGCATTTTCACATTTTTTTATGTGTATTTTTGCTTTTTGGTGTGCATTTCCTTTGCTGTTCCCTACACGGAACACCACTTTTTGAGTGTTTTTGCTGTTCCTTCAAAAGAGCAACCCTTTGGGAGTATTTTTTAGAGCAACCTTTTCTTCCTCTTGTGGGACTATTCCTAGTTCATCTCAACCACATTTTACTGATTCCCCTTCATGGCATGAAGTACACTATTTTTATAAGTACAAGAATTATGGATTCTATTGAAGCGAGTTAATATAATTCACGTTATGATATTTAATAGGATAGCTCCTTGATGATAGCTTATTTTCAAAAGGGACAATTATTTATATACTACTTTACTGCATTGTTTTCTATTGAACATGATATTGATTGATCATCTTAATACCATACTGGTTCCACCCTTCTGGATTATAATCTTTTCTGTCTATAATAAATGAGATTATGGGTATATTTTTTTCTATTGACATGTTCAACTTCTTCCACCATCCCTGCTCTTAAGGAGTACTGAGCCTCCCTCTTTTTATCATAAAAATGTGTAATAATAACAAAATTTTGTTCGCAGATGGAGGATAGGGGGTCTTAGTACGAGCCAGCCTACCATGTTCATAAGGCTGTAACAAAGTGACATTCCCATTATGGTCACCACACCAGGGTTATGATCCATTGGATAGCCCAATTATCCTTGGAACAAGAGGTCTCATCACGAGCCGGCCTGATCACTTTTGCTACATCCTAGTGAATGGCAGTGTGGTTATCTGGTTACCACGCCAGCACACTGATCTCTTCTGTAGAACAACAATGTAACTATCTAGTTATAAATTGAGGATTCTGGCTCATATGGGTTAAAAAGCAACCCTGCCGAGGCTATGGACGCCTGTTGGCAGCAGAGGCTCTGCTTATGGTATTGAAGTTATATCTTATCGTCAATTATTACTATAATATCCTTTTCTTATTTTTTTTCTTTTTATCAGAGAAGTTATTTCCTTAATTTTCCCTGTTTTGAACCTTTATGCATGAGAAATTTTTTTTTTTTTTTTTATGATCAATCGCATCATTTTCAGCTAGAATACTGTCAGTAAAGAATTTTTTTGGCATATTGCTGTCCTTTTTCTCTTTTTCATAACTTATCATCAATCCAAAGCATCCTATCTTTTATTCATAACTATCGTTACACACTATGCTCTCATTATAACCATAACTCTCGCTGTCCTATCATTGATATGTGTACTTTGCTTTATTTACTGCAATATTGTTCATTCCCTTGCCTTGCTCTCAGCACAACACCTCTCATACGCTTTATGGTCATGGAATTCCTTTTCCAATTGGAGGGGGAATGTATGCATTATGGGATAGCATGCGATATGATTACTACACTCTGCCATAACTTGTTGACTTGACAAAAGTTTTTCTGACTGAAAGTTTTGCATGCATCTTATCTATTTTTATTCAAAACTAACACTATGGATT
This sequence comes from Pinus albicaulis, assembly GCA_034641835.2. Taxonomy (NCBI): domain Eukaryota; kingdom Viridiplantae; phylum Streptophyta; class Pinopsida; order Pinales; family Pinaceae; genus Pinus; species Pinus albicaulis. The sequence goes on from CM076582.1 coordinate 1,386,680,229, forward strand.
CAAGAACATTGTATGCAAAATAGTGCTTTGTTTACAGGAGAACAACAAGTATGGGCAGAATTCTATTCATAGCATGACCACACTATTGCAACTAACATAAGAGGCTCGAGCAACTCGCGAACGTGCACAATTCTTCCGACATGATGTGCTTGCCTGGATTCTACTTTTTGCATCACTTTCAGCACCAACTCTGCCTACATCAGCTTCAACACCTGCCAGTACATATATGTCATTCCACATTTTTGGAGGTAAAACTTGAGGTAAAATCGCACAATTTTCTGATTTATTACGAATTTAGGAGAATTTCAAAAACGTCCATTTTGAACATTATTTATGATCCTTTAGTCCACATCTGTACCACTTCCCATTTTTTTCAGCGGCATATCATCTTTCAGTTTGGGGGAGTGTCGCTTTCATTCATTTCTTTCTTATAACCATGTCATTCATATTCTTTATCATCCATTGCTATTCTTATTCCTTCTCAACACCTCCCTTATTCCATGTTGTTTTACACCAAGCATAGAATTCAACAGCTGGTAGCAACCACCTCTATTTTTTTTCTAGCATCGCATGAGGGCATGCTAATTTTTCAGAGAGGGGGAGGAATTGCTACGCATGATGGATGTTTTCTATTTTCTTTCTCATTTAAGGCATACAATTTCAGTGTAGAAATTGATTTCCATAATATTTTTAAAACTGTGAACTCAATTCTTGTGATTTTTGGAAAACACAGACGTATCATTAATACAAATCCAGACAATTTCAAGATAAATTGGTTCATAAAATTTCGGAAATCATGCACTCTCAGCTACAGTCATTTTGTTTATATCTCATGATCCATGCATCAAAACAGTCTGATTTTTGGATCATAAAGGCATTCATATATTATAAATTTACTTGCCAAATGTCAACAAAAGCTGGTTTGTAGTTTTCGAGAAAATGGTTAATGAAGTTTGCTGTTACTTATATCATATTTTGTTGCAACTTCATATATACATATAGTTGATTGTCAATATAAAAATTGTTATGCCTTCATCAAGATTACTAAAAGTGAATATTCATTAATTAAGGAAGAATTCATTTGTTCTATCCATTTCATGAGCTGAGATGAACATATTTTTTATTGCTTGGTTAACACATGGGTTTTTGTCTTTGGGTTGCATGAGGACATGCAGTATATTCAGTTTTCGTTGCATGAGGACATGCAACATATTGAGTGTGGGGGTATGTTGGGCCGTTAATATGCCATTATTATTATCACTTTTGAACACTTATTCCACCCATTTCTACTATTCTTCATCATTCATTTATTATAATTTATTATATAAATCCATTTTATGATGATTTATGCTTCTATGAATGAATATTATTTATTCTCCTTTATTTCTAATAAATTGATGATTATGCATGATTTTATCAATGATAGTTTTAATAAATCAGTTGTAACATTATTCACCATTTTTAGCCTCCAAGATAATTTCCAGATTGAAGATTTGATCATTAAAAGTGTCAACTCAGAAATTCGCTGGAATAAGAAGTGACGGTTTTGCGATTGAGATTTCGAGCAAATGAAGCAGAATCTGGAAAATCCGGAACATGGGTTTTGTCCAGAACGGACCCAATTAACTTTATTGAAGAACGGTTTGCCCAAATTCGGCTTTTACTGAGAGAAACGCAGGGTTCTTTGAGCACGATTTTATCAGATTTGTTGTTGCGGCCGTCCTCCAAATCTCAGCTGCAAAGCCAAATTCGCCTTGTTCTTGTTGATCAAATGGTTAGAAGCAAACCAATTTTGTAATAGAAATCATGTTATACTTATCTTTATTGTAACTTCTCTTTGATCTCTCTCTATTTAAATGAAAACAGAGATCAGAGATGGGGATGATTGGAGGATGATTTTTGGGGATTCAAATGATGGAATTGAGGATGAATTAGAGATTCAGAATTGAGGATGGCAGAGAGAATGGATAATGGATGAGAGATTGAGAGACTTCTTGTTGTAATCCACTGTAACTCTGCTTTGATATTTTAATATAAATCTAGTTTCCATTCCATCTTTGATCCTGAAGTAACCCAGCAGCATCTGCTGGCGGCTAAGGGCCCAGCCTTTGGTGGAGTACGCTGCTGCTGTATTATATCTTTATGCTTCATGTGTGATTGACATTCGATTACAGATTAACCGCGCTATATGTTCCTAAATCGGTACAACTGTATGATGTATTCTTAAATTGTGACTATTGTTTATTCGGGATTGTTGTTCCATTACACTTGCTGTTACTTTATAGTTATGATTCATGCATATTGTATCGAAGCTCGGATTACTGTCCCTTTTAATGATAAGTGTGTTGTGTGCTTGATTTGGATTGTTGTACATTCATATTTAATCTGCTGTTCCATTTCCTGTTATTCGCATTATCTTTGCTTTGGTGTGAGAGACGATCTGTGGCTGTAGTGAACCTTGGCATTTACTGCCTAGCTCCCAGACCCGTGGTCCATGCTCTAATTTCCTTTCCATCAGTTTCCAAAGGGATGGGCTATTGTTGTCGAAACCTTGACTGATACATTGCTTATTTTTCCGAATGAATGATTTAGGCTTCAAGGTATTTTATTGTTGATTTCCATTAATTAGAGTTTGCTGTTCAGATTCCTTTAATTACAGTCTGCTTTTAAAGAGTTTTCCTAGTTTACTTTCAATGGCAGCTTTAGTTTAATTTCTATTTCCTTTTAATTGCTTTAAAGCAGGACTCTCAACTGTAGAGAACATTGGTTATTGCTTCCTCGTTCCTAGATTGATTGTCTTGTTCCGGTTTGATTTCAATTGCATCAATATCCAGAGGAATGAGTTATTGCTATTGTATCCTCGATTGATGGTTGTTTGAGTGAATGATTTAGTTTAGAACATTTCAGTTTCTTGCTGTTCCAATTAGATTTTGTTTCCAGCTTTCATTTACTTTTGCATTTTAAGCACTATACTACAAAACATTACTCTTGAGTAAATAGCCGCCTCAGACTAAGTACACTCTTGAAATAAAAAGTTGTCCCTGGGTTGATAATTAATGTGAAGGTAATTAGGAGTTAAAAATACCCTTTTTATCGCTCCACAACATGTAATATATTTGATGATAAACAAGGCAATATCATTCCATGGTCATGGAAGGGAAAGACAGTCAATTCCCCTACCCTTCTTGACCAGTTTTTCTTCTCGCTGCAAGAATTGTGTTTTGAGGGATGGGTCATTGATTTTTCAATTGAATAATTTATTCCCTTCTGATTGAAGTGTTGATACCCTAGCAACTACTTCCTCTGTAACCTCTAGATTTAAACCTTTGACCTCTGTTTGATTCCTGCTAAAGTTTCGAGAAAATTCCAGAGAAACACTTTCATCTCACCCCTTGAGTTGCTCAAAAAACTTGAGCCACCCAACTTCTCTGAAGATTTGATATGCCTCTAGGAAAATCTCCAATGCTTCGGTGGAATTTGGCTCATGTATTACCATTGCTCCTCCCATCCTTTGTTATAGAAAATGCCTTCTACACTTCCGTCTACTCACTGTAATAGTTCTTGATTTTTTTTTGGAATGAGGATGCAGAGCATTGTTGGGGCAGATATAGGGGCAGTAGGCAGGGATATCGGGTTAAAAAATTGTGCAATCTGTGTTATCATTTCATTATTAATCTAGATATGTGGAAGTCTGTCTTAGGTATGACTCAAACTAATCACATGATCGATATAAAAAGGTGGTAATTATTGCAATATTTGTTAATGATTATAGGATTTGTCACTTCAAATCAGGTGTAAGTACGGATCAAAAAATGATTCACCCCGCCCCCGTGAACTTAAATGCAAAGGTCGTCCTCGGCTGTCAAAATAAAATGTCATATTAATTTCCATAGCTGCTAAATAAAGAAAAATCAATATACCTTTTTGAATGGCTTACCAGAGGGTGATGTGATTGGTACCAATGAAAAATTACTAGTGATCATGATTAATGAAGCATAAAATTGTAACTGGTTCCCTGCTACAATTCGTCATCTACTATAGATGTAACAACAAATGGATTTGATTATGATATATAAAAATTTACAAAATAACTTTTGTTTAAAATAGCATATACCTTTGAGGGTATTGTGCCTTTGAAAATACTTCTAAAAAAATAAGACTTAGACTTGCAACATCATAGTATTTATGAGATATGCGAAAGAGAACATGTTGTTGCAGAAAAGAGAAAAAAAAAAAACATGTAACAACTGCCACCAAGTGGTTTTCAACTATTACCATTATCTTCCTGCGCCCCCATAATAAGTTTTCACAGGCAGATTTATTTATTATTATTATTTTTTCTTCTTTTTATTTATTTATTTATATTTTATTTTTGGTGTATCATCTGCCAACAAAACTTGGTTTTCATCTGTTACACTTGTTTAAAATTTAAATATTTGGTAGCGCAGGAGAATTTTCCCCTGCCCTCATAACTTTAAGATCATATCCTAAGACAATGTTGACAAATGAATCCTTTGAGTTTGGTTTATGATATAACCGAAGACGATGCCCATTGGCAAGTGATGGTGTCCTAGCATTGTCTATGGTAACTACTTTGATATTACCATTGTCAAATATTGTATCAACTTCATAAGGACCTAGCCATTTGGTACAAAGCTTCCCCTTGAAATCGTTGAATCATGAATCATATAATAGAGCCTAATGTCCTTTCTAAAACACCTTCTTTTTTATAAATTTATCATTCCACTTAGTCCTCTGGTGCTAGATGATGTATGTATGCTGGATAGAAGCCAATCTCTATTCATATAAATAATTTAACTAATTCAACTGATGTTTATGTGTTGTAGCCAAATCCAGGTTCACTTTCAAATTTTTTCTGAGTGTTTTTATTTCGAACTCTATGTGAAATAAAGGATTTTTACCGTGCACTAATTTGTATGGTGAGTATATCATAGTGTTTCTCCATGTATTTATGTATGCCGATAGTGTCTCTAGAATTTTATCATCCCAGTTCCTCCGACGACTGACCACAATCTTGGTAAGAATTTCTTCAATAACCTTGTTAGTGCTTTCCACTTGGTCATTCACCTGTGTATGATATGGTGAGGTAATCCTGTGACAAATCTTGCATTTCTCCACTAGCCTCTAGATCAAATGAGATGTGAAATGTGGTCCTCCAGTTGTCACTATTTCCTAGGGTACTCCAAAGTGAACAAAAATGTCTTTAAACAGAAATTCTGAAGCAACTTGCTCAGTTGCCCCGGTTAGTTCCTTCACTTCAACCTACTTTGTGACATAGTCTATACAGACCAGGATGTAGGACTTTTGCTGAGCTGAAGGATTAATTAGTCCTACAAAGTCTAAGTCCCACTTCTCAAATGGGTCTAAAATTATTTGAGGGTGCAATGGCATCTCATATGACCAGAGTGGTTGACCCATTATCTAACAATTGTCACATCCCTTTACAAATTTCTCTGCATCCTTAAATATAGTAGGCCAATATTATCATGTTGAAAGCACCTTATACCCTATCATTTTGTTTTCAAAGTGTCCTCCACAAGGTTATTCATGGAAATATCCGAGGATGTAAAAAATCTCATCCTCCCTTACACAACGCCTGATCTGATGATATGGTCCTATGTAATAGAGATATACTTCCATCCAAGAATATCTTTCACTTTGCTAAACAATTATATTATTTTCTTTAGAGGACAAATGTTATGGAAATATTCTTACAAAAATGTGGTTATCTATGTCTACATACCATGATGAGTGAATTGAAATAGCCAAAAGGTATTTATCTGGAAAGGAAACTTCAACAGGCATGCATTCATTGTAAACGGTCAGCCTAGAAAGAAAATCAACCACTAAATTATCTTTCCTAGGTTTATCTAGGATTGTTAGGTCAAAATATTGTAACAACAACAACCAAAATGTAACTATACGATTAATAATTGATTTATTCATTAAAAAACAAATGTCAGAGTGGTGAGTGTTCACAAATATTCGATACCTTGTAATGTAGTGCATAAATTTATTAATATCATGCACTACTACAAGAAATTATTTCTCTATAACTATATAATTCAATTATGTTTGAGTCATATTCTTGCTAATGTAGTATATGGCATATATTTTCTTGTCTTCTAGCTGGCCTAACACAGCTCCCGTAGCAGTATCAGATGCATATGTGGCTATGTGAAACTGTAGATTCCAATTCACTCCTCGTAAAACAAGGGCAACCAATACACACGTATTTAACTATGTAAAGGCCCACTCACATTTCCCTGTCCAAACAAATTCCACATATTTAGTAAGAAGAGAAAATAATGGGGTTGAAATCTTTGAAAAAAAATCTATAAACCTTCTGTAATACACTACATATCCCATAAAAATACGTACCTATTTTTATGTTTTTGGAACTGGAAGTTTCAGAATTAATTCTATCTTAGCAAGTTCTACTTTTATTCCAGCATCGGAGATAAAATTCCTAATCACAATACCTTCATTCATCATCATGTGACATTTTTCAGTGCTTAAAACAACATTAGTTTGTACACATCATTCTAGAACTTTTTCAAGATTGGATAATGATGTTTCAAAGCTATCACCATAAGGTGTAAAGTCATCCATGGATACTTCCAAACATTCATTTAACAAGTCTAAAAATATCCCCAATATTTTCCTCTGGAATGTTGCTAGTGCATTACAGAGTCCAAAAGGGAGAGCTCTGTATGCAAAAGTCCCTCAAGAGCAAGTAAAGTTTTTTTTAATCCTAATCCTCTAGGGAAATATTTATCTAATTATAACCACTAAACCCATCTAGAAATGAAAATAATTTATTTCAAGACAAGGTATCAAGGACCTGATCTATGAATGACAAAGGGAAGTGCTCCTTTTGAGTGGCTTTGTTAAGTTCTCTATAGTCTACACAAACTCTCCACTTGCCATTATTTTTAGGAACAATAACAAGCGGAGATACCCACTCACTATCAAAAATGGGATAGATGAAGTTGGAATTTAGGAGCTTTTTCAATTCTTATTTTAATATGTCCTTAAATGTTGGGTCCATGTGTCATTGTGGTTACCTAACTGGATTGCAGTCATCTTTTAAGTAGGTATGGTGAGTACACGGGATAGGATGAATTCCATTCATGTCCATGTAATACCATGTGTTAGTGTCTATGAGTCACCAGTGATCAAATGTACTCTTTCCATATGATTGATAGGATCTTAGGTCAAATTGTTATAGTTTCAAATAAAAGTTTCAAATAAAATTTGATCATGGTTAGTGTCTAGGGATTATTACTGCTCCCTCCATTTTCAAGGTCATAAAATGCCATCATGGTCATGTCATCACTCCTTGTGATAGGGCATAAAAAGAGTGTCTTAGTCATCATTTTGGTTATCAAATTATAATAATGCATATTGCAAAGGTTAAAATTTCCAAATCATGGTTTCACATATGCATTTGGTGTCATCATTAGGACAATTCATCATAAGTCATGTAGGGAGTCATGCCATCACTGTAGTCACCATCATGGGAGTTAGTAATTAAGGAAAACATGTTAAAAAATATTCCAAATCTACATTTACCCTTAATGGATATGTAACCTTTCCAAATAAAGTTATAAAGCTACAGTACACTACCTCATCACATCATTTCTCAAAAAGGACATGTGATGTCATACCATCATCAAAAGAAAAGGTCAACTTTCAAGCTATACAGAGACCATACACGAATTCAAACACTTCATTTAATAGTCATAGATCTCTCCTCCACCATTGAGTTTCACCTCAACCTTCAAAACTATAATTTTTCCATCATCAAGCCCTTGTTAGCAAGCACGCTGCGTTTTTTCCTAGCAGGCTGTGCTTTTGGCTAGGACACTGCGTTTTTGAGTTTCGAGCTTAGAGGAAGCCACAAAAAGGTTCATTAAGCAATATATAGGTTCCAAAGACTCTCAAAAATTAATTATAGCCTCTCATCAATCCTCATGTAGTGATTTTCCTTCAGCAAATGATGAAATCCTACTCCTAGGGTTTTTCGCAACATTTTTGGTTTCTTGGTGTTTGTTTCAGTTTAGAGATAAATACCCTAGTTTTCCTACCCTAACACCCTTGTACACACTTCATGCACCTCCCTCGACCATTACCCCTACTCATCTTCTTCATTTCAATCATTTTCCCCAGAAAATCTAGCCTGCGCTGCACTTTTGTTAAATTTTTCAGTTAGGACTGTGTTTTTGGTTTTTCCCCTCTTTCCCTCACTCATTTCAAGATATTCCACTTCCCATGTGTCCCTAACATCTACCCCTGCCCTCTATAAATTTCCTACAAAATTTCCTAATCCCTATCCCCTTTGTTCCCTTTTTCTCATGTTTTCCCTAATCCTACCCTACCCTTCCCTCCTATCAAACTAGGGTTTTTATTATGCAAAAAAAAAAAAAAAACATGGCCAATGAAAAGAAAAAGTATGAAAAAGGAGGGACTATATTCAGATATGATCCAACTCATATGTAGGAGATCAATGCATCATCATTCATCAAGAAGTCATTGGAAGATATGGGTTGCCTAGGGTTTTGTGAGAAGATACAAGAGGTGGGTTGTTATGCGAAATTGACCATTATTTTTGCCACCAATTTCAAGAGGGATAATACCACCATAGTAGGGATGGACTTAATAATATCAAGATATTTCATAGCTTCAGCTACAAGTATCCATAACCAAGGATAAATTCGGTTTAAGGGGGTGGATTTGGATATTGAAAACTACAAAGTCTTCCTGAAACTAGACTACAAATATTCTCCCACTCATATCTTTCCTTTCAGGAAATTGTTAAACAGATATGCTCCTTTGATGAAGATGATAATGAAGTATTTTACTTGTGAAGGGAGGTTTTCTAGGTTGTATCAATATCACATCAGGTTGCAGATGCATTTTACTACCATAAAACCTTTAAACCTGCCCCATTACTTATTCAGGAGCTTATTCAATATGACTAAGAAAGTGAAAAGCAAAGGGAGAGACCACTAGGAAAGTTTATTTCATCATGGTTTGGTCAAATCATATTCCTTCATCAAATTTCACAGATTAATATACCATGGGAGACATTCATGCAATCAACTGCTCTTATGCCTGCCACTAGTCAACCTGACAATCAAAGCACTCCGTTAGCACCATCTAGGCCACAGGAGTTTGGATCATCAAGTAGGCCATCAATGACAGAGAAACCTAGGGTGGATATTAAAAATACTTATAGCAGAGGTAAAATAATGGTGTTTTCCCCTGAGATAGATGATATACCTAGACCTAGAACTAGGGCTCAAGCTAAGATGTTTCACAGGAAGACTATTAGTGAATAAAGAGTTCAAACTAGCACTATGAGACAAAAAATATTAGGAGGTGAAGATGATGCACCATTTCATAATTAAGAGTAGGTACCCACTAATTTTGACATGGTTGACCTAGAAGAGAACAATGAAGACAAATCAGCTGAAAAAACAATCAAAGAAAAAGAGGCAGATATCAGCGAGCTTAGATATGACCTTGCCAAGGCAAACATCATAGTATCCTTCTTCCAACAAGAGAATAGGTAGCTCAAAGTGAATCAAATGTTTCTAAGCAAATCTAAAGGGGATCATCCCTCATTCAGCAAGGAAGATTTTGTGGCAGAGAAGGGTAAGGGAAATGCTATCATATATGTGGAATAGCTAGAGGACAAAGAATTTTAGGTACAACTAAGGAGGCCAAAGACAATAGCATTAGATACACAAGAAGGACATGAAAATGAACCACCTCCTCCTCAAGTAAACTAAAACCTAGATGACATTATAGCAGCTGAGATTAAGAAGGAAAAATAATTTTGGCTTGTTATAATCAATGAACACCTGGATAAGCTTCTAAATAATTCCAAAAAAGATACAAACTTTGAGAGACACATGGCAAGACATTATTACACCAGGAACGTAATTTGCAAAATTAGGGTAGGAACATGAAAAGAAGGCTTCAGAAAACCCTAATAAAGCTTAAAAAGAGAGATAATCATGATTTTCTTGTTTATGCATCTCTATTTGTCTAGGCCATGACTGAAAAATGAAGAAGCATAAAATTTTGACAAGTTTTGGTCATTTTTGAATTTTTGTGCTAATTCTGGCAATTTTGTTGCACAAAAGCGTAGTGTGGCCACGCTTTGCTTCTTATCAGAGCCCTAAAATGAAAAATGGAATAAATATATAGCTTTATTTTTACCTCTAAATTACATATATGTGCTTGGTATTTCATGTCAACTCTTAGTTTTGAATAAAAAGTAAAAATACTAGCAATATTTCATGTTTCTGCCACTATTCTAGACCCCACGCTGCGCTTCTAGAATATTATTGGGAGATTGGATTTTTAGGTGACTTGGAGGTGGATTTTTGTAGGCCTGAAGCTTCAGTGGTATTATACACATCCTCCTCTATATTGACCAACCATCAGTTCAACTCAGAGATCAATAAAAGTCACCAAAAACACTCCTCAAAGACCATGTCGCGCTTCTGTGGGAAAGACATATTTCGAGTTTTTTTTGGTCAAAGTAATCTTATTTTCATGTAATTTGTCTTCCAAGGATTTTAATTGATGTAATTGAATTTTCTAGGGATGGTAAGAGTCAATTCCATTGTAATCAACACTTTCAAAGTCAAACTAAGTCAGTTAGTGTAAAAATGGAGTTGGTTTCTAACCTCCTTAGTTTTTGGCATGGTTAGAAATTTTGATGTAATTAGTTCCTATGATGATGGATTCAACCCTTGAGAGGGGGAATTATAGCCTAATTTAATTCAAGTCAAAGTTTGGATACTTGAGAGTCAGAGGTTTGGAGTTATTTTACACTATTTTTGCAGTAATATAACATGCAGTTGCAACTATTATCTTGGGATTATTGTGGTAAGTTTATTGATAGTGTTTTTCCTTTGTTTTATTATCAAATTGAATATTTACTTCTTATTACTACCATTATAATGCTTCCATATGATCATCTAATTAGTTTTTAAGCATAATTCATAGTTTTATGCTTTGTTTAGACGAGATTTTCATCCTTATGTTCCATATCTTCTTATAAATGATTTCATAGTCTTATGATCATTTTGATATTTCTTACTCAACCCTGTACCACAACGACAACTCAATTGTGTCACTAATCATACCTACCTTGCCCCATATTATCCTTGCAACTCATCATTTGAAACCCTGACCTAAGTCTTAGACCTATGATCTTGATCTAGCAAAACCCTAAAATCAAACCCTAGTGAGCTAAGTATCTAGCCTAAGATCTATTTTCCTCTCCAGTCACTTCATTGGTTGTGAGATTGTAGATAGATCCCTCTCTGATTTGGTAGGTCTAGATACCAAATCCAAATTTGGTCTAAGGTTACCTCCTTTGGTCTCCTTTCTCAGCCTTGGGAAACTGAGGAGAAATAACACCATGCAAATGCATTTTTATATATCTGTAACAGCTATAAAATCTTTATGTTCTGTTCAAGAGTCAGATTAGGATTGACATTCAAATTTTTACCCTGTTCTATTTCAACCAAACTACTCTTTATATTAGGAGTTGTTTTCATATGTTCTAGGTTGAAATATTCCACAACATCTTCTTCGCCCAAGTCTTCAATAGAAGTAACAACTAAGGAATTACTAATAAAACCATTGATAATATCATATTTTGTTTCATCCTTAAAATACTGAGCTTTTCCGAGAGTGAGAAGTGGCAGGGAACAATCTGATTCAGGTTCAAATTCATCCCATAAGTTGTTTCCCAAATCTTTACCTGGTTTTATGGGGGAGGGAGGGGGGTAAAGCCTAAGGTTATTCATGGCATGTCCATTTGAAATTTTCATGAAGCCCAACCTACAACCTATAAATGCATCCATAGTGGGCAATGAGGGCCTTCCTAATATTAGGGGATGCCCCCCAAATTTTATTTGGTTTGTAAGTTAAGAAATTCTGTCGGATATCTTCAGGAATCCACTATGATGACGAAATTTTCTAACACCCCTTATGGTTAAACACATGACCTATCTAGAAGTTCTAGTACTGTAAGTGTTTGTCTCAGCTCGTGCAACCCTAAAGTGGTAAATATTTCCTTAGTCATTACATTATTTTTGCCCCTAAATCGAATAGTGTTTTTGGAATAGGAATATCATCAATATAAATATTGAATATGGGGTTCCTTGGATCAATATATTTAGTCAAAGGAAGCTGACCTATCATTAGTTCCAATAATTTTCCCAGGGTCCTTGGGCTTCCTTATATGGTTTCTATTAGCACTGGTATTTTCATTCCACCCATCCCGCTTGATTTTACTTTACTTTCACCTCATCTCCATCATTATCATTTACCTCACTTCATTTTTAAACCATTTTCACCTTTTTTCCCAAGGATGCCCAAGTCATCATTGTTCACAAGCACTAAACCCTAATTTCCTCTCCCACTGAGCTAGGGTTTTCCATGGAAATGAGACATTTGAGAAGAGGAGGCATAAGGTAGGTCATATCAGTAATTATGATTCCATTCCAACTCATATGATCATGTCTCCATAATGTTTTGAGAAGTCATTCCAAGAGTCAAATCATTCACCACTCATAGGGTTGGTTTTTCTTAAAATTGTGTTTTTGACCAAAAAAAGATGAATTTGACAAAAGTAAGAGAGGATTTTTTCCGCAATAGGCCAAGGAAGAAAAAAAACCTTCAGATTTTACACATATGTTATGGTTTTAGAGAAATGTCAAAAACACATGTGCCACAGGAGAGTTGCCACAATTCTAGAGTTACCTTGGGAAAATAAAATTTTATCATAGATGGAGTGTCCAAATCACTTTCTTGATAATTCAAATGATAACTAGACAAAAATATAGTTTCAATGAGATATCATGAGCTCAATTTGGATTTGAATAAGGTCTCCAAAAATTTCCCGCAACAACACTCTACATTTCTGCACCCTCATTCTGCACTTTTTGACCAGTCTTGGGAAAATAAAATTTTGACTAAGAAAATAAACTACAATCAGAAAAACAAAGGTATATTTGGAAATTATACAAGATAATATTTCCAATGAGCTATCATGGGCCCAATTTTGACACCGGGAAGGCCTCCAAATGTGGTCTACAAAACGGTGTTGCAGGGACACTACGCGTTTGGAAAGGACGATGCGTGTTTGCAAGGGTCGTTGTGCCTTTGATCCTGATGCTGCACATTTGCTCAGAAAGAAAAAAATCTATCTTACAGCCTCCCACTCCATCAGCCAATGCCAAACCTCTGCATAGGCTTTTCTTCAAGGCACCATTGATGAATGAGTAAGCCCTAGACATTATCTAATTGATACATTTTGTGCTTTATAATCATTTGAAGCTTTTTCTAAGGAAGAAACCCTAGTTATCATTTCAAACCTAATCCCTAAACTGTTATATATTTCCCTTCCCATTCCCATATATATTTTTCCATATCCTCATTCCCTAAAGTAGTACCATTCCTAATACCTCTAAATCCTAGGGTTTTCACTAACCTAGGCTCCCTTCACTTTCCCATTCCCTTCATTTCCCAACACTTCCTTTCACTTCACATTCCTCCATTTCATTCCATCACCCTAGGTTTTTTTGATATCAACTATGGCTAAAAAATAAAACAGAAGTCATAGTGAGGAGGATGAAGACAAAACCAAAAATTCAGTAATCAAAGGTAAACATGCTAATATTAGTTAGCTCCAAGCTAGTCTTGAGAGGGCCAAGTATGTGATTCACTTCCTTGAGAAAGAAAATCAACAGTTAAAGACCAAGCAGGACATCAATGAGGTAACATGCATCAAAAGCATAAAGTGAGGTAGAGAAGGCTAAAGCCTTGCTTGAGGAAACATTGGAAAGTTTGGTGAACATAATGATGAGGAGGATCAGCCTCCAAGATAGAGACCAAGGACTAGAGGGATGAAAAAAGAGCTTTAGCCCTAGAGAAACAAAGGGAAGTTGACCTAGCAAACTAGCTCACACAAAATGAAGATCTTTCCCTAGAAATTAGCAAGGAAAGAGAACCATTTCTTGATAGGGCCAATCTACATTTGGAGAAGTTGCTAGAGAATGCCAACAAGTATATGACTTGTTTAGGACAAGGGTCAAACTTCATGCACAAAAAGAGAGAATTACATTGGCCAAGCTCAAAAGAGACAATGCTAAAATTGAAAATTTGACCAAGCAAGGAGAGAAAGAGAAGTTAGATATAATTGTTGAGGTGTCACTCCATGCCTCAAGCACTTGATGAGCAATTACCCTCACCATTTTTACAAAATTTTGGCACACTTTCCACTTTTTTTCATTTCTGTGTTTTTGAGTATTTTGGCACACAAAAAAGTTTCCAAAGGCACAACGACCTAGACGCTATGCTCTTTTTTGGGGCCTCCAAATGAAAAATGGCCACCACCAACATTTTCATATTGATGATGACATCAAAACTTGAAAGTTTCAGAATTTTTGGAGGATAATTGGTCCATCAAAAGTGCCAAAAACCATCACAATTTCATGTTTCTGTCTCCAAATCTGCCTAGTCACTGTGCATTTACCAGTCTTGGGAGAACAGGTTTTTGACAGGGCAAATGAGAACCATTTTGAAAACTAGAGGTAGTTTTGGAAAATAGACTCAAAGCGCTTGCCAATGAGATATCATGGAACTGATTTTTACACTAGGAAGGCACTCAAAAACAGCCTTGAATATAGGTCGTTTTTTCAACCTGGCCACGAATAAACTTCATTGTGGAATGTTGCATCGTCGAGTTGGAATTTTAGCGGCCTCATCTGAAATATCTCTTCCGGAATGCAAGTAGGTCAAAGGAACGTGTGCTTGTGGCTGACCCCGAACCAGACTTGCTCGTTGTATCCATCCAGCAGATTTCTATGAATCCTCTACTAGCTCGTCACCACATCAGTCATTAAACCATACCAACTCCGGAAGGCCTCTGCGTTGACCTCTTTGGTGCTGGGATCTCCCGACACCTTCCATGGGATGAATTTCATTTCCAGAGGCTTACCGTCCACTATTTCTGTTGGCAAACTGATGAGGGGGGCATGCCACTTCCACATGGCCAACGCGACTATCAAGTATCCATAGATGAAGCTCGAACAACTCCTTCAGTAGGAAGGAACACCAGTTCAGCCTGGTCCCCTCGACACAATGCTCTGCGATGGAAATGGTGTCCAGGGTACATTCCCCCTTGGTGTAATGCCTCATTGTCTTACTGGAAGTGAGGTAACACGTGAACCTGACTTCGGGCTTGTTGATGAGTTCCATTTTTTCTCCATTTCCTCCCCACTGGGTGCCATATTTTTCATAATAATCTATGTCCCCCGGCTTCTTTTCTCTTTTGGAGATGGTCTGGCATGCGAAGGAAACATCCCGACCTTCCTGTGAGAGCCCTGTGAGCCGGTGAATGTCCTCGGCATGGATTGGAATTTCTTTGCCCAACCACAAGGACCTGTTCTGAATTCGACTGAGTAAGAACTTGGTACATTGCATGGCTGCTCCTGTCGTCCCAAATACTGGCAAGTTCCTAAAATTTTAGTATGGAGGACTGCTGGATGCCTCGAAACTCAGGAAAAATACTTGTTGTTGCTCACTTTACTTCTGTGGTATAGCTCTCCATATACACCTGGCATTTAAGCGCTGGGAACTCGAAAGAGTCCGTGAGGTCTGCATATATGAGGGAGGCACTGTCATACTTCCCGACGAGGGACTCCATTTTATAAATCCGACTGTTGAGCTCCTATTCTACTACTGCTGGATTGGCTCTTGTCATCTTTACGCGGCGCTGATACACCTTCAGAATAGTTCTCGACCCCTTCTCTTGGCTCTTTGCTTCGGGACACCTCTACTGCTTTGGTTCTGCTCTAATTGCCCTTGCGTCTTCAAAAATTTCTAACTCTAACTCGGATCTCTCCAGCATTCTCATGCTTTTCTTCATGCAGGCTATGTAATTAACCGGCACAAGTGAGGTTAATGAGACCCCATAACGAATTAATTCTTGCTGGCATCCTCCATGGCGATAATCATGTGATCAGTCGCCTGCTGAGGTGTGTTCTGACATCTGCTGATGGTGGTATGTGGAAATGGGTGGATGCAATGGCTGAGGTTACTTCGAATTATGGAAAAATGATTACTACAGGGTTACTTCTAATTATGGCAATTTATGTTGCAAATCTTGGCGATCCTACGGACTGACACAAGTACTAAATGAAATGATGGGGACTGACACTTGACACATTTGCGTATCCTACGAGGATGACATGCTGGACGCGCCCCTCCCCGACCACAATCAGTTGCGTTGCAGTCCTTGCAACCTAGCGATTATTGACGACTTATGCATGGACAAAGGACACTACCTACGCTCATCCCGGTTGCGGGAGAGTTATTCAACTACTCTACTCTATGGACTTCTCTCGGGTGCGAGAGTTATTAAAAGAAAGCTAAAGAAACTTAGTCATGGTAGGGCTTCAGGTGTGTGCCATTCATCCACCCAAGTAAAATAATACCGTCCAGTTGAGCGAACCGAACGGCTCCGGAATCCTTAATTTTGACGACGAAGTACGGTCCCAACCAGTGCATCTGTAGTTTTCCTGAAACTTCTGAAACCTTCTATCATATAGGAGAACCTTACCGCCAACCTGGAACATTTTTCTCTTGATGTGGCGATTGTGCCACGCCTTCTGCCTGTCTTTCTGAACCTTTTGATGAAACTCGGCAAGGAACCTGGCCTCGTCAAGCTCTTGTAATTCGTGTAGGTGTTCCTGTAGTGATTCCTCCTCCAAGAACCTTATGGAGGTGTCGATCAAAAGACTCGGTATGGTGAACTCGGCAGGAATCATAGCTTCACGGCCATACACCAGCTGGAAAGGTGTTTTATTAGTCAAACGCTTCACCATTGTTCTATAGGCCCATAGTGCGGCTGGCAACCGTTCGTCCCAATCATCCCGCTTAGTATTGCAGATCTTTGTCAAACCCTTTTCAAGGATTTTGTTGAACGCTTCAACAGTGCCATTGGCCTGTGGGTGGTATGGGCTACTTTTGCGATGTTGGATCATGAAGGTGTCTAGCAGCGATTTGATCGTTTCATTAATGAAGTGTGTACCTTGACCACTGGTTAAGCTCCTTGCACAGCCAAACCTGTTGATGATGTATTCGAAGATGAACCTGGCTGTCGTATCTATCGTACAGTCCCATACCGCCGCTGCCTCGGCCCATCTGGTGAGGTTTTCCATGGCGGTGATGATGTACCGAGACTTTGAATGCCTAGCTATAGGGGCTATGGGGCCTACGAAGTCGAAAGCCCACTTCTTGAATGGTTGCAACACATTCACCGGGTGTAGTGGTAGCTCGTCTCTGTGAGAGGGCCTCCCTGTTCTCTGAAAAACATCGCATTTCTTGACAAATTATTTACTATTGGCATGGACCATTGGCCACCATAGTCTAGCTTGTAGCACTTTCCTGGCAGTGGGTTTCGCCCCCACGTGTCCTCCTGTGATGCCGCTATGGCACTCCCACAGCACGGCTTCGCGTTCATGGTCGAGGACACACCTTCGTTGAATCTCATCAAGGCCCAAATTATAGAACTTCCCCACAATTAGTTGGTAGTCAGCAGTGCGAACAACCAGGTGCCATTTCTAGATCGGGGTATAGTGCTGAGGACACTACCCCGTGGTTAGGTAAGTTGCGATGTCGGCCAAATAATCTGGTATGGCTTCTACCCAGAAAAGATCAGCATCAGGTAGTTGATCATCTAGAGAGCCCTCGTTCTCACCCGTCTCCAACCTGGATAAATGATCAGGCCCGTCATTCAACCTCTCGGGCTTGAAAATCACTTCGAAGGTGAATTCTTGAAAGAGTAGGATCCATCGGCATATCCGTCCTTCCAAAACGGGCTTATTGACTAGGTATTTCAATGCAGAGTGATTAGTGAAGAACTTAAACTTACCTCCTAGGAGATAATGGCGAAACTTCTAGAGCGAGTACACCATTGCGAGGGCCTCCCTCTCCATGGTGGTGTAATTCCACTCCACATTAGACAGTTTGCGGCTGGAAAAGTAGACTGGGTGGTCAACTGTCATCTCCCCTGGTTGCGCCAAGACAACCCCAAGTGCAATACCAGAAGCATCGATATGCACATGGAACTACTTATCCCAATATGGATGGACCAGAATGGGCACTGTTGCCAGCTTCTTCTTTAGAGTTTCAAGGGCTAACTTGCAGTCATCCATCCACTGGAACACCTCTGACTTCCATAGTAACTTTTCCAAAGGAGTAGTTATCTTTGCATAGTTCCTGATGAACCATCTGTAATAGCCCATGTGTCCCAGCAGTGACCTCAACTGCTTCACCATTTCCGGGGCTTCCATGTGAATGATCACTGCTACCTTGGCGGAGTCGACGCAGAACCCTTGCCTACACACCACATGTCCTAGGAGCGTTCCGAATGGAACCGCAAAGATGCATTTCTTTAGGTTCAAGGAAATTTGAAATTGTCGACACCGATCAAACATTATGCGTAGCAGGGTGGTGTGGTCTTTCAGCAAACTGTGAACGGTCCAATCATCCATGTATAATTCCAGGAACTTATGAATTTATTCCCGGAAAGTAGCTATGACAATCCTGGAAAACATAACAGGGGCGTTCTTCAACCCGAACGGCATCACATGATATGCAAAATACCCCCACTCAGTGGTGAACGTCATTTTCGTCTTGTCCTCTTTCTCGATGCACACTTGATGGTATCCTAAGAACCCATCAGTGAAGGAATAGGCCTCATTTCCTGCAACATTTTCCAATAATTCATCGCTGAATGGGGTGGGAAATGGGTCATGGATGGAGGCATTGTTCAAACTTCGGTAATCCACACAGACGCGGATTTCTGACTTGTCCTTATTATTTTGAATGACGATGGGACTCACCCACTCCGCTTCTTCCACGGGGAATATTAGACCTGCCTTCAGCATTTTTTCAATCTCTAGCTTGAATTTCTCCTTGATTCGTGGGTTCAGCTGGTAAGGTCGATGCTTCACTGGCCTGGCGTCCGATTTCAGCACAATTCTCATTTCTCCGAGGTCCCCTTTGATGCCTTTTAAATCCGCAACCGATGACGGGAATAGGTCTTCGTATTCCTGGAGGAGAGTGAAAATTTCCTTTGTTGTCTCCTCATCCCAGTAGTCCCTAGATGTAGCCATTTTGGGTTTTTCCTCCGTGCCGATGTTTAGTTTCTTTGTCTTCAGTGGAAGTAGATGGACGCCTTCAGTGGTAGGCTCTTCTTTAATGTTCCGCTCTCCTTCTGTATCTTCAAATTATAGGTGCCTCAGGTCCTCCAAACTGTCATCGTCTGGCTCGCTATCGATCCTTTGGCAAGCCAAATTACGTTTGCCATCAGGATTTAGTACTAATGGCCTCTCGTCTGTGCCCAGATCGGAAAAAAACTATACCCCTTTTATGGCCTATAATGCTTGGGACACTAGCCCTGTCTTCCCCTCAAATGAAAATCACTGAACAAATTTGTTCGCAACCTCCTGCCAAGAACTGGTCCCTCTCTTTCTCTCTTGTTCTAAGTACTAGGCATGTGGGATGGTATCCAAGGAGTGGAAAAACCGATGTACCCACAGCTCCCCTGGGTACCCTACACTTCGCCACTGCTCCTGATAGGCTTTCAGGTGGTTTCTCGGATCAGAATTTTCTTGGTACCTTTGCTTGCTTCGAGGTCCTTCATCTTCCTTGAACTGCGCCCTCAAAGCCTCCGCCACATAACTCCACCGTGACAGGGAGTTGCAGTGATTTTTCCACCACCTCGCTGATGTGGACTGTAGTGCTATGTCCAAGAGTGGTATCTTGTTTTCCTCTGGTACCTTGTCTTCTACCTTTTCAAT
This sequence comes from Pinus albicaulis, assembly GCA_034641835.2. NCBI lineage: Eukaryota > Viridiplantae > Streptophyta > Pinopsida > Pinales > Pinaceae > Pinus > Pinus albicaulis. The sequence goes on from CM076582.1 coordinate 1,386,700,151, forward strand.
GAAGGTATTTACTGCTTGCATGTTGGAAAAGGTGGGGTACTCCCTTATGTCAGCTCCAATCCAATGGACTCTGGCAATATTATTACATCTCCTGATGCTAGTCTCATACCCACCTTGTTTCCAGTACTCCCAAGCTAGTTCTGACCCCAGCTCCGAGCTCTGGAAACTTCGCCAGCTTACGGAGCTGGTTGCTGTCGAGTTAATATAATCCTCCCTCTTCCTTGCTGTCATCTGATAGAGGTTGTCCAATATCTGAGCATCCTCCCTATTATCCACAGTTTCTGTATATCTCGGACCTTGATACGGGTCCAGAGGCTGAGTGACTCGGACCTCTCCATATTCAAAAATCATCAGCTCCTTCTTGAGATCGATGATGGCATAGTTTTCAAAAGCCCATTCGATTCCTAGCAATGCAGGGTATGGATATTTGTCTCCCATAATATCTATTACTTGAAAATCCATGTAAGTCTTTACCCCTACGATGTCAACCTTGACATCTTCGAGTCTGCCGAATGCAATATTGGTTCGCCATCCTAAGCTAGATTGGCGAGTAAGTCAGCCGTGGCCACCCTAGAGCTTCCCACATCTTCCGAGGCAGGATATTAACGTCAGATCCCAAGTAGAGCATGGTGTCTCTGATCTGAAATCCCGCAACCTGCATGTTTAACAAGAACTCTTTTCCCATTCTTCTTTTGTTCCGATTGACTTGCTGTACATACTGGGGTACTATGTCTGAGGATTCCCTCGTTCCTGTGTTCCCCTGCAATACGTCTTCTAGGGTATGCTTGAGCCGTTCCCGCATCGAATCATTGTCAACAATTTTGAGGAATAGGTGGAGCCATTCCTCAATCAGAGCCCCCATAGTGCTCTGTTCTTCGGTATCGTTCTTCACGGGTACCTCAATGCCTTTGTCTCCCCCCAGCTGGGCAAAAGTTTCTACCGCCTCCTGGAAATATTTTTTCTGCGTTTCCAGCCTGATTAGTTGTTTCGGGGATGCGGGCTTGATCAACCGTATCGGCTCCTTTTCATGAGCGTCCTCTCTCATTTTATTTCCTCATAGTGTCACTATGGCTACGTTCTGCATGTCCGTAGTCGCTGTCCCTCAAGTTTCTGCATTTACCATATTCGTGCCCCTCTGCCTTGCTCGTTCCTCCCACTTCTTGATAATTTCAGGGAAGTCCTCTGTCGCGTGGGTGTTCACGCGGCGCTGGGAACACCATGGTCTTCTAGGTAGGGGGAATTCACGGGCCACATGACCCTCCTAATCACATTTTTAGCATCAGCAGACCCCGTCCCCCTGTGCACCCCCCGCGCATACTGCCTCCTCTGCCTCTGGGAGCCTCGTTCACCTTGTAGGAGGACCGGTCCAATCAGTCTGCCAGTGCGTCTAGAGCTCTGCACTATTCGGTGTTGAGTCATGGAATCACAGAACTCACAGTATCCATTGTTCGGAACATTAGAATACTTCTACAAAATCGGACACGTGCGAGGTTGATGACCCACCGTTCGGAAAATTTCACAATACTATGTTGCGGCTTGGGTTGGTTGATGTGGGAACCCTGCATATGGTTGTTGCAGCGGATAGACCCGTTGCGGGTTTATTGGCACACCTCCCCCAGTAGGTGGAGTCCCCTGTACTGCCGCTACTGAGGGCCCCACTCCCAGGCTTCGCAACTGAGGACACTCATTTGCCATGTGCCCTTCTACTAGGCAGTGTGTGCACCATACATTCAACCTGACTGGTCTTATAGGCTGCATCTCCTTAAGTTTTTCGGTCATATTGGAAATCTGATGTTGCAATCCCAGTAGGGATGGGTCTTGCGGGGCCGGCCCTCCCCTATATTCCTGAGGGTAGCCCGCCATTGCCTCTATCTTCATAGCCTATTCCAAAGCATCCTGCAAGTTGTCGATCTTTTGCTGAGTGAGGGGGGTTCGTGTCAAGGGAAGAAAAGCCTTGATGAACCAGTCCCTCTGATGATTTGGGTCGATCGGGTAGCTGAGTTTCTTGATCAAATATTTGAACCTGTGCATCATTGCCCACACAGTCTCTCCTTCTCTTTGCTTGATCTCCCATAGTTCGAACAGACCTTGCTAGTCTGTTTGGGGTAGCTTAAATTCTCGGACAAAATCTCTCTTGACATCCGCAATTGCTGGATTTGGGTGGGCCTTTGACCACTTTATGAACCAGCGCAATGCCCTTTCTCTCAGCATGGTTTGGAATTCTATCAGCTTTCCTACATCTGGCATCTACTGAGCCCTCCATATGGCTTCACAGAGGTACCAGTGTTGTTCCACATCATCATTACCCCGCCCAAAAAATTCTGGGTACCGGGTGAATGACCCCACCATATTCACTTGCAGAGGTGTGACTAGAATGAACCTTCCGGGTCCTGGTTGCATAATTATACGGCTAGTTATTGCTATACTACCAGTAATGCTACTATTAGCATGTGTCGTTGCTGACAATGGACTGCTATGCAATCGACTCAACTCTTTTAACTTAATGAAAATATCACTTAAAGGTTTATAGAGTACCAGGGGAAGGTAGGGATCCTTTCCATCCAAAATTTGGGAAGTAGGAATACCTGGAGATATGAATGTCATCCTTTCTTGGAATAACCGCTGCATTGTGACGTACCACTCACCATCAGAACCTTCTTCGAGCCGCACATCTGCATCTCCTTCATTAGACATCATCTCCCTCTTCCTCTTGGCTGGGCTCCCATGCACCCGCCGCACTCCCACAGCGGTCCCTCCCATCTCCTGGGGACCCACCTGGCCTTCCATATCCACTATCCTCTGAGGCGCCTCCTCTTTATCCTTCCGACTACTCCCTCGCCGTTTCAACTCCCGCATCACCCTTTCTCGCCACCTGTTAGCGATCTGCGCCCTCTGATGTGCACGTCGCTCCCTCAACCTCCTTATGGTATCAGCATCCATTCCCCCACTCCCCCGTTTCACATTTAATGTAGAATTCATCCCTCAGGCCCTTCCCCCAGCACTGGAGGTTTACGCTTCCATGCCCGATTTCTGGAATTCCATTAGCCCTTCATCCACCATCAAGGCCTTAATCCACAATGGAATTTCCTTAAGCAGCTTCCCTCTTAGTTTGGATCGGAATATAGCCTTGGCTCTGGAGAAGGACTGGTAGCACTCTGCTGCAAACTCCAAAATATACCTGTCCAAGGTAGACTCTACCCAGAAATCTATAGCACGGGTCAACTTAGTATCCAGTTGATGTAGGGCCACCAAATCTCTGTGCACCCACTTGGAGTTGATCTTCCACAATTTTTCCTTAGTCACCTTGGTCTGCAACCTCCACAACCAATTATAGAGGTTGCTAGGGAATTTTCCTTAGAGGATATCATAGCTATCGCTGGCGGAATCTGAGAAAAGGACTAGATCCTTAAGCACCTTCTCTTTTTGATTCGCTAGCTCCACTTTCTGAGCTATAAACTGGTCCAGGTAGTTATCCCACCATCTCTATATTTATCCTTCGAAGAAACTTGATACCATGATCTATTTCCCCTAATGAAGTTTAGGGTCCCAGCAACGGAACCATTTATTGGCGAGGAAACAGGTCTCGCAGGAAAGACCCAGGTTCGGGGATTGGGGCCAACAAAGGAGTCCGCTGTAGTCTAGAACCACATCAGCATTTTCACCCTACTATAAAGAGAAAAGAGTCTCACCTGAGGTGTGCCGTGACCGCATGTAGACGGGGAACAGATTGGTAGTGGCGGATGGATCTGCAACTTGAAGCTAACATAGAATCATTTGCATACATAACATCATACATAGAAGATCTTCTCAGAACATTATGAAGATACTAAGAAAATAAAATTTTAAGGTACCACAGACATCATGCATATGTGTAACTCATACAATAAGATAGCAACCTTCAAGTATATTAATAACCTTCAGCTAGATCCACAGTTACATCGCTCGATAGGAAGAGCTTTCCCTTTCTATTACAGACGTCCCACAGGACACAGAGAGAGATAATACAGCCATGCTAGATCAATAGAAACCTAGGAATTACAAGGATTTTTCACTCAGGACAGAGCTCTCCTACGGTGTCTACTTTAACCTCTTCAATCCCTCTTCATCCGTGCATGACATTATTTTCGACTGGGTGACGACCTATTTATTCACCCGCCAGCACAACTGCTAGTTTCTCTTGTGTTCTTCTTCAGATGCTTTAGGCTTCTTTCTATTGCCCCTGAGTTCTTCTATTTGTTATCTAATATATATTCTCTTCGTCTGCACTTATCTGTGTTAGCCTCATTAGCTATCTCCTGTTCCTCCGCTACCTATCATTTTTGCGCCTGCCATGTGTCGATCCGCAACCCAAAATCTGTTCCTTATTCAAAATTTAAAACAAGGGCCCTAACACGACCCCTATGGATGAGTGGAGGTGGTTTTGAGGTCTATTTAGCTTAGTTCTTCATAGGATTCAAGGGTTGGAAGTTGGCATCAGTTTGAAAGTTAGTGTATTGATCAAGATATAGTTTGGCCTGGATATTAATGAAACATTGCAACTATTTCTTTGGGATTCATGTGGTATGAATGTTTGACATTGTTTTTTCTCTATGATCATTTGTATGAATTTTTTTTAAGCTCATAAACCTTTTCATGTCTATTATATGTTACATTTCAAGTTGAAAAGAAGAATTCATGTTTTTCATGCTCTGTTTTGGGAAATTTTTCATAATCTGTCCATTTTCTTCATTTTAGGAAGAACACATCTCATATGCTCTTCCTAGCTCCTCATCTGTCTTATTCCATCTCACCAAATCACCTTTAAATGTTGAGATTTATACCTAACTTGCCCCATCAAATGGATTGCAATTCCATCTCATTGGCCCTATCTAGTCCCCTTGACTTCATCCTCATTCAGTGAGCCCAACCCAAAATCAAAACAAATCCTTGTATTTCATACCTAGCCTAAAAACCCTAATTGATCCAACCCTCCTAGTTGTGACCCTTTTTGGAGAGAGCCCTCTCCAGATTGATAGGGCTAGCTATGAAGTTAAAAGCTTGGTTTGGGGTTACCTCTGTTGGGATTCCTTCCTCGGCCTTGGGAATCTGGCGGAGTGATAACATACTGACGCCATTGTCGGGGAACGAAAGATCATATATTCCCTGAGAAATAATGACAAAGACCTAGATCTAATTGTTGATGGTGAACAATAGTTGGACACATATTAAGGCTAAACCATTCACCTGGTGACTCCATTCACTGAAATATCCAGAAAATCAACACTTCATGGCAACTCCACTGCATGAATATCGGTAGCTTCAATAATTTTCAAGATGGAAACTGTTGCAAGAAGGTATGCTCCCATGAGCTGGGATCACATTCCATGTTTCCCATTTGGGGTTTTCATTCAAAACCTAGAGGATTATTATGATGATAATGAGTTCATGGATGAAGAGATCTTGGAGGCTTTGCATGACAATCCTTTTCATCAGCAAAAAGCGTTAGTTTTTTCTCTTATGGAAGAAAAAGATGATGTATATTGTCTTGATGTTCATAAAGACTTCCCACAGGATACAATCCCTGTAGAAGTACAACAAGTTGATCAGCCAAAGGTTAAATATGTTGAGATTCAACAAGATGATGAGCTTAGTGAAAAGTAATCACCTTCACTAAGTGGGGCCCGCAGGCTATTTTTTAGGTGTATGTCTATTTTTAGACATGGTGAGCATATTATATAAGTTGCAGGATTCTATTTGTAGATGGTTGGCCAAATGTGGAAAATAGATGAAATTATATTTTTAGAATATTGGGCGAAGTCTATTTATATATCGTTGATCTAAAAATAGGTGCATGTCGATTATTATTAGCTCTTAATAATAATCGGACAATAAACATCAACTTATTCTCTTGGAGCACTTTATTTCAGTGAACAGATTTGGAAAATCAGTGGGCTGAAGGAATTATGCAATTCCTAGGGTTATTGGTGGCTCATGCATGAAGGACTTAGTTAGAACTGAAGTGGCAAAGTTATGACAGAGTTGGAAGAGTAGTTTATGGAGTTGTTATTTAGTTTAACTCAGTTAAGTGAGTTAAAATCAATTGAGCTAGTTGTATCTAGTCTAACCGAAAGATACACTAGTGAAAGTTAAGTGAATTAATTAGTTAATTAATTCACAACTAATAACTCACTAACAACTGAACAGAAACAATAGTTAGCTACAATGCATGTTAGTTCTAGTGGAGACCCCGTGGAGAGATAGGTGAAAGGGTGAGATGGACTATCTGTTGTGACTATAATGATGCATTCAATTCATATGAAACACATTGGAGTTGCCAATGAGGATTGCGCAGTCAAGGAAAGGCCAATTAAAATTCATTCAGGGGTCTTCTTCAGCAAGGATTGCACAGTGGAGGTAGGATGTCAAGAGTCAAGAAATTGGTGCATAGATATGCAAATTTCTGCATGACAGTGTGTAATGATTATTGATTGTATTTAGAGCTTGATGTAATAAGATTTTTATGAGATTATTAAATGATTCCATTGATATACATAATATTTTATAGTTGGGATTTTTAGCTTTAAGCTTTCCCGTTAAACAACTATGTTATGTGCGATTGAATTTATTCGCGTGTGTTTGCAATTGAGTTTTAAATTTCCGCAAGTTTAACAGTGGAAGGATTATGTATTTAGAAAGAAGATAAATATTGTTAGATCAGGAGAATCCAATAATACATTAGTATTAATAAATTTCTACATGGTATCGTAGCAGTATTGATCACTAGATATTGCAATTGTGAATAAGTGTTGAGTTTTGTGCTGGTGGAAAATTCGAATTTGCTGCAGAAATTTCTTGGTGCGACAATTGAGTATTCATTGAAATGTCTTTCAATGGGTTGCGATTGGAGTATGTCCTTGAGGGTAGCTTGAATTACATATCCTGGAAGGATAGGATGGAGGCGGTGCTTGAAGATAATTGACTGAAGGAGTTCATCGATGGTGATGTTCCTAAGCCTACTTCTAGCGATGCTGCAGGACTTGACACATGGAAAAAGAAGGTAGCAAAGAGAAGAATAATTTTGTTGGAAGGTGTGAAGGACCATATTGTGTCAAGCCTTCATGGGAAATCCACTCCATTTTTAATGTGGAAGGCTTTGATAGATATTTTCCAAAGTATCAGCGACCAGAGGAAGTTGGTGCTGAAAGATAAGCTTAGAAAAATAAAAATGGAGAAGAGCGACAGTATACCAAAATATCTCATGAAGTTTGTCCACTGTAGGGATGAACTGGGAAGTGTGGGGATTACAGCCGATGATGATGACTTAGTGAGCTTGGCTCTCCTTGGGCTTCCGAAGAGTTGTCATAGCTATGAAGACTCTATCAATGGACGGGAGAAACTATTGGGTTGGGAGCGACTTTGGTCGGATCTTGTGCAGGAGGAGATAATGAGAAGTACTAGGTATGGCTCTTCATCGAAGAATGATGATGAAGAGAATTGTGCTTCGGTTTCCAAATCAAGGAAATGGAAGGGGAAGAAATCCCATCCAAAATCCGAGGCTAAAGGCAAGAAGCTGGATTTTTCCAAAGTGAAATGTTTTCACTGTCACGAACATGGGCATCTCGCCACTAACTGCCCATAGAAAAAGAAGAACAAGAAGGGTGTTGGAGCTGCAGCTGGAAAGGCCTTAGCCTCTCAATTTGAACTCGATTTCTCTTTGATCACATGCTTGGTTTCAAACTCAATGGGATCATTGTGGTATCTTGATAGTGGTGTGCCTTTCCATATGACGAGAGACAAGGAGTTGTTAGTGACTTGGAGGAGAAGGATCTCCAAATGCATATAGAGATGGGTGACAATGGAAGATACATTGCGACCATAATTGGAACCATTACCTTTGAGAGGGAGTTAGTTAAACCATTTCTGTTGAAATATTTTATGCATGTTCCAGGTCTAAAGAAGAACTTGGTCTCAGTCGCAATTTTGGAAGACAAATGTTATGACGTTGTTTTCAGCGAGGGAAAAGATTTCCTGTGACATAAAACAATGGGTCAAACCAAGGATAAGGATTCGAGTTAAGAATATCTACAAGATGGAGGTAGATGGTTGAGATGCAATGATGGGCAAAGAAAAAGAAGTGGTGAGCCGGGATGAGGGCGAATTATGGCACAGGAGATTGGGCCATCTTCACCATGGTGCCTTGAAGATTTTACAACAGATTTCTATTGGAATTCCCAAGGGAAATCTTGCATAGTTAGATCAGTGCAAGAGATGTAATATGGGTAATTTTGTGAAGACCACCTTTCATGAGAAGGAGAACCGTGCTTCAGTCATCCTAGAGAGAATTCACACAGACGTGTGTGGACCTTTCTCGGTTGCTTCAACAGAAAAAAAATAAGCATTATGTTATATTTGTTAATGACTATTCTCGTAGATGCTGGATCTTCTTCATGCAGAAGAAGAGAAAAACATTCTCAAATTTTTGTGAGTTTAAAGCATTGGTGGAGAAGGAGTCAGGGAAGCAAGTGAAGGCTCTGCAGAGCAATAATGGTGGTGAATATATCTTGAACTAATTCAAAGACTTCAGTAGAAAATAAGGAATTCGAAGAGAATTCACAGCGCCTCATAACCCATAGAAGAATGGGTCGCGAAGAGGAAGAACAGAACGATCATGGGTGTTGCATGAGCTATGCTGCATGACCAGGGCCTACCGATGCACTTGTGGGCGGAAGCATGCAACACTGCAGTTTATGTGAAAAACTGTTGTCCTCATAGAGTACTTGGCATGAATACACCTGAAGAAGCTTTTACTGGTAAGAAGCCTGATATTTCTCATTTGAAGATTTTTGGCTCATCTATTTACATTCATGTGACAAAGGATGCTAGGAAGAAGCTGGAGCTGACTACAGAAGTTGGAATATTTGTGGGGTACACAGAAACACCCCATAATTATTGTGTGTATTTGCCAAATAGTAGAATGAATTTGGTGTGACGAGATATAAAATTCAATGAGGTGAAAGCCATGAAGTTGTCGTTTCAGAGGGAGCTACACTTGCATGCAGAGGAGGAACTTCTTGGTCCCAAAGATGAGCCTCTAGATGTGGATCAACCATAGGAGGAGATTCATGGAGTGGAGGATTTCACTCATGCATAACCAAACATTAGATCTGGGAGAACGCGTACCACAGAAGCTGAGAGACTGAAGCTTGATGTGGCAGAGAATGTAAGAGTCCCTACATCACAGTGCAGATAGAGATGGTCACCTGACCGATTTATTGGATACATGGCCCTTATGAGAAAGTGTGTTGTGACAGATCCATATTCTTTTGAAGAAGCAGCGCAGGAGCCCACATGGGTAGATGCCATGGTGGAGGAGTATGACTTCATTGTCAGAAACAGTGCTTGGGAGATTGTTCCAAGGCTAGTGGGTAAATCAGTGGTAGGTTAGAAATGGATCTACAAGGTAAAGCAAGCTACTGATGGGAGTGTCTAGAAGTATAAGGCAAGATTTGTTGCTTGGGGCTTCTCACAGATCGAGGGGATTGATTATGAAGAAACCTTTGCACCTATCACACGGTATTCTTCCATAAGGAACATCCTTTCTCTCTCAGCGTAGATGGGTTGGCACATTCATCAGATGGATGTGAAGACTGTGTTCCTGTTTGGTCAATTTAGTGTGTCCTAAATTGCTAACATAAATTATCAACCAGGGATTCGTAAGCTGACGAAGTGCGGCGCACTATATGTGCAAGATAACCTATCTCTTACTTTTTGTCGTTTTTGGATTTTTATGAAATTCTAAAAGACAAGTATGGTTATAGATATTCAAGGCAATGATGTCCTTTATAATGATTTACCAACTTGAAACTGAAAAAGGAATTTGAAACATACAATGACAAAACTTGAAAGGAAATGAAAATGTGCTACTGAAATGAAAAAGGTGCTGCTAATCTAATAAATCAAAACGGTGAACTAGTGAGCATGAAACCAAACTATTCTTGCTGCTGTCTAAACACAAAAGAAACTATGCTGAAAGAAATCCAAAAGTTGCAATAAAGTAAATCTAAATCAAATTACATCAACTTGTCTTCTGATCCCTCATCATTAGTCCGGCTATGATTTTCGGAAGTAACCATAAACAACTTGAGTAACTGATATCTAACTTGCAGAAAGTAAACTAATATCAAACCACACATTCATAATTCAATCCCTCACCATCGGTCCAGCTGTGGCTTTCGGAGGTAACTGAAGATGTCATGCACAATTTAATATTTCTAACTTGCAGAAAGGAAACTAATACCAAACTACACATTTCATAATACAATCCCTCACCATCAGTCCAGCTGTGGCTTTCGGAGGCAACTGAAGATGTTATGAGAAATTTAATATATCTAAATTTGCAGAAAGGAAACTAATACCAAACTACACATTTCATAATACAATCCCTCACCATCAGTCCAGCTGTGGCTTTCGGAGGCAACTGAAGATGTTATGAGCAGTTTAATATATCTAAATTTGCAAAAAGGAAACTAATATCAAACTACACATTTCATAATACAATCCCTCACCATCAGTCCAGCTGTGGCTTTCGGAGGTAACTGAAAATGACATGAGCAATTTAATATATCTAAATCTAACTACGGAAGCAAATGTGCAAGACTGAAATAAACAAAGCAATACCAGAATTAAACAAAAACTAAGAAAAAATAAATTAACAGCAGAACAATATTGATTCCATGTCATTAGTCAAAAGATATGCAAATGCCCGGGCTGCCATGAAAAATTATGTTAAAAGCTATGATTTCAGAAAGCAATCTAAGTAAGGAAATATGACAAAATAGAATTGAAAGCAACTTATCTAGAAAACATGTAAAAGCCTCCTTGGATAGCAGGGGCCCTCTGCTACCAATTTGGTGTAGTTCTTAGCTCCTTAAAGTTGTAATCAAAACAGCATCAAAGAACTGAATTTCTCTATTAAAAAGAACTCACAAATCTACATCCCATTCCATCTTGAACTTAGTTACAAATCTACTTCTTCATTACTTTCTCATTACTTCTTCATTACCTATGATAGGAGAAAGCTTTTCCTATTTATACAAAATATGAGGAGACATCTCATTAATGGGAGTCCATGAATCTCTCCCTCCATCTCTAGAGTTACAATCAAAATAGGAAATGATAAGACACATGTCTTTCTAGAGTTTTAACACAACTTGAGGAATGAGCCACATATCCTCTTAGAGTTTCAATACAACAAGGAAGTGAGACACATATCCTCTTGATCCCATAATCTTCTCCAACCAAATTCGAATTTGGCTTTAGAGTGCTACATAAGGGTCTTCTAGAAGTCTCCTTTTGACCTACACATGTCACAAAACTCATAACACATATATAGATATATGAAACTATGTTAATTTTCTAGTTTCTAATCATAAATTCACTTAAAATACATGAAATAAATAACTTTGGAAAACAAGGATCCTAACCCATATATTTATGTAAATGGTTATTTGATGTAGGGTTTTAGGTCAAATGGCTATGAAATAAGAGCTAAATGGTTATGACATAATGGAAATATGTATGAATATGGAGAACATTTTTGAGACTCAACAGTTCCTAAATGGGATCATGGAGGAAGAGGTGTACATTGAGCAGCCTGAAGGATTTGAGATCTTCAGCAGCGAGTCGCATGTGTGCAGACTCAAAAGAGTGTTGTATGGGCTGAAGCAAGAACCACGTGCTTGGTACACATGAATCGAAACCTATTTCACTGGAATTGGCTTCACCGAGAGTGAGGCGGATGCAAACCTGTACCAAATTGTGGTGGAGGGTAATATTTTAATCATTGTTCTTTATGTTAATGATTTAATACTAATGGGTGATGAGCATTTGATACACTCATGCAAGGAAGATCTTGCAAAGGAGTTTGATATGAAGGATTTGGGCCTCCTTCATTGTTTCCTTGGATTGGAAATATGGTAGTGATAAGGTGAACTGTTTGTGTCTCAAGGCAAGTATGCTTAGGAGATACTTGGTAAGTTTCACATGGAGGATTGCAAGCCCATGGATACTCCTCTTCTAGTAAATTGGAGGAAATAGGACGCTACATCGGCAGAGGTAGTGGATGCCACCGTTAATCGACAGTTGGTGGGTTCGCTCATGTATTTAGTTAATACAAGATCATACATATTCTATGCGGTGAACCAACTTTCACAAGCGATGGTTAAGCCTACCAAGCTCTTTTGGAAGGCAGGAAAACATGTCCTGAGGTATCTCAGGGGCACATCTGAGTATGGATTATGGTACAAACAGATAGATGAGGTGAAGTTGCATGGCTTCATAGATGCAGATTGGGCAGGTAGCCCAACAGACAGAAAGAGAACACATTAGGGGAATTTTGAGGTCTAAAATGGGCCTCCTAAGAAAAATGTACAACTAAAATAAACTTTATAAGAACCAATAAAATTCAATATGATGATGTCAACCATGGGGGATGATTCACCATTTTTTAAGTAAAAGGGTAAAAATATTAAAAATAAATAAAATAATAAAACTACTTTTTCAACTCGTATTTTCAACTTATCTCCCAACTTTTTTACTCAAATTTCGAGCGAGAGTACTCGTTGGATGCAAAATTTATTTCCTCATCCAAGAAGTACCTATGTTGTATACTTTTGATGGACCCTACTACATGAAAAATGAGAAATACATTAAAAAGGGTGTTTGCAATCACACTTTTCATGTACTTCTCATTTTTCGTGTAGCAGGGTCCATCGAAAGTATGCAACATGGGTACTCCTTTTATGAGGAATTAATTTTTTCATCCAACAAGTACTCCCACTCGAAATTTGATTAAAAAATTTGGGAGATAAGTTGAAAATACGAGTTGAAAAGGTAAATTTTCCTTTTTTCCCTCTAAAATTTGATGATGTAATCAAATATTATTTTATTATTTCCACTATTATTTTATAATTTCCTTAGGAGGCCCATTTTAGACCTCAAAATTCCCCTAATGGGAGGGGTTTTCAGTATCAGATCTATAGCACTTTCTTAGTACAACAGGAAACAAAGATCTGTGGTACTCAGTTTAGTGGAAGTAGAATACATGGCAGCAAGTCAAGCTGCATGTGAGGCTATCTAGATGAGGAAGATTCTGGTCAGTTTGTTCGGTTCACATTTAGATCATACAATGATATATTGTGATAATTAGAGTTGCATTAAACTCTCAATAAATCTTGTGTTTCATGATAGATCTAAACATATTGATATCCGGTATCATCATATCAGAGATTGTGTGCAGTGGAAGATCATGTTGCTTCAGTACATTCTTACGGAAGATCAGGTGGCAGACATTCTGATCTGAAATTGTGAGAACAAAGTATTTCTTATATGGAGATTGACAATGGGGGGATTTTACTAGTTATTTCACCTTTACTAGAAAGGATGAAACCAGAAGCTTCTGGCTCACAAACTGGCTCTGCCTAAAGAAATAAAATGTAAACACTGAAATAGATCCGATCAATGAAAGTATTTGTTTATGTGCAAAGTATTCATTAATCAAAATTTTATGTGTGAATAAGCAAGTTCAAGTATTCTGCAAATGAAGTAATGTGGTTTGAAGTGAAACTAAGGAGTTGTGTTCACTGTATAATTCTGATTGGGATAAGTGTACTTATGAAAAGTTACTGTTTAATGTAGTAGAAACTGAAATATAATAGCAAAAATGCACAGCATAACAGTAAGCATTTGTTTAAGTAGTTCACCCCTCTCTTGGGCTACCTCTGCTGGGTCTAAAAGCCTCTAATTAGGCTTTTCCCTTTTTCATTAATGCTCAAATTAATAAATACACTGTGTAGAAAGCCTCAAAAGGAAAAATTAGCTGCATATTAAGAAACATAAGACTGAAATCAGTATAAATCGACTTTTCATTCACCTCCAATGGATGAGTATAGTCCAACACAGTTGATCTTTCATTAGGCCCTAGTGGCTCCTCAACCAAAATCGCTGTAAAATCACTGATAGAGCACCCTGATGGCTCTGCAACCTGTCCCAACATCTCCAGAATGCTTCCATACCCCAAACCAAAAAAAAAATTCATCCCAAATGGACTTCTCTAGCTCCAGTTATGGTAAAAACAGTATTGACCCAATATTAGGCAAAATTCCCACTAAAAGTGGGCCAACTTTAGTTAAGTGCAGATAAGTTTGGAAAATCCGCCTAATTAGGAGGGTGCACTCCAAATTTAGCGGGACGGTTAGTGTAGCATTAAATTAGACCGTTTCATAATCCCGCGTTCACATGCAAAATTTTGGGCTAACCTAATTGTTTGAACGACATCCGCTGGTTTTTTTATTTAAGGCCACAGTTCTAGTGGCTGGTCACATTGAATGGGGAGGGGGCTAGCCGAAGCCCCTCCGTAACCTCAGTTCCACTCCATTGCACGTGTTTTAAACCCACGTGACTTTACCTTATACCATACGTAACGTGCCACGTTACAAAACTTACACCACGTACCATTTAACCTTTGAACTTAAAAATGTAACGTGCCATTTGATTTTTGAAATATTGCATTTTGGGTTTAAGATAGTTTGGATTTTAATAACATATGTGTGATTTAATTTTAAAATTTTTAATAAGGTTTAAAATTTTTTTTTATAATAATTAATTAAAACATATAATTAAGAATATAATATATGATTAATAAAAATCATATAAATATTAATAAATATATAATTTAATTAATTAATTAAACCTTAATAAAAAATAAAATTATCCCAACACAATATATTAAAAAATTTTCTTTCAAAATTGAAAGTTATTGGGCAATTTCAAAATGCAATATCTTCTCCATACGGTAACGGATTTGAGTGCCGTTCGCGGCTACAGGATCATTTTTCTGAGCTCTTTCCAGTCGTTCTAGTTCAGACCAATTCTAAGAAACTTCATTTTTGAGCATTTTTCTACAAGAGACTTGATCTCCTGATCACACCTCCCAAATGGGAAGCTTTTGGACCCCAAAAGCCCTCTGATTACTGAAACTAATGATGTGGAGACTGATTCTCCACTCTTCCACCCTTGAATAACTGAAATCTACCCGATTTCATCAAATGAAGCTTTTGAGAAAATGATAATCTGTCTCTGGAATCAACTGATCGACCATTGCTAAGATTGACAGAGTCATGATGCAAATTATTAAAATTTGCAAAACAAAAATTGTAATATGCAGAAAACAAACTTTTTCTACATTGATCAAACTTCCCAGAAGACTTAAAATAACTTTCACCTTGCAAACTATTCCCATGGCGAATTCTACCATTCTGAAACCAACTTTGTCCCATGCTGAATTGTGTGTCCTTCTTTCTTGCACTGCTTTGCTTTGACACTTCATTCACTGCATTGGCTGACCAAAAAGGTAATTTTTGCAACATAACATCATCTTCTTTCAAAGAAAAACTGTTATCAAACTGAGACAAATCATTAGCAACATCATAAAAAGGTGAATGCTCAAAATCTGGTCGTTTCAACATCAACAAAGTTAGACTTTGACTTGCATTAACCAGTCTTTTCAATTGACTTGCATGGAGTAAAGAAGATTCCAGCTTCTTCTTGTGTGCGCTCACAATGTACTCTTTACCATCTTTGAACAAGTGATACTTGTTTTCATGGCGATGAAAGATGGCCTTCCTGTCAAATAAGTAAGGACTTCCCAAAACAATACCTAAGATATCAAGCGGCACCACATCAAGTTCAACTGTGTCAATAAAGTGTGCAGTTATTTCAAAGCGCAAAAATGCACTTCCTTGAGACTTGAAAATTGGCATCCTTGCATATCCATCCAAGTGGATAAGGCTTCGGATGTGGAATGGTCTCAAGTTTAAGCTGCTTGACCAAATCTTCAGATATGAGGTTAGCTTGTGACCCACTGTCAAACAGTGTGTCAATTTTGGTATGTTTTGAAACTACCCTCACATGGAACAGTTCAATTCTTTCTTCCTCATTAGGAGCTTGTGTATGATAGTTTGAAGAACTAGCACTTGCTTGAGTTTCAATTTCCTTCCCTTTCAAAATTTTCAAACCCATGGCTGCAATTTTTGTTTCGTCACCTAAATCATCACCTAAATCTTGTGGTGTAGTTGTAGTAGCTGCATGTTTCTTCTTTCCCTTGTTTTTGTTAAATGGTTTCTTTTTTCAGGATGAAGTTTCCAACAATTTTTCTCTTCATGGCCACTCTTTGAACAATGTTTACAAATGAACTTTTCACCCTCTTGTTTGATAGATGCATTTTTCTTGCCTTTTCCTTTGTTTTTCTCTTTGTTCTTTCCTTTGAAAGTCTTGTTTATACCCTCATCAAAATTATTCTTTCATCTAGCTTCTAAATGTGTAGCCTGCACACAGACTTCATCTAAGCTGGTAGGATTGAACATTAGGATAGTATGTTTAAGGTAACTGTGCAAACCTCCTATGTATTTCAACAAGGTGTCTTGACTTTGTAAGTATACTCCAAGTAGAAGTGGTCTCCTTCTAAACTCTTGGGTATAATCTTGCACATTTTGACCCTTAAGTTGCCTAAAATTTTTCCAATTCATGTTTTCTTTCTGAATATGAGCAAGAGGATAAAACTATTTCTTAATAGCTGTAATAAACTCATTCCAAGTTAGAGTTATCTTACCATGCTTTTTAATTTCCTCCTTGGTATTAGCTTCCCACCAAACCAAAGTTGCTCCATCCATTCTCAAAGAGGCTAATTGGATTTTTGTTTCATCATCCTGCAAATTCTAAATCCTTAGATAGACTTCCAGCTGTCTAATCCAGTTATCCAATTTTTCTGCATTCACATCACCATTAAACATCGACAACTCAAAATTCACATCAAGCTTTAACAAAGGATTTTTAAGAGATGTTTTTGTTTTGTGTGACTGATTAACAAAAGTTGAAGAGGATGATGTGGAGGAAGAGGATGATGATGGAGATGGTGGATCACCATTTCCTCCATTCCCTTTCTTAGACTCATCTTTGTCTTTCTTCCCTCCTGAAGAATCTCCTTCTTCTTTTTGGTTTCTAGACCCTTCTCCAGCAATCCTATCATTTCTCTCCTGCTATAGGATCCTAACCATCTCAGTCATGTCCAAGAAAGATTTTCTAAAGAATCTTTCTTCTTCCTTGGGATCCATTTCCTCATGTACTTCTCCTTCTCTAGAAGACATGTTTGTGGCTGATTCTAAGGCTAATGAGGATGAAATGGAAGGTGGATATAATGGCACTCTAGCCCTCCTTGGTTGAGGATTAACTTGTTCTCTAACCAATTGACCTTCCCCTCTTTTCAATTTCAGCCTATTAAGCATCAAATTTTGCAGAATAACATAATCTTCTTGCACAAATTTCACAAACTCTTAAGCAAAACCTAGAGCTCTGATACCAATCTGATCTGAAATTGTGAGAACAAAGTATTTCTTATATAGAGATTGAAAGTAGGGGGCTTTTACTGGTTATTTAACCTTTACTAGAAAGGATGAAACCAGAAGCTTCTGGCCCACAAACTAGCTCTGCCTAAAGAAATAAAATGTAAACACTGAAATAGATCCAATCAATGAAAGTATTTGTTTATGTGCAAAGTATTCATTAATCAAAATTTTATGTGTGAATAAGCAAGTTCAAGTATTCTGCAAATGAAGTAATGTGGTTTGAAGTGAAACTGAGGAGTTGTGTTCACTGTATAAGTCTGATTGGGATAAGTGTACTTATGAAAAGTTACTATTTAATGTAGTAGAAACTGAAATATAACAGCAAAAATGCACAACATAACAGTAAGCATTTGTTTAAGCAGTTCACCCCTCTCTTGGGCTACCTCTGCTGGGTCCAAAAGCCTCTAATTAGGCTTTTCCCTTTTTCATTAATGCTTAAATTAAGAAAACACTATGTAGAAAGCCTCAAAAGGCAAAATTAGCTGCATATTCAGAAACAGAACACTGAAATCAGTATAAATTGACTATTCATTCACCTCCAATGGATGAGTATAGTCCAACACAATTGATATTTCATTAGGCCCTGGTGGCTCCTCAACCAAAATCGTTGTAAAATCACTGATAGAGCGCCCTGATGGCTCTGCAACCTGTCCCAAAAGCTCCAGAATGCTTCCATACCCCAAAATCAAAAAACAATTTCGTCCCAAATGGACTTCTCTAGCTCCAATTATGGTCAAAACAGTATTGACCCAATATTAGGAAAAAATCCCACTAAAAGTGGGCCAACTTTAGTTAAGTGAAGATAAGTTTGGAAAATCCGCCTAATTAGGAGGGCGCGCTCCAAATTTAGCGGGACGGTTAGTGTAGCATTAAATTAGACCGTTTCATAATCCCGCATTCACATGCGAAATTTTGGGCTAACCTAACTGTTTGAATGACATCCGCTGGTTTTTTATTTAAGGCCACAGTTCTAGTGGCTGGTCACATTGAATGGGGAAGGGGCTAGCCGAAGCCGCTCCATAACCTCCGCTCCACTCCATTGCATGTGTTTTAAACCCACGTGACTTTACCTTATACCATACGTAACGTGCCACGTTACAAAACTTACACCACGTACCATTTAACCTTTGAACTTAAAAATGTAACGTGCCATTTGATTTTTGAAATATTGCATTTTGGGTTTAACATAGTTTGGATTTTAATAACATATGTGTGATTTAATTTTAAAATTTTTAATAAGGTTTAAATTTTTTTTTATAATAATTAATTAAAACATATAATTAAGAATATAATATATGATTAATAAAAATCATATAAATATTAATAAATATATAATTTAATTAATTAATTAAACCTTAATAAAAAATAAAATTATCCCAACACAATATATTAAAAAATTTTCTTTCAAAATTGAAAGTTATTGGGCTATTTCAAAATGCAATATCTTCTCCATACGGTAACGGATTTGAGTGTCGTTCGCGGCTACAGGATCATTTTTCTGAGCTCTTTCCAGTCATTCTAGTTTGGACCAATTCTGAGAAAATTAATTTTTGAGCATTTTTCTATAAGAGACTTGATCTCCTGATCACATTCTGATGAAGGCACTTGGCAGGAGAAAATTTGAATACCATAGAGGCAGGATTAGGGTGAAGGATAATCCCTATCTTTTTGAGAGAGAGTGTTGAGATTCAACAAGATGATGAGCTTAGTGAAAAGTAAGCAACTTCACTAAGTGGGGCACGTAGACTATTTTTTAGGCATACGTCTATTTTTAGACATGGTGAGCATATTCTATAAGTTGCAGGATGCTATCTGTAGATGGTTGGTCAAATGTGGAAAATAGATGAAATTCTATTTTTAGAATATTGGGCGAAGTATATTTATAGATCGTTGATCTAAAAATAGGTGCATGTCAATTATTATTAGTTCTTAATAATAATCTGACAATAAACATCAACTTATTCTCTTGGAGCACTTTATTTCAGTGAATAGATTTGGAAAATCAGTGGGCTGAAGGAATTATGCAATTCCTAGGGTTATTGGTGGCTCATGCATGAAGGACTCACTTAGAACTGAAGTGGAAAAGTTATGACAGAGTTGGAAGAGTAGTTTATGGAGTTGTTATTTAGTTTAACTCAGTTAAGTGAGTTAAACTCAGTTGAGCTAGTTGTATCTAGTCTAACTGAAAGATACACTAGTGAGAGTTAAGCGAATTAATTCACAACTAATAACTCACTAACAACTGAACATAAACAACAATTAACTACAGTGCATGTCAGTTCCAGTGGAGACCCAGTGGAGAGATAGGTGAAAGGGTGAGATGGACTATCTGTTGTGACTATAATGATGCATTCAATGCATATGAAACACATTGGAGTTTCCAATGAGGATTGCACAATCAAGGCAAGGCCAATTCAAATTCATTCAGGGGTCTTCTTCAGCGGGGATTGCATAGTGGAGGCAGGCTTTCAAGAGGCAAGAAATTGGTGCATAGATATGCAAATATTTGCATGATAGTGTGTAATGGTTGTTGATTGTACTGAGAACTTGATGTACTAAGCTTTGTATGATATTATTACATGATTCCATTGATATACATAATATATGATAGTTTGGGTTTTTAGCTTTAAGCTTCCCCATTAAACAACTGTGTTATGTGCGATTGAATTTATTCACATGTGTTTGCAATTGAGTTTTAAATTTCCGCAAGTTTAATAGTGGAAGGATTCTATATTTAGAAAGAAGATAAATATTGTTAGATCAAGAGAATATGGTAATACATCAGTATAAATAAATTTCTACAAAAGAATATATTCAACATCCTTGTGAATCTTTAGGAGAGAAAGAAGACAATTATTGTGTTATCAAAAGAAAAAGAAAAAGTACTTTCTCCTCTGCCTGAAGATGAGATAGATCAACTCCTAAAAATTCATATTACAGTCCAAGCTAAAGCAGGTTTTCCGTGTTTACATAATCAAGAAGGTGTTATTAAAACTTCTTCCACTTTTAAAAATGTAAATCTAAGTTTAAATGAGGATGGTCCTAAAACTATATTTATAGATCATCATGAAGAAATACAATCTCCTTTTTCAATTTTCATATTTGATGAAGTTTCTCCTAAACCTGATTTGCCTAAGTATGATAAATATGAAGATAATTTCGATGAGAAGTTTAATGAAAATATATTGGAAATTGTTGAGAGTAAACTAATTTATGATGATGATTCCCTGCAAGGAGATGACCTAGCAGATACTGTCTTCTTTCATGAAGATGATAGGGCTGTCATGTTTGATAATTTTCAAGAATGTTTCTTGTTTAAGGATGAATTAGACTCTGAATTTGAGGAGTATGAATCAAAGAGAGAAAAAATTCTAGAGATCGAGTTAAAATTTCTCATGCTTAAGGAATTTACAACCAACACTCAGATAGCAGAAAGTCATACTTTCCTATGCTCTCCTATGGATCAACAACCAACTGTTCTTTCAGATCAGAATGAAGGGAGTACTTGTATTTTTGTTGTTGGATCTCAAGACAAGGTAATGCTTCAGGATTTTCAATATCCCTTCGGTAGTCATTTGCAATCATTGGAGAAGATTAATGTTGTCTTGTTTGTCATCATAATCCTTGGTTTCAACTTTTATCATGAGTTGCCTACATGTACATCATTCTTCCTGCTGGAAGAAAGTGAGAGAAAAAATTAAATAAGTAGCCATCTCTTATATTGGTTACATTGGAAGGATCATTTCACCTAATCATAATTTGGGCAGTAGATTAGAGTAAGTTGGTATCATTTCAGTTTGATTTTATTTTATTTTCAGCAAGTGTTGATAGAATTCATCAAGGTTTGAAGCATGAGGTGAAGGCCCTAAGGATTTGATGATTTGTTAGTGTGGGTTGAATTTTTCATTGTGTTTTTAATTTTAGTTTTAGTTTCAGTTTACAAATTGGACTCCATTGCTCAATGGATAAGGCACTGATCAACGAATTCCCAGATATCTGCGATTCTAGACACCTCCTTCGGAGTTGTCTTACCCAATTGGAGCCGATGTTAGAACTAGTATTTTCATCCCACCCATCACTCCTTATTTTACTCTAATTTACCTCATTTACCTCATTATAATTTACCTCACTTCGTTTTTAAACCATTTTCACTTTTTTTCCCAAGGATGCCCAAGTCATCATTGTTCATAATAACTAAACCCTAATTTTCTCTCCCACTGAGCTAGGGTTTGCCATGGAAACGAGAAATTTGAGCAGAGGAGGCATAGCGTAGGTCATATCGGTAAGTATGAGGCCATTCCAACTCATAATATCATGTATCCATCATTTTTTGAGAAGTCATGCCAAGAGTCAAATCATTCACGACTCATAGGGCCAATTTGTCTTAAAACTGTATTTCTGACCAAAAAAAGATGAATTTGACAAAAGTGAGAGAGTTTTTTATCCAAAATAGTTCAGGGAATAAAAAACTCCTTCATATTTTACACAGGTGTCATGGTTTCAGGTAAATGTCAAAACAATAGGTGCTCCAGGAGAGTTACTACACTTCTAGAGTTACCTTGGGAAAATCAAATTTTCTCATAGATGGAGTGTCCAAATCACTTGCTTGATAATTAAAGTAATAACGAGAAAATATATGTTTCCAATGAGCTATCATGAGCTTAATTGTCGAGTTGAGGAAGGCCTCCAAAATTTGCCTGCAACAACACTCTGTATTTCTGCACCCTCATTCTGCACTTTTTGACCAGTCTTGGGAAAATAAGGTTTTTACTAAGAAAATGAACTCCAATTAGACAAAACAAGGTATATTTGGAAATTAGAGAGGATAAGCTTTCCAACGAGTTATCCTGGGCCTAATTTTGACACCGAGAAGGCCTCCAAATGTTGTTTGCAAAACGGTACTACAGGGACACTGTGCATTTGGAAAGGACGTTGTGCATTTGCAAGGGTCGCTGCGCATTTGCTCCGGATGCTGCGCATTTGCTCAAAAATATAGAAAAATGTCTTACAACCTCCCACTCCATCAACCAATGCCAGAACTCTACATAGGATTTTCTTCAAGGCTTCACTGATCAGTGAGTAACCCCTAGACATTATCTCATTGATACATTTTGTGCTTTATAATGATTTGAAGCTTTTTCTAAGGAAGAAACCCTAGTTCTTATTTAAAACCTAATCCCTAAAATGTTATATATTTCCCTTCCCATTCCTATATATATTTTTCCATATCCTCATTCCCTAAATCAATACTATTCCTAATACCTCTAAATCCTATGGTTTTCACTAACCTAGGCTCCCTTCACATTCCCATTCCCTTCATTTCCCAACACTTCCTTTCACTTCACATTCCTCCATTTCATTCCATCACCCTAGGGTTTTTGACATCAACTATGGCTGAAAAATAAAACAGAAGTCATAGTGAGGAGGATGAAGACAAAACAAAAAATGCGGTAATCAAAGGTAAAGAGGCTAAGATTAGTTAGCTCCAAGCTAGTCTTGAGAGGGCCAAGTATGTGGTTCACTTCCTTGAGCAAGAAAATCAGCAGTTGAAGACCAAGCAGGCCATCAATGAGGTAACATGCATCAAAACACAAAGTGAGGCAGAGAAGGCTAAAGCCTTTCTTGACGAAACATTGGAAAAGTTTGGTGAACCTGATGACGAGGAGGATGAGCCTCCAAGACAAAGACCAAGGACTAGAGAGCTGAAAAAAAGCTCTAGCACTAGAGAAACAAAGGGAAGTTGACCTAGCAGACCAGCTCACACCAAATGAACAACCTGCCCTAGAAATCAATAAGGACAGAGAACCATGGCTTGAAATAGCCAATATAAATTTGGAGAAGTTTCTAGAGAAGAACAACAAGGACAATGACTTGTTGAGTACAAGGGTCAAACTTCTTGCACAGAAAGAGAGAATTACATTGGACAAGCTCAAAGGAGCCAATGCTAAAATTGAAAATTTTACCAAGCAAGGAGAGAAAGAGAAGTTAGATACACTTGCTAAGGTGTCACTCCATGCCTCAAGCACTTGATGAGAAATTACCCTCAACATTTTGAAAAAAATTTGGGACACTTTGCACTTTTTTTCATTTCTGTGTTTTTGAGTATTTTTGCACCTAGAAATTTTTCCAAAGGAACAGTGACCTGGACGCTACGCTCTTTTTTGGGGCCTCCAAATGAAAAATGGCCACCACTAGCATGTTCATATTGCTGAGGACATCAACCCTAGCAAGTTTCAGAATTTTTGGAGGAGAACTGGTCCATCAAAAGTGCCAAAACCATCAAATTTTCATTTTTCTGCCTCCAAATTTGCTTGGACGCTGTGTGTTTAGTAGTCTTGGGAGAACAAGTTTTTGATAGGGAAACGGAGAACCATTTTAAAAAATGGAGGTATTTTTGGAATACAGACTCAAAGAGGTTTCCCATGAGCTATCATGAAGCTGATTTGGACACTAGGAAAGTACTCAAAACCAACCTTGCATAGAGGTCATTTTTTCTTCTTGGACGCTGCACGTTTGACAAGCAAATTTTTTTTTTATAGTCTTTAGCAATTTTTTGAGTTTCAATCCAGTTTGACTTTTACCTTGGAAAATGAGGAATTTACTAATGTAAATGGTCAAGATGAATGTAAATATCATGTTTTTACTTTTACCTAGGGTAAATACATTACGTAGTTCAACCATTTGAGGTGTAATGAATCAGTTCATTAGAGATAGGAATGAGTCACTTTTCTCATCCGACACTCTAGCTATCAATTCAGATTTTTATGTAATATCTCTCTCATCTCATGAATTCGACCCATATGGATGAGTGGAGGTGGTTTTAAGGTCTATTTAGCTCAGTTCTTCATAGCAATCAAGGATTGGAAGTTGGCATCAGTTTGAAAGTTAGTGTATTGATCAACAAACATTTTGGCCTGGATATTAATGAAAAATTGCAGCTATTTCTTTGGGATTCATGTGGTATGAATGTTTGACATATTTTTTTCTTTGTGATCATTTGTATGAATTTTTTGTAAGCTCATAAAACTTTTCATGTCTATTATATGTTAAATTTCAAGTTGAAAGGAAGAATTCATGTTTTTCATGCTTTTTGGGGAAATTTTTCATAGTCTATCCATTTTCTTCAGTTTAGGAAGAACTCATCTCATATGCTCTTCCTAGCTCCTCATCTCTCTTATTCCATGTCACCAAATCACCTTTAAATGTTGAGCCTTCTACCTACCTTGCCCTATCGAATGGACTGCAATTACATCTCATTGGTTGTATCTAGTCCCCTTGACCTAATCCTCATTCAGTGAGCCCAACCCCAAAACAAAACGAATCCGTGTATTTCATACCTAGCCTAAAAACCCTAATTTCTCCAGCCCTCCTAGCTGTGACTCTTTTTGGAGAGAGCCCTCTCCGACTTGATAGGGCTAGCTATTAAGTCAAAAGATTGGTTTGTGGTTGCCTCTGTTGGGATTCCTTCCTCAGCCTTGGGAATTTGGTGGAGTGATAACATTTTCTAACACATAGGTCCCTTACTGTTTTCACATAGATGGGAACATCCTTAATGGCTTGCAGTAGGAGAATCCTTATGTGTAGATTCTTTAACTCCTTTAGAAAATCATATTCGGGTTGTGAGATCATCCTAGTTTCTGATAGTATTTGCGGATATGGAGGGTACTTAGTACTATAGTAGTTGGGTTGGATGTTATATATGTATCAGCATTACTTGAATTAGTTGTTATAGTTGTATCAACATCATGTTTTCCCACTGTAGCTGTTCCATCAAAATACATAGAACCATCCCTGGGTGATTCACATTCCTCTTCAATAATGACAGGGGAGATTTTTGAATTTACTACTTTTCCCAATCGGATGTGGATCTCATTGCATTTAACAGGGGTAATGTAGTGAGTCTGGAAAGAAATGGGGGCTTCTAAATTTTAGGTTGCCTTATTGTTTGGGTTAGGTTTAGGTTGTACAATTAATTGGGGACGGAT
Source organism: Pinus albicaulis (assembly GCA_034641835.2). NCBI lineage: Eukaryota > Viridiplantae > Streptophyta > Pinopsida > Pinales > Pinaceae > Pinus > Pinus albicaulis. The sequence continues at coordinate 1,386,725,574 of CM076582.1, forward strand.
GGGAGGGGTAGTAGTAGCAGATAATGCAAGAGACGGAAATTGTAATTTTTGTTGCATTGGTAACACAGGAGGGATTCCTCTCCAATTCTAATGCCAAGGGTATGGCTGAGATGGGGGATACTGAAAATAGGAAGAAGGATACCATTGATACCAAAGTGAGGGAAACTGAGTTGGGGGAGCAGTAGGATACTGCCATGGAAACTTTTGAGTATTATATAAATTATTCAACAGATTAAATGAAAAATATTGATACATACCTGGTGGTCATGGTTACCAAGGTTTCCTACATCCAATGAAGTAAGAAGAATGAACTTCATCGCCTAATTCCTTGAGTATTTCCTTTAGTCTCAGAAGCTCCGAGTAATGACCAGTAGAGTGCTCCAAGTCACAAATATTTCACAAGATAATGTTGTTCACCCTACAATCCTTCAAGGGGTGTTTGTCTTTACTCTTTGAGTAGAACAAGACCAAAGCCTTATAAGATTCATCATGTGCTTTTTTCACATGCATTGTTGTCAATTGGGTAGATAATGTACTGAGAAGATCGGTCTTGAGGTTTTTAAACAGGTTTCCAATCTCAGCTTTGGTCACACTTCTGTTTCTGTATTTCTGTATTCTGAAAGAGGTGTCGCATGCCATGCTTAATCCTCATGATGATCCTCACAAACACCTTAAGAAAATATTTACTATTTCTTCACATGGTTCCTGATAAATATCACCTTTTCCTAACAGATTAAGTATGTCAAGGAAGTCATCTCTCATCCCTTGAATAAATATTGTCTTCAATATTTCTGGATCTAAAGCACCATGCATAGACCTTTGTAGATTATAATAACATCGTTCTACATAATCTTCCAGGCTCTCATCTTCCTTTTTTGTTATTCTGAACAGTTCCTCTTTCAAGTTCCTAGTTCAGAAATAATCATGATATTTTTACAGGAACATGTTCTTCATATCTCCCTGTGTTCGGATTGCAGCAGATCCAAGTCCCATAAACCATCTCAACGTTGCACCTTTCAAATTTGAAGGAAATAGTTTTAGTTTTTGAGCATCTGAAGTGTAGTCATAACTTCTTCACAAAACATCAAATTCAAACAAAAAAGTATCAATATATTCTACAGTCAATCCCTGAAAATATGGAAGAACCGATAGAGGGATATTTTTCTTAGGGGTTTCTCCCCTTATATCACTTATTTTAAATTCAAAGGTGGTAATAGTGGTATATATCCCAATTTTATTGTCTCCCATTGGGATTTCTCCTGATTCTCCTTTTGGTGAGGGTTCCTTTAAAGATTGCTTAGATTTATGGTCAGCAAATAAGGATCCTTGTGATGATTTCTCAGATTGTTCTAGTGTTGGAAGTTTTACTGCACTTCCTAGGTCAGGTTATTGGAAAGTAAAAGATTTTTTTATCAGATTCTTTCTCTTGATAATTCTCACTCGTTTCCCCTTGTCCTTCTAATACAAAACCCTGAACACTAGTCTCTCCTTGTTGTTCGTGAGATAATTTTGCAGAACTCGAAGTTTTCAAACTAGTTTTAGGAGAATGGGGTCCTAAAATAGAGGAAACGAAGACTCCTAATTTTGATATGGAAGTAGTATATTTCTATGGGCCTATTTTCCTCACATACTTATGTAATGTTGATTTTTCCTTCTTTTCTTTTGAGATCAATTCTTCAATGAATGTGGGCCTCCCTTGATAATTTTTTTTCTTATTCTTATTCTTAGGTTGACCCATTTTACCTGTAGGTTTATTAGAGTTTCTATGGTTTTCCTCTTCTCCACTCATACATTCTATACATGGACTCAATGTATAATTATTTGCACACCCTAAGTTGCCTAATTTTTATAGGGGTGAGCTCGCTCAAGTATGTTAGAGCGATGCCCAGATTCTTACCTCTCATCTTACCGTCCAGCACCTGCAAAAGTAGAGACACACTATTAAAAGAAAAATTAAATAACACACCCTAAGTGTCCTAACTATTGCATCGATGAGCCTACTCAGTTATGTTAGAGTGATATGCAATTTTTTACCTCTCATCTTACCACCCAACACCTATAAAATTAGGGAAAACTATTGCAAGAAAAATTCAAAAGAAAAGCATTGGATAATTGTATCACTACAACCTTCCCCAACAACGACGTCAAAATATTTAGAAGGTTTAATAACTCTTAAAAAACTAAACCGCAACCATTAACTATCTGTGATGATACATGAACAACTAGGGGAAAATGTAAAAATTTCATTGAATAGACTCGGAGGGTTTTAAATCATTCATTCAGAAATTTCAAAAACACATTGTAGGAATTAAACTCAGTAAATAAATAAATAATTCACACTTCATAAACTTTATAATAGAAATAGGCATGCCATGCATCATCAACTAGATTGAACATTTAATTGAATGTTATAGATCTAACCAATCTGGTGTAACAACATATAATGAAACTGAAAACAGAAGTGTGTATGTGCCATAATATATGCAATGAAAATAAGAAATCCATGAAAATATAAAGAAAAAAATTAATCTACTACTATTATGATCCCTGGTAAAGAGGAGGGCCCTTCCTACCTATCAGGGTCCAAGGATGGAATGAAAACTAGTTAAAGATTCAACATGCAATATTTAGAAACATCACCAGATTCATACTGTATTAAAAAAACTAAGGGACACAAGATCAAAATGTTGGTATCGTTCCTTTTTTTGTCCCCTCCTTATGAGACTGATCCTTTTTATAAAGTATTTTACAAGCCCCAAAATTAGGGAACAAATCAGTCATGAGAATCTCGTGATTATCATGTTGATCGAATTAAAATAAAATAGAAGTTGTTACAAATTGTCTTCAATTAAAAGACATATTATGGTTACACCACCCTTGCATCATAAATGCTCAAATATTTCTTCAACCATCTGCATAGAGTTACTTCTCATGATCTTCAACAATTATCTTAAAAATAGCGGTCATGGTCTTTGAAAATTTGCGGTCTAGCAGAGACTTCATGGTGTAACAACAAAATCAGGGTTTATTAACATGATTAGGGTGTAACAACAGGAGACAACAATAGCTGGCTACCCCTGGTATTTAATAATTACAACAACACTTGAAATAAAAACACCCAAAATATCTCTTCTACAATGTTAGGTCCATATAATACTAGTGTATCCCCTTATTGTTATTGGTGTGCCTATGTAGTCCCCATAGTGTTATCATTGTGCCCCATAGAATCCCACTATTTTTATTGTTGAGCCCTTACATTATTACTGCTATGTAGGCTCTGATTGTATTGGGACCCCTTAGACTCCTATATATATATATATATATAAAGTAGGATTTTATCATTTGAATCATCCAATAATTGTTCATTTATGTAATGTAAAGGAGGTTTCCCCCTCGAAGAGGCTGATTTCTAAGTCGTTGATCTATATTTTCTTCTATTTTGTTAGTTGGTTGCATAACATTTGTTATCAGAGCTTGGGATTCTATGGTTTCATTTCTTCAAATAGGTCATCTTGGAATTTTCGCTATAATTTTTTTTCTACGGGCCTTCAAAAGCTGAAATTTTACCACATGGAGCTGAAATATTCATGAACTTCATGTAAAAATTTAAGACCTTGGTTCGCAATATATTAGGAGATATGATCTGTGGAATTTAGGGTTTTGGTAGGCTCCATAATTTCATCTCAAACAGGTGACTGAGGGAAAATTTTCATAACTTTCGTTTTCGACATCTTCATGATTGGACCCAGCTTTCCATGTTTCATGCTTAAAGAAGGTTATAGGTGACAAACTACCAGTTAAAATAATATTTCTAGAACTTGAAGATGAAGGAGAAATCATATTGGAACCTGGAGTAGTCACAAAAACAAGAACTCAATAGCTACGAAATCGATCAATTTCATATTATCTCATCAAGTGGAAGAACTTACCTGTTGAAGATTCCACATGGGAGGATGAGCATTTTATAAAGAAGAATCCAGAACTACTTAAGTGTTGAAGACAACACTTTTTTGAAGGTGTAGAAATTATGTAACTGATATTTTATACATCCGAGATTCTCCTGATCACACACTATTTGACTTCATGCACAATACAGAATCTCTTCTACCATTGATCATTAATTGTGGAAATAAAATCAATTGCATGCACACATTAAAACCATAAAAATTCACACATATGAACACAGTAATTTATGGGAAAGCATAAAACTGAAAACCCCGAACTATATGTATATTATATGTCATAGAGATCATGTAAAAATCATCATACAAAGCTCCTCACAATCTCTCAGTACAATCTCCAATTTCTACACACTAATCAGGTCTGATCTAGCAAATCCCATGCACCGATCTCTGCCACCTGCTAGCCTGCCTCTACTACGCAATCGCTGTTGAATAATGGCTCTGGATGAACTTGAATCCATCCTATATTGACCATGCAATCCTCATTGGCATCTCCAACCACTGTGTGTTGCAAATCATGCAACACTATAGTCACAACTGATAGTCACACTGCTCTTTCACCTACCTCTTCACTGCTCTCCACTAAAACTATCCATGCACTGTAGTTAACTGATGTATTCTTCGGTTGATTAATGAGTTAATATTTATTGAATTAATTATTAATTACTTCACACCACTCTCACTAGTGTATCAATCAGTTAGACTAGATACAACTAGCTCAACTGTGTCTAACTGAGTTAAACTGAATACAACTCCACCAACTACCTCAATAACTCCACCAAACTCTGTCACATGAGTTCTAACTGAAGTCTCCATGCAATAGCTCCACTTAACCCAAGCAGTGGAATAGCACACCTTCCGTCGCCCCTGTGCCACATCTTTGCACTTAACTGAAGTGCTCCAAGAGAATAAGATAATTTTTAGAGTCCACATATTATTAAGAGCTAATAATATTCGACATATCTATTTTTAGGCTGGAAATCTAAAAAATAGATTCCGCTCAATATGTCTAAAAATAGAAATCCATCTATTTTTCCAACTTGACCAACCATCCACAAATAGCATCCTGCAACTCATAGAATATGATTGACATGTCTAAAAATAGACATAGCCTAAAAATAGACTTTGCGCCAAAAATAACCTATGTGGGCCCCACCTAGTTTAGGTGATCATTTTCCAACTAGGATCAGGAATGATGTTTCAAGATGCCTCCTTTACTGTTTCTTGTTGCAATCTTCAACACTCCCTCTCAACAAGAAAGGACTTTCTTTGCATGCGACATACAACTCCATGCATTTTCCCTACAACCTTTGCAAGTGCCATGCAACTCCATGCATCTGCTCTGCAACTCTTCCGAAACCGAATAGGCTTAAAAAAACTCAATCAATATAATGCATGATATCATCAAAGTCTTCGACTTCTACTTAGCTACCGCACATGTCTCGTAGATTGCGATGTTGAACTCTCGCACCCATGCACTCGTACTTGTCAACCGAACCACACCTAGTATCCGACACCGTCACTGACCGCCCGCATCAATCCAACCGATCATGCTACTGTTGCTATCATGGGCACCTCGTAGCTAGGTTCAATTCATGAGATCCACACCATCTCAATGAATCCTGCCCAGAAATCTCCTCTTGGGATTACTCATGCATGTCGCCCCACCTCTCACCTAGTGGTATAGCTGCATGCACTTCCTCTGCCCATCTGGCACGAAATTTCTCTGCATGAGTGGTTTCTTCCACTCCATGATCCTCATCTTGTGACTGCTCCACATCTCGAGGTTCACTATTACCTACATGCAAATCCAGCTCCCTCTCAAGCTTCAATTGCATGGCTTTCTCGCACTTCCCAATAGTAGGAAGCTCCGTAGAAATCCCATCTACTTCAAGTCTATAGAGATTCTTTGCTCGAACCCCAACCTTCTTGACTTTCCCTGTTGCTTTGTGTCGAAGGAAAATTTTTCCTTCACTAAAGACAAAATCATAGCCTTTATCCTCTAACATTGCGACTGAGATTAAATTCTTCTTTAAACCTGGAACATGCACTACATCTTGTAAAATAATGAGTTTACCTGACTCCCTCTGAAAGGTAATGGTACCAATTCCGGTCACATTGTATCGTCCATTGTCGCCCAACTCAACATGAAACTGGAGATCTTTCTCCACCAAGTCACTGAAAATATTCACATCTCTCTTCATGTGAAAGGAAGCGCCACTATCAAAATACCACCTCGATCCCAATGCATTAGACACCATGCATGCGATCAATGAGAATTCCAACTCAAATTGCGAGGCAAGAGCCTCATCAACTGCAGCTCCAGCAGCCTGCTTTTTCTTCTTCTTCTGTGGACAATGCGTGGTGAAATGCCCATGCTCGTGATAGTGAAAACACTTCACTTTGGACATGTCACGCTCTTTTCCATCCGCACTAGATTGAGAAGGATTTTTATTCCCCTTCCCTTTCCTTTCTTTGGCAGCCAAAGTGCAATCCTCTTCATCATCATTCTTTGATGAAGATCCATCCCTGGTATCCCGCCTTATCTCCTCCTGCACAAGATCCGACCAAAGTCGCTCCCATCCTGGCAGTTTCTCCTGACCATTGACAGAGTCCTGATAGGAATGCAAACTCTTCGAAATCCCAAGGAGAGCCAAGATCACCAAGTCCTCCTCATCCACACTAACTCCTACACTCACAAGCTCATCCCTGCAGTGGACAAACTTTGCCAACTATACCGGAATAGTGTCATTCTTCTCCATTTTTATTTTCCTGAGTTTATCCTTGAGTGCCAACTTCCTCTGGTCACTCTTGCTTTGGAACAAGTCTGTCAATGCTTTCCACATCAAGTATGGAGAAGATTTACCATGAAGGCTGGACACTATGTGATCCTTCACACCTTCCAAAAAAATTCTTCTACACCTTGCTACCTTCTTTTGCCATGCGTCAAGTGCAGCAACATCACTAGAAGCAGGTTTTGGAATTTCTGCATCTATGAACTCCTTCAACCCATTATCCTCTAGCACCGCCTCCATCCTGTCCTTCCATGCAATATAATTCGAGCTTCCCTCAAGGGCATACTCCAATCGCAATCTGCTGAAGGAAATTTCAATGAATGCTCAACTTCGACACCAAGAAAACACTGCAGCAATTTCGAATTCCACCAGCACAAAACTCAACCGCTTCAATGTTTTGCAATTGCTCCAATGATCAATATCGCTTTAATACCATGTAGAAATTATATAACTGATATGTTATACATCTGAGATTCTCCTGATCACACACTATTTGACTTCATGCACAATACAAAATCTCTTCTACCATTGATCATTAATTGCGGAAATAAAATAAATTGCATGCACACATTAAAAACATAAAAATTCACACATATGAACACAGTAATTTATGGAAAAGCTTAAAGATGAAAACCCCCAACTATCTGTATATTATATGTCATAGAGATCATGTAAAATTCATCATACAAAGCTCCTCCACTACAAGAAAAAAGCACATTGGTGAGGGGCAAAAATGGTCACCATAAGCCCATTGGTGAGGGTCAAAAGAGCCTTCGTCACCAAAAGTGGCATCGCCGAAAGTATAGCTGTTGTAGTGACATTCAAGATCTGTCACCAATAATGATTTATAGTGACGGATAGTGACCGTCACCATTTCATACGAGCAATGGTGATGGAAAATAGCCTTCGTCACCAAAAAATTGAACGTTGCCAAAAGTGGCGTCGCCGAAAGTATGTGTTGTGGTGACATTCAAGGTCCGTCATGAATATTGATTATAATGACGGATAGTGACCGTCACCATTTCATATGAACAACAACAATTTTTTGTGATGGACTTTTCATGGCCGTCACTATTGGTGCATATATATGGCGACGTTCATTGACCGTCACCATAAAATCATTGGTGACATCAAGGTCCGTCACGAATAATGACTATAATGACAAAGAGTGACTCTCACCATTTCATATCAACAACAACGATTTATGGTGACGGACCTTTAATGGTCGTCACTATTGATGAGTATATATGGTGGCGTTCATTGACCGTCACCATTTCATATTTTGGTGAGGGTCAAAAAATGTCACCATAAACTCATTGGTGATGGTCAAAAGAGCATTTGTCACCAAAAACTAATCTTCGTCATTCCCTATGAATATCAGGGCACGATGGAATCGAACCACCAACCTCCTGCTTGTAAAGCAGGTGCTCTTCCATTGAGCTAGCACCCTTTAAAGAATTATACTTTAAACTAGAAATTGCCTCTAAAGGTGCAAAGATACACCAAAGGAATAAGAACCAATAAAACTGAAAGAATTGAGTGTCCTTGCTCCTATTTTTATTCTACGACACTCTACAAAGTATGATCTTGATCTATGATGTATTTGTGCCAAGTGGTTCTAATTTAATAGTAAATGTTATATTCAGATAAAATAAATGAATAACTGAGAGGCCTTATGAACTAATTTTTAATCCTTACACCAAAATCTCTTAATATTCAAGTCTATGGAACAACTCGTTCAAATTTCAAACTGAAGTAGATTTTAAATGGAAATCCTAAAACCAACTAAGTATTTTAAAATTTAACATTTTGGATATAACTTCTGTTCAATTTATATGACAAGTTATGCCATAACCTTGAAACTATTTTCTTAGCTAAAAGACTTTCTTAAGTCAACAATGACAAAGAAATATAGTCATGACAAGAAAAAATATCTTGTTTTTTCTAATGAGGGTGCATGTAACTTGATAAAGGTTCCATGAGAGTATCAAACCATAAAGAGTTTCACTAAAACATGGAAATGACAAAGTCTTGTTAAGCAATAAAAGTTTAGTTGAATATATGAAAAGCATCGAGCTAAATGATATAGTTAAACTAAAAGTAACTGTAAAAAACTGAAATTGCCATCATATACCATTTGGTTTGGTTAGTTCTTCAGAAAGAGAAAGTGCAATTGCATGATCCAGCTCCTCATCTTGATTTTGTAATGGACCATCCTGAAAAAAAATGTCCACATACACAATCAATGTTATCGTATTGGTAAGACTTTTGATATAATCTATCAAAGCATGTACTATGTAGGAGAATAACTGGAAAGCACAACTAGAAAATTTCAATATAAAAGAACATGCAACAGGAAAATAACAACTCCACAGTTTGATAAATATGAACAGTCCATGAACCTGTTCTTATATATTGATAAGATAACGAAATAGAAATCTAGATTTATGAAATTCAAGTATCACACAACAATGTCTTGAACAAATATCAATATGTAAAATAGTATTTTTGCATTTGGATTTACCTTGCAGAACCTCAGGAAAAAGTTTCCACAAAAACAGCCAATAAACATAACAACATGGACCTTAGGAGCAATTGTGCAGGGGATAAAATATGAAGGTAAAGCACTAGAGAAGTATTCAAAGAAAATGATGAAAAGCGTATCTAGAAAGAACTGAGAACCCTTTGAAGTAAACCACATATTTATCATCGTGACTAGTACACTTGCAAAAAAAGATCAAAATAAATTATGAACTATTCCACCAAAAAACAACGAATTTTTCCACTAAAATACAGTTTCAAATTAATCACTAGCATGACACTAACTTTGTTAGAGCTAATAGATAGAATATTGAAGTTTAAAAGACAATACACTCTGATGAATTAGGGATTACCGTGGCATTAGAGGGCACATGCCAAAATTACATTATCATCTCCAAATGCACCCCTACGTAGTGTCCATCTGACACTTTGCGACTTGAACCTTTAAAAGGCTTTCTCAGCCACTTCATCATTCAAGATTTATTGTGAGTATGATGGTACAATGTGACCTGCATGTCCCAAATAACATGAGCCAACAATGAAAACCATAATTAAATTATTAATGCCTTACTAATTTAATCCTTGAAAATACGAAAAACATGAATCCAAGAAAGAAAATGATAAGGTTCTCGTTAACCAACTATTATATTTACAGATATGGAAGAATTGTTGATTGGTTGTTTCAAAATTTAAAGCATTTTAATTATTCTCTCAAACATATGAAAAGACACTAAAATTACCAAGGTCATATTTCAACATAAATCTTGTAGAAAATCATATTGCAACTATGAATATATTATTACAAAAATATTACAGAAAATCAGATTGCAACTATGAAGATAATATTACAAAAATCTTGCAGAAAATCAGATTGCAACTATGAAGATATTATTACAAAAATCTTGCAGAAAATCATATTGCAACTATGAAGATATTGTTCTAAATTTTAAAAATTATAGTAATAAAATCCATCTTCAACATGACTTAACATTTTATATCATATTAGACAAATTTTGAGTCAGGGAAAAAGTACAAGGTTCGGAGTTAAAATATTTGCGTCAAGGACAAGGAGATATCATATACAACTTTCTGAGTTGAGGTTTATCACTAGAGAACATAGTCTTGAGTCTTAAACCAATACTTAATGAGGGAATTCTGGAAATAAATGGGTACAAAATGTGAATTCATCCCTCATGAGTCATGGCAACTCGTAGACAACTCCTGAGGCTTTACAACCACTGCAGTTGCACCCATCACACTACATTTTTAGGTTGAATTGTCCACACCTAAGGCTTTGCAAGTTGCATCCACTGCAACTGCAACCATCACACCACCTTTTTAGGTTGAATTGTCCACATGTCCTAATCCACAGAAGATGTAGTTGAATAGTTTGTTGTGTTGAATTACACAACTTTTTCCCACAACTGACCATAAGAACTTGTGTGTGATGAGTGCACTAGATATGTATCATGGGAACTGCTGAGCCTCAAGATTGTGCTTTCTTTCATCTTAATTTACCTCATTTTCCTTTATCCATTGTTATCCCAGACCCAATTGATCAATGAATTTAGTTAAAATTACTTTTAGAATGATTAACATGATTGACTTGCTAAGTTTTGTGATTTTTGTCATTGTAATGCATTTTGACCGGAACTAGCTGCAGAATGCAGACATTCCGTAGCTAACCGGCAATTCTGCAGCTGTCTTCACGTTTGGGTATGTTCCAGGTGGCCTCTCAAGAAAAACCGCATATGGGTATATTCCACGTCATGTCTACATTGTTCGTTGCTCACCATGAAGGAAAAACCAAATTTTGGATATGGTTTTGGTACGTGGGAACACATTTAGGAAGGAACACTTCTAATAGGACTGTCTTAGTCCAGATGAACCACAAAAACTGCAAACACAATTATCCATGAAGTCCAGAACGGGGAGGATGTAACTGGAAAGAACAAAGTTGGGACAAATGCTCCCTTGCAATGAAATTCCAGATGTGACTCCACATGAAGAGAGAGCCATTCTTATCAAAATATTTTAAGAGAAACATGTTTTAAATTTAAATGGATACAATTCATTAACCTCCCTGCCATCCTACCATGTCATATCACCTTGAGCACCCCCCAACACAGTGACTCCCTTGGTAGAAAAGGCCAAATAGCTAAATAAGTTTGCTCAAAAATGTAAAAAAAACATCCAGATATGGGAAGAATACACCAATGCCCAACAGGCTTGGGACTAGCAGTTGCTAGCGAGGAGTTTCACACCTTTGGTCAAGATTTTGTTCTCACAGGCTTCACCCATGGGGGATAGGAAGGGATTGAAATTATGGCATTAGGAGGTGATGAACCATGTGCATATATTGTTGCAATTGTTGATCAGTACAAAAAATGTATATATTCTTGGAATGTGATCTAACTATGAATATGGAAGTGTTCAAATATCTTATTGAGGACATTGTATCTGTGAAAATATGGAATTCAAATCTTTAAAATAACATAATTTATGGGAGTGACAAGGTATGCAAGGCAGTGGTAAGCTGGAAGTCAAATCTGAAATAACACAATTCCAAAATAACTTAGGGTTTACAGTGGCTCCACCAAAGATACTCTGACATGGAGGTTTTTTTCATGGTTATTTTAGATTTTTGAATAATCTTTGGTGGAGCTAGGGTTTCTCTTGGTTTTCCCTATCTAGGGTTTTCTAAAGCATGGAGAATTATATGATAGGTTGTGATTGTGTTCATGGGTTTCATTTATTCTTTATATATATGAAGTTTTCGGGTGAATGTTCCAACAAATCCTAACACCTTAAGACAAAAACACATAAAGTACAAAGAAGATTGAATGAGAGAGAGAGAGAGTAGCACTTCTCTTACATCCCTAACCCAAATATGAAAAGGAATATGCACAAGTGCATGATCGACTATAATAACAACTCACTCCTTCCTCTTTTTATATGAGAGGTAAAATGGCTTTAGTGGACTTAGTCCACTACAAGAAAACTTGCACTACACAAGTAGGTCCACCCATGTGAAGCACTCTACTCTACGTGACATGTGTCAGCATCAAAGGTGACAGTGATTAACAAGCAAGCCCTCCATGGCATGAGCACTACTCCCCAAGGTCCAACAATCCTCCAAAGGTCCTAAGCTCCAATACATCTCCTAGGTCATGTGTCTCCTTAAGGACAATGCATATCCAAGGTAATGTGTCACCTTAAGGACTCCCACACCTACATATCCACTCCCTCAACCCAAGAGTTCACATGTCAAGGTATTTTGTGTGCTCATGTTGATTATGGGATGTTTTTGTCATGGTGAAATACCCAACTCTACTCCAAGCACACAAACTCCCTTCATGCATCAACAATGAATTCACCAAGCTCCATACTAATCCAACACTTCGAGGAAGAATGTCTTTCAAACATCCAAACAAGGTCTAGCAGCAAATAGTAAACCACCTCCAATTTCCAAGTCCATCAATGTAAAATTCATGCTATTATTATTTCAAGAATATTTATATTTTATCCAACACGATGACCCACTATGTGCACTATTTGTAGGGAATCTTCTGGATTTTTCTACTTCAACGTGTTGATTCACTATGTGCATTGGTCAAAAACTCCATTTATTCAAGGAACTCTTCTAAATTTCTTTCCAAGTTTCATTTCTCTTTCCTGTCATCAAGCAAATTGGAGAAACTAGAAAGAATTCCATTAACTGTCTTCCATCCAGTTGTTTCCTAAACAAGTGCCTATTGCTTAGAGAAAGTAGGAAACCATCATGAAACATGACTATAGCTACATAGTTTCAGTAGCTATAATCTGACAATGTTATTGAAAACATTGTTAGATTTGTTTCATAAAAGAGCACCTAGTCCCAAACAACAGAAAATGTTCGTGGAGAATGGCTTGTTTCACTATCGTTGAGCTTGACTGTAAACACTGACAGGTTTTTGAGCCAATAAAATAAAGTCCCTGGAGCAAAACGGTGATGGTTTCTCTCTAAAACATATGTAGATAAAGATACAAGATTCGAGTGGAGGACTTAAGTAGTTTCATGACTACCGCTCGACTTGTAACTATTTGGTTTTTTGGTCTAATTTATTTTTTATATTTCAGATCTAGTTCCGGAATTTTTGGATTTCAAATTTCAGTTATAATAGCAGAATTTTGGGTTGGCTCACATCATTGGTATTAGAACCTCAATTAATAGCATATTCATATCAGATTTTTCGCTACAGTTCAGATTAGTTACTTATGTTCACCAATCTGTTTATCTTTCAAGGAATCCTTGTAAGGAAGATAGAGAAAATCACAACTCAGATATATTTTCACCAACATACACATCAACTCAGATATATTTTCATCGAGAGAGAGAGAGAGTAGCACTTCTCTTACATCCCTAACCCATGCTTGAAAGGAATATGAACAAGTGCATGATCGACTATAATAACAACTCACTCCTTCTTCTTTTTATATGAGAGGTAAACGGGCTTTAGTGGACCTAGTCCACTATAAGAAAACTTGCAAGACACAAGTAGGTCCACCCATGTGAAGCACTCTACTCTACATGACATGTGTCAGCATCAAAGGTGATAGTGATTAACAAGCAAGTCCTCCATGGCATGAGCACTACTCCCCAAGGTCCAACAATCCTCCAAAGGTCCTAAGCTCCAATGCATCTCCTAGGCCATGTGTCTCCTTAAGGACAATTAACATCCAAGGTAATGTGTCACCTTAAGGACTCCCACACCTACATATCCACTCCCTCAACCCAAGAGTTCACATGTCAAGGGATTTTGTGTGCTCATGTTGATTTTGAGATGTTTTTGTCATGGTGAAATACCCAACTCTACTCCAAGCACACAAACTCCCTTCATGCATCAACAACATGAAGTCACCAAGATCCATACTAATCCAACACTTCGAGGAAGAATGTCTTTCAAACATCCAAACAAGGTCTAGCAGAAAACGGTAAACCACCTACAATGTCCAAGTCCATCAATGTAAAATTCATGCTATTATCATTTCAAGAATATTTATATTTTATCCAACATGATGACCCACTATGTGCACTATTTGTAGGGAATCTTCTGGATTTTTCTGCTTCAACATGTTGATACACTATGTGCATTGATCAAAAACTCCATTTAGTCAAGGAACTATTCTAAAGTTCTTTCCAAGTTTCATTTTTCTTTCCTGTCATCAAGCAAATTGGAGCAACTAGAAAGAATTCCATTAACTGTCGTCCATCCAGTTGTTTCCTAAACAAGTGCCTATTTCTTAAAGAAAGTAGTAAACCATTGTGAAACATGACTATAGCCACATAGTTTCAGTAGCTATAATCTAACAATGTTATTGAAAACACTGTTAGATTTGTTTCATAAAAGAGCACGTAGTCCCAAACAATAGAAAATGTTTTGTGGAAAATGGCTTGTTTCATTATCGTTGAGCTTGACTGTAAACACTGACAGGTTTTTGAGCCAATAAAGTCCTTGGAGAAAAACGGTGATGGTTTCTCTCTAAAACACATGCAGATAAAGATACAAGATTCGAGTGGAGGACTTAAGTAGTTTCATGACTACTGCTCGACTTGTAACTGTTTGGTTTTTGGTCTTCTTTATTTTTTATATTTCAGATCTAGTTCCGGAATTTTTGGATTTCAAATTTCAGTTATAATAGCAGAATTCTGGGTTGGCTCACATCATTGGTATTAGAACCTCAATTAATAGCAGATTCATATCATATTTTTCGCTAAAGTTCAGATTAGTTACTTATGTTCACCAATTTGTTTATCTTTCAAGGAATCCTTGTAAGGAAGATAGAGAAAAGCACAACTCAGATATATTGTCACCAACATACACATCAAATCAGATATATTGTCACCAAGAGAGAGAGAGAGAGTATCACTGCTCTTACATCCCTAACCCAAGCTTGAAAGGAATATGCACAAGTGCATGATCGTCTATAATAACAACTCACTCCTTCCTCTTTTTATATGAGAGGTAAAGGGGCTTTAGTGGACCTAGTCCACTACAAGAAAACTTTCAAGACACAAGTAGTTCCACCCATGTGAAGCACTCTACTCTACGTGACATGTGTCGGCATCAAAGGTGACAGTGATTAACAAGCAAGCCCTCCATGGCATGAGCACTACTCCCCAAGGTCCAACAATCCTCCAAAGGTCCTAAGCTCCAAGGCATCTCCTAGGTCATGTGTCTCCTTAAGGAAAATTAATATCCAAGGTAATGTGTCACCTTAAGGACTCCCACACCTACATATCCACTCCCTCAACCCAAGAGTTCACATGTCAAGGGATTTTGTGTGCTCATGTTGATTATGGGATGTTTTTGTCAGGGTGAAATACCCAACTCTACTCCAAGCACACAAACTCCCTTCATGCATCAACAAAATGAAGTCACCAAGCTCCATACTAATCCAAAAATTCGAGGAAGAATGTCTTTCAAACATCCAAACAAGGTCTAGCAGCAAATGGTAAACCACCTCCAATTTCCAAGTCCATCAATGTAAAATTCATGCTATTATTATTTCAAGAATTTTTATATTTTATCCAACATGATGACCCATTGTGTGCACTATTTGCAGGGAATCTTCTGGATTTTTCTGCTTCAACGTGTTGATCCACTATGTGCATTGGTCAATAACTCCATTTAGTCAAGGAACTATTCTAAAGTTCTTTCCAAGTTTCATTTCTCTTTCCTGTCATCAAGCAAATTGGAGCAACTAGAAAGAATTCTATTAACTATCGTCCATCCAGTTGTTTCCTAAACAAGTGCCTATTTCTTAAAGAAAGTAGGAAACCATCATGAAACATGACTATAGCCACATAGTTTCAGTAGCTATAATCTGACAATGTTATTAAAAACACTTTAGATTTGTTTCATAAAAGAGCACCTAGTCCCAAACAACAGAAAATGTTCATGGAGAATGGCTTGTTTCACTATCGTTGAGCTTGACTGTAAACACTGACAGGTTTTTGAGCCAATAAAGTCCCTAGAGAAAAACGGTGATGGTTTCTTTCTAAAACCAATGCAAATAAAGATACAAGATTCGAGTGGAGGACTTAAGTAGTTTAATGACTACCGTTCGACTTGTAATTGTTTGGTTTTTTGGTCTGCTTTATTTTTTATATTTCAGATCTAGTTTTGGAATTTTTGGATTTCAAATTTCAGTTATAATAGTATAATTCTGGGTTGGATCAGATCATTGGTATTATAACCTCAATTAATAGTAGATTCATATCAGATTTTTCGCTACATTTCAGATTAGTTACTTATGTTCACCAATCTATTTATCTTTCAAGGTATCTGTTATTTCCCAAATCCACCTTAGGCTGAAATAAGGCAGAAGAAGGACAACACCAAACCACGCTCAGCCTCGTAGCTAGCCCTACGAGGACAGGAGAGGGCTCTCTCCGGGTCTATCTCGGCAAAGGATGTCCAATAGGGCCTGAGATGACCTATAATGAATACTGATTTTAGGCTAGTAAATAAATATGAAAGAGGTATTTTGATGAAAGACTGAGTTTGCAGGGCTGTATGTGACAAAGAACAGCATGAGCGGAGAAATTAAATCAAAGACATAGATTATCTCATGAGGCAAGATAGGCAAGAGGTTTAGCATTCGAATTGAAATTATATGGAGTGGAAAGACTGCTGAGAGGCCGAAAATGGCATATATAATGAATCATTTTCAGACAAAAGAAGATACACAGAAAATGAATGCTTTCCCAATGCAGAGCAATAAACATGGATTCTACCTTTCCTACTTAAAAGCATTCGACTGAAGATGATTATGAATGAACTATAAAACATAACAAGATACATATGAAACAGAAAGAAGAAACATATGCTAAACTCATGCCACATGAATCTCATAAACCAGAGCTGCAACCTTTCATTAATTCTCTGTCAAAAAATGTACAGCCAAACGCTGAGTTATTCCTCCACACTTTTCCCCAGAACTCAGACCTTTTACAAATGATTTTCAATACAATAAATAAACTTAACTATGAGAAAACAGATCGACCAAAAATAAGGGATTTGTTTAATCATCATTTACAAAAGATGAAGAGCCAACCATCTGTAAAAGGAGCAACGTTACAATTTCTACTCAAATCTGTTGATGACCAATAAAGAGGTGAAATCTGTAGATGTAAATCTCATGAAATCGTGACTGAGGACAAGAATAGGCAATTCGTTCCTATATTTCTGCTTCTGCTCTCGGGATATGTCATCTACATAGGAATTTCCCTCAAATATTATTTTCTCAGCCATCTCCATTAATTGCGGAAAATAATCTGAAGTATATGTGGGTCCTTCTCCTTTGATACCGAGTGTATCCAAATCATTTAGAATATTCTCAACAAATTCATTACTCTGTTTAGCAGGATTCATGTCAACAAAGCGTATGATTAAGCGCCCTTCATACCTCTGAGCAAAGTATTGGTTTAAAAGAGCAGCCTTTTGCATGCCCAATATGGAGATAACCACGTGGATCAGGAGGGAAACGTGTACACACGTTTCCTATTTCAGCATCTGGCAGGTCAATGTGAAAGGAACTCTCTGCTTTTTCTATCTCGTTGTTTTCACCTTTGATCCCAGTACCATCATTCTCTTTCTTATTCACCCCGGCTTTCCAATTCCTTGTCTGCCTACATATTTTTGAATTACTTCACTCAGTACTGGATATTATGACAATATTGAATTGTACCATCGGACTAGATTCTGAAATTTCTTTGATTTACGGATAATTGCCCATCTTTGCCCAGTGCCTGCTAGACCAGATCAAACTGCTATATCAGCTACAGATAAACTATACCCAACCACAAAAGTCCGCAGTGACAGATAATTATCCACATAAGTACAAGATTTTTCAATTTCAGCTCCAGTCGAAAAGACATTGGCATATTCCAACCATTCATCAATTTGAGCTGTCGCAAATGCATCACAGAATATATCAATGACAGTTGCATCGAGATCCTTTCATGATCAATACTTTCACCGAGATTATGACTTCATTTAGTTCATCTTCAATATGTCAAGACTATGAACATATGACTGAGATCTTAGACTTTATAATTATGTTGTATCTGTCTATCTTCGAGACCATCATTGTTATTTCGTGACTATGTACCGAGGCAAATACTGCATTCAATTGTGACTGCGTTCCAAATTTTCAAGAGTTTGTTTCATAGATATCAAGAGACGGTGACTGAGATGTCACATGATCCTTTATCACAGGTATGAAGTGACTTCGATCCTGCGATTATTATCATTATGGAAGAGATAGAGCATCTACTGAGATAAAGCATTGAGACATGGATGCCGGGACAACATTTGCATGGAGTTAAGGCTGCCAAGACAGAGTGTGTTCCTACTTCACTGAGACAGAGTGTCGAGATCATGCTTGCATGAAACTGTTATACCCATCGAAGATCATAGAATCCTTCTTCCATCGAAGCATTGTAACCTTGTCTTCATGGGAGATTTATTTATCTATTGTGTCATCGAAGCTTCAGAACTGCATCTGAATTTTTCTTGCTTTGACTCTGAGTTCACACGCCAATTTAGGTTGGGATCAGCATTTATCGATATACCAGCAGACAGCTATTACTAAACCTTACAACATCTCCGGCTTCGGTCATTTTGGAAGTAACTAAGGATCCATCGATAAATTTTTCACCAACATGGAGCGAGAAGAGCTGAGTGATTTGAATTTTTGCAGAGCAACGATAAAAATTTTCATTGTCTACCCTGTGTGCCGCGCACGAGTCCAACGCGCTGCGCTCACTGTATGCGCCGCGCTCGTTGGAAAATACACAGTGGCAGGAGGCCCTGTGCGCCGCGTCGCGCCTATGTGCCACGCTCTCCTCCAGTGCGCCGCGCGGGTTGTTTTGACCACAATTCGACCTTTTAACACAGTTTTTCGCCCTTCCACATTTTGTCTTGACTTCGCTGATGCTTTTCGGCATGATTGAATTTTTTAAACACCACGAATATCTTATATATCAACAGATTTGATTTTTCATTTGGAAAACCTCTTTCTAATTCTGTAGACTTTTACACTTTGCAATGTTTAATACAAACTCTATTTTTTTTTTATTGTTTCCTTTGATTTGTTGACTGAAATGATGAACTTACTTTGTCTGCTTGCAGGGATGATTTGCAGTGGATTTTGGCAAAGGATCAGGAGAGGCTACATGTGAACATCTTCAACTGAAAAACTTTGAATAATTACATATTTGAAAACAAATTTAATGATTTCTTCTTTGGAAACAGAGTTTTGAAGAAGAATCAATCTTGAGCATTATTTGATGATGAAATTGTGCAATGGAAACTGATTTGAAACCTCTCATGCATCTGCTGGTATTATTGTACACTTTTGAGGACTAAATCAACTAAATCCTAGACCCTAAAAGACCTAAAAACCAACAAGGGACCAAGCAGGACTGTACATAACTTAAAATTGATTTAATGAATTTCGATGAACAGACCTGAGCCAACATGTACAAATCATGAGGGGAAATGACTCACAAGACCTTTCCGTCAGATAATAGCATGCCCCTAGTGGAATGAAACTAAGTGAATTGAGCGAGACACATAAAAAGGAAATGCAAAAAGAGTTTTTGATCTCTGACGGAGGACTGACCAGACTGACTCTAACATTGGCTCCAATGGGGATGGTAGCTCCCTGGACGTGCCAAGAACAATAGATCTTTGGGAGAGTAGACAGTGCCTACATCCATTGGGCTATAAAGTCCATTATTTTGACAAATCGACACAAGCCCTTTGACTAATTTATTGACTGAAAATCTGACTCAAACTGACTGACTTTCGAAACTGAAATGACTGAAAAACTTGACTCTAACAAACTAACTCAAAATGACTAAGATCTGAATTTAAAACTTAAATCTTGATGGCAGTACCTGACCACCTGTGCTTCTTACAAGACAATATACCATCAAACTATATCAAAATGCCAATGTAACCAATCAAGCAGATGCCTTCTTGATTGATTATTCTGATCAGATCTCCTGGTCAACAATAGATATTGGTAACTGGGAATCCAAAAACATAATTGACCATGATCTCCTTCATCACTGAATACTGCAATAATCACCTTCACTACTGACTGCAACAGATTTTCCAGTGGATCTTGAACAACATGAAGATTTACCTCCTGCTAAAGAAACAAGGTGTCTTTCTCTTCTGATTCTGATCTTCCTTCATAATGTACTTCAGTAAAAATATGTTCCTGGTCCTCAAAAAATTCTGAACAAGTTGATGAGCAGATCTCCTCTTGGAAAAACATTTCAAAGCATGAGACATATGAAGAAGAATTTGAAAGGCAATCCTGAATGGTCTGATTTTCTATAGTTTGAATATATTTTTGATCATCTTCATATTATATGACAACCAGATTCTCATTACATTCATCAATCATGAGAAAAGAAACTTCAGATGATTCTTGAAACCCAACACTATCATTTTTATCATCTACCATAAATTCATCAAGAGAAACTTTTTCACTTACTTGAACGAAGATCTCATCTTGTTGTTCATGAACTGACTGGATTACCTCCTCATGAAGGCTTTGTTCTGATGACATGAGAAAATTTGGATCCATAACTCTGTCTTCTTCATTCCAGATGATCTTAACAGTAGAGTTCAACACAAGGTATTCTTGATCATCACGATCTGAATCTAGATCTGAAACTGACTTAACTTTATCACATTCTGAAACTGAAACTTGACTTCCCTGCATGCTGTCTTCTTCGATGGACAGATCTGAAACAAAACCTTCTCTTTCGTCATTTTCAACCATATGGAAATCTTCAACCTGCTGATCTTGATAAGTATCCTCTAAGTTTTCTTTGTGCTGCTGAAACGAATTTTCATACAATGCTTCCATGATTTCTCCGTCCATCAATTCATTATCTCCATAAAAATTCTCAAGATCTTCAATGAAACTATGAACATGGCTACAACAGTTTTTGAACTAAAGTCAAGGATAGATAAGATTCTTTATACTTTTCAAAGAACATGGTATGAAAATCCTTTAAACAGTAAATAGAAGTAGGTGGCAAACTTTCATACCAAGATCGGGCTTCATCTTCCAGAGTAGCCATAAAAATCTTCATCAAACAGTCTTCAGGAAAATCGATCTTTAATTTATGCACATGAATGTGAAATTTCACCAGATGAAGAGCAACATCATTACCTTCCATATTTCTGAACATAGGCAGATTCTGAAGCCAAACTATCTTGGGCATCTTATTCGGAAAACCTGGGATGTGATCTCGGCTCATGGGAGCGTATCTTCTTGCAACTCGATCCATCTTGAAAATCTTAAAGCTACTGATCTTCCTGTAGTGGAGTCACCATGAAGGATTGATTTCTGGATTTTTCCAGTGAAATCGCCAGGTGAATGATTTCAGCCTTCCGGTGTCTGATCATTGTCCACCATCAACAATCAGATCTAAACTTGATTACATGTACTGGGGAAATTTATAAGTTAAGTGTTACGACTACAAGCTAAACCGAAGATTGACTGAAGCAACGTTTATCTACTATGCACTCGCAGAGCAAGAGCAGTTCGAAGGCTACCTAGCGTGACTTCAGGCTCCGTCTGTAGCTACAACAATAACCAACAAACCAGTTTGTTCCCCAGTATGGTCGCCACTATATTATTTCCCAAATCCACCTTAGGCTGAAATAAGGCAGAAGAAGGACAACACCAAACCACGCTCAGCCTCGTAGCTAGCCCTACGAGGACATGAGAGGGCTCTCTCCGGGTCTAACTCGGCAAAGGATGTCCAATAGGGCCTGAGATGACCTATAATGAATACTGATTTTAGGCTAGTAAATAAATATGAAAGAGGTATTTTGATGAAATAATGAGTTTACAGGGCTGTATGGGACAAATAACAGCATGAGCGGAGAAATTAAATCAAAGACACAGATTATCTCATGAGGCAAGATAGGCAAGAGGTTTAGCATTCAAATTGAAATTATATGGAGTGGAAATACTGCTGAGAGGCCAAAAAGGGCATATATAATGAATCCTTTTCAGACATAAGAAGATACACAGAAAATGAACGCTTTCCCAAGGCAGAGCAATAAACATGGATTCTACCTTTCCTACTTAAAAGCATTCGACTGAAGATGATTATGAATGAACTGTAAAACATAGCAAGATACATATGAAACAGAAATAAGAAACATATGCTAAACTCATGCCACATGAATCTCATAAACCAGAGTTGCAACCTTTCATTAATTCTCTGTCAAAAATTGTACAGCCAAACGCTGAGTTATTCCTCCACACTTTTCCCCAGAACTCAAACCTTTTACAAATGATTTTCAATACAATAAACAAAATTAACTATGAGAAAACAGATCGACCAAAAATAAGGGATTTGTTTAATCATCATTTACAAAAGATGAAGAGCCAACCATCTGTAAAAGGAGCAGCGTTACAAATTCTACTCAAATCTGTTGATGACCAATAAAGAGGTGAAATCTGTAGATGTAAATCTCATGAAATTGTGACTGAGGACAAGAATAGGAAATTCGTTCCTATCTTTCTGCTTCTGCTCTCGGGATATGTCATCTACATAGGACTTTCCCTCAGATATTAGTTTCTCAGCCATCTCCATTAACTGCGGAAAATAATCTGAAGTATATGTGGGTCCTTCTCCTTTGATACCGAGTGTATCCAAATCATTTAGAATATTCTCAACAAATTCATTACTCTGTTTAGCAAGATTCGTGTCAAAAAAGCATATGATTAAGCGTCCTTCATACCGCTGAGCAAAGTATTGGTTTAAAAGAGCAGCCTTTTGCATGCCCAATATGGATATAACCACGTGGCTCAGGAGGGAAACGTGTACACACGTTTCCTATTTCAGCATCTTGCAGGTCAATGTCAAAGGAACTCTCTGCTTTTTCTATCTCGTTGTTTTCACCTTTGATCCCAGTACCATCATTCTCTTTCTTATTCACCTCGGCTTTCCAATTCCTTGTCTGCCTACATATTTGTGAATTACTTCACTCAGTACTGGATATTCTGACAATATTGAATTGTACCACTGGACTAGATTATGAAATTTCTTTGATTTACGGATACTTGCCCATCTTTGCCCAGTGCCTGCTAGACCAAATCAAACTGCGATATCAGCTACAGATAAACTATACCCAACCACAAAAGTCCGCAGTGACAGATAATTATCCACATAAGTACAAGATTTTTCAATTTCAGCTCTAGCCGAAAAGACATTGGCGTATTCCAACCATTCATCAATCTGAGCTGTCGCAAATGCATCACGGAATATATCTATGACAGTTGCATCGAGATCCTTTCATGATCAATACTTTCACTGAGATTATGACTTCATTTAGTTCATATTCAATATGTCAAGACTATGAACATATGACTGAGATCTTAGACTTTATAATTATGCCGTATCTGTCTATCTTCGAGACCATCATTGTTATTTCGTGACTATGTACCGAGGCAAATACTGCATTCAATTGTGAATGCGTTCCAAATTTTCAAGAGTTTGTTTCATAGCTATCAAGAGACGGTGACTGAGATGTCATATGATCCTTTATCATAGGTATGCAGTGACTTCGATCCTGCGATTATTATCATTATGGAAGAGACAGAGCATCTACTGAGATAAAGCATTGAGACATGGATGCCGGGAAAACATTTGCGTGGAGTTAAGGCTGCCAAGACAGAGTGTGTTCCTACTTCACTGAGACAGAGTGTCGATATCATGCTTGCATGACACTGTTATACCCATCGAAGATCATAGAATCCTTCTTCCATCGAAGCATTGTAACCTTGTCTTCATGGGAGATTTATTTATCTATTGTGTCATCGAAGCTTCATAACTGCATCTGAATTTTTCTTGCTTTGACTCTGAGTTCACACGCCAATTTAGGTTGGGATCAGCATTTATCGATATACCAGTGGACAGTTATTACTAAACCTTACAACATCTCCGGCTTCAGTCATTTTGGAAGTAACTAAGGATCCATCGATAAAATTTTTACCAACATGGAGCGAGAAGAGCTGAGTGATTTGAATTTTTGCAGAGCAACGATAAAAAATTTCATTGTCTGCCCTGTGCACCATGCACGAGCCCAACGCACCACGCTCACTGTATGCGCTGCGCTCGTTGGAAAATACACAGTGGCAAGAGGCCCTGTGTGCAACGTCACGCCTATGCGCCGCGCTCTCCTCTAATGCGTCACGCGGGTTGTTTTGACCACAATTCGACCTTTTAACACAGTTTTTCGCCCTTCCACATTTTGTCTTGACTTCGCTGATGCTTTTCGGCATGAATGAATTTTTTAAACACCACGAATATCTTATATATCAACAGATTTGATTTTTCATTTGGCAAACCTCTTTCTAATTCTGTAGAGTTTGACACTTTGCAATCTTTAATACAAACTCTGTTTTTTTTTTATTGTTTCCTTTGAATTGTTGACTGAAATGATGAACTTACTTTGTCTGCTTGCAGGGATGATTTGCAGTGGATTTTGGCAAAGGATTAGGAGAGGCTGCATGTGAACATCTTCAACTGAAAAACTTTGAATAATTACATATTTGAAAAAAAATTTAATGATTTCTTCTTTCAAAACAGAGTTTTGAAGAAGAATCAATCTTGAGCATTATTTGATGATGAAATTGTGCAATGGAAACTGATTTGAAACCTCTCATGCATCTGCTGGTATTATTGTACACTTTTGAGGACTAAATCAACTAAATCCTAGACCCTAAAAGACCTAAAAACCAACAAGCGACCAAGAAGAACTGTACATAACTTAAAACTGATTTAATGAATTTTGATGAACAGACCTGAGCCAACATGTACAAAGCATGAGGGGAAATGACTCACAAGACCTTTCCGTCAGATAATAGCATGCCCCTAGTGGAATGCAACTAAGTGAATTGAGCGAGACACATAAAAAGGAAATGCAAAAAGAGTTTTTGATCTCTGACAGAGGACTGACCAGACCGAATCTAATAGTATCCTTGTAATGAAGATAGAGAAAAGCACAACTCAGATATATTGTCACCAACATACACATCAACTCAGATATATTGTCACCGAGAGAGAGAGAGTAGCACTTCTCTTTCATCCCTAACCCAAGCGTGAAATGAATATGCACAAGTGCATGATCAACTATAATAAAAACTCACTCCTTCCTCTTTTTATATGAGAGGTAAAGGGGCTTTAGTTGACCTAGTCCACTACAAGCAAATTTTCAAGACACAAGTAGGTCCACCCATGTGAAACACTCTACTCTACGTGACATGTGTCAGCATCAAAGGTGATAGTGATTAACAAGTAAGCCCTCCATGGCATGAGCACTACTCCCCAAGGTCCAACAATCATCCAAAGTTCCTAAGTTCCAATGCATCTCCAAGGTCATGTGTCTCCTTATTACTACTGTGTTTTCTACCTATTATTTTAATAGTGCCAAAATTTCCACTTGCATTAAAAAATGCATGCCATGTACATAAATAGAAAACCTGATGGATGATAAGGAAAAGGGGCTATCCTATATGCCATGGAACATCATATTCCATACTTAGAATGCACCCCAAGGTGTCAAAAATTCATCCCAAGTGGAAAATTTGCATTTCTCAGATTAAAATTTGTGTTACAACTTACAGCCTGACCTGATTGCACACAGCCTCCTGTAGATGTACCTATGGAAAATTCATAATATACAGTGCTACAGTGCTTCTCCCTGTGCACCTTCCTACACTTACATAATTCTAATGTACAAATTCAAGTGAGAGTAATAAGTCTACCAAAACAGTTTCACTGCTTTACCTGTCTCTTGCTAAGTGCAAGTAGTCTTTAAAAGCATGCATGTCCAGGGCTCACTAAAGATCAAAATTATTGTGAGAATCTTCTTACAACGTGCCAAAATTCCCATCCTAAGGAAGCAATCAACAACAATAAAAACACATCCATTACCATGCTTGGTTGAGGGAAAACATGACATAAAATCCAGGGGCACTAACTCCCAAGGATTACCTACAGTAGACAAAGGCCTAAAACTGATGTGGATGGCCATTTCCTTTGGTAGAATATCATTCTTCCACTGCTTACAGGCTTCAGCAATAGAATGCAGCTCATTGTCATAGGTTGGGTATCTATGAAACCCATCATAGAGTGTTTGGCTATGATAAGCCATCGAATGTTTGTGTGATGTGGAAAATACATCAACAAATTGATTGATTGGCTCATAGGGTCCTTGTTGTGTAGTCATTCATTGATGAAAGCTACTTCCCCAATTGGATAGAAGTGAAAACTGATAGTTGCAAAGGTAGGAATAATGGTGTTGGAGATAACATTGTTTCCATAAAGAAGAGAACTAGAAATAGGCTTCATGAACACCATCAATATCTACTGGAGGTGTTGCAATTAAAGCAATAATGAATAAAAAAGTTGTAGTCAATAGGACAAGGATCATCAAGATGTTGAACCATCCAATGTAAAGATGGTTTTCAGTGCTAGTGATCTAGTGACATAAAAGACCCCATAAATGTGTGCTTTGGGATACCCCCAAGATTCAATAAGTAATCCAAAGTGAAAGGATTCATTTATAAGGTGACATTGGCAACAATCCTAAGCTGACCCAAAGTGACACCTTATGATTCTTGCACAACTAGGGTGCCAGTTTGAGCATAAAAAGGAGGTACAATTGCACAAGTGGCAACATCTCACAGTTGGGCACTTGGAAACAAATATTTATGTCTTTTCCCATGGAGGGTAATTTTAACATTTCGTAAGTCACAAATCACATATTTGGAGGAATTTTGGATTACTTGGCTTCAACCATGAAAGCAAAGAAAATTGAATAATGACAAATAAAATATAATTAAAGAGAAATAACCTCTCTACCTTCTTCTTCTTCACACTTAGCCAATTTGTCCTCTGATCTCTCTTTCTCTCTTTCCAGTTTCTTCACAAATTCCTTTCGTTATTTTATTGTAGATTTAGCGGCTTCAACAGTTGTTGCCTCTTCAGCCATTTGTTCCTCCCTCTCCACTTCGACATCCTCTGAATCAGATCTTGAAGCTGAATCTATATTTGTGTCTGACCTTTATCACTTACTGATGAACTGCTATGGACATCATATAATTCAACTTTGGCTCTTTCTTGGCCTTCTTTGGTGCATATTTTCATGTCCACAACCTGAAACTCTGAAACATCTGTAGAAAATATACTTATTTTTTTACCATGTATGTTGTCCCATGGTATGTAAGTGATTTCTTTCTTAGTTTTCTCAAGAGATGTACTGTAGGAGTCTTCCCCTTTCCTGCTGAACGTCACAATTTTCTGAGTTAACATTAATCATTTGAATTTCCTGCTTCATTGTCCTCAATTTTGACCATGGTGGCCATCTTCTTTTAAAGTCACTGATATTGTATCTCTAGCTTTAACTTGAGACTCAAATGTGAATTCGAGAGAAGTTTTCAGTTGGGCTCTTATTGAGATCTCTTCCTTTACATGTGAAGGAGAAATACTACTAACAAAAATAATCAAACCTTCATCATGCCAGTCAACACTTTAATTTGCGGGAAGCCCTTTGTAACCATTTATGTCTGTGTTTTCTACCCCATCTTGAGCCTTTGTTAAATATTCCGATATAGATGGATCAGATCCGCTCCCCTGAGTGGAAGAGTTAATACTAGAAACTATTTCTGGTTCATTTTACACTTAATGATACTGAAGGATTCACCTCTTGTAGCAGGTGTCTCATTTTGGATTATGTATCAATCTCCTTTGCATCTAGAATCAGTCTCTGAGTTATTATCGTGTCTCACAAATTTGTTTGAATAAAGAGATACTGACAATTCCAAGCCATATAAATGACGAGCACTCTGTGAAAAAATTGAATTATATGAATTGGGTGGAGCATGCTTATAAGCAACAGATGCTGATAATTTGGTATTTGAAACCCTATTTTTGTATGCATCTTTACCTGCAAAGAAAGGAGTCTTACCTGTAACATTTCCATTTCCAGCATTACCAGAGTTTCTCAAACTGCTTCCACAACTAGCAAGCTCAGGGGAAGCCAAAAGTTCTGCCCAGTCATCATTTCCTAGGACCGACAATGGCTTAGAAACCTTAGGAAATGATATCCCAAGTGCCTCTTAGATTGTTTCCTCAAGTTGTGAGGCAATTGAACTTGAAGTGGATTTCCTAAGGCCATGGAGATGTCAGGTCGGTGAATGTTTTTCACCACGAATATTTTTTATGTGCGATTTATTCAAAAGTTCAGGGGTCTCCTGTGACTTCTTATTGAATTGATCTTGCAAAGGATGAATTCCATTTGGCTTTCCAAATCCGATGTCAAGTTCATTGGATCGATGCTTTTCTTGCTTTCCAAGTGATGTCGAACCTTGCTGGTCAATCTGTAGATTTACACAATTTACTGAAATGGAATTGAAATCTTATAAATAACTTCCAAAACATTCACCAAAACTAATGCAGTAAGGGTTAGCATGATAGAAAATCCCCGAAAATCCAAAGGGGTTGGTTTCAAATCTCATTGGGTAATGTTACCAAGAGAGCCCCAATTGTCAATCTGTAGAATTTCATAATTTCCTTAAGATAGCACAGGTAATGAAGTGAGGGTTTGCAGGGTAGCAAATTGCCAAATATCCAAAGGTTTTCTTTCAAATTGCATTGCGTTTTGTTAAATAACATGAATTTTATTTAACATTCTGGCATTCGCTGCATACTGTTTGTTTGAGATAAACATTCAGAATCTAAGAAGAATTAAGTAGATATATGCGGTAATTTTGATGGATGCATGCGATCTGGATTGAGCAATGAGAAAATGCATTAAGAAAACTGTGGAAAGAGGCAAGAGATATGAAGATATTTACCTTCTCAAGTAAACTCTAGGCCACCTGAAGCTTTGAAGAAATCCATGCAGCCATTGTTGTGAAGTAGATCCAGGATACTCAACCTTCCATCTTTCCATTCTCTGACTAGTCTTTCCTTGTGCAAACCCTTGAATCGGGGTTCGAATTGAGTATTTTCAGTGCGTAAAACTGTGGGAAGTAAGGAACCAGGGATGGGACGAGCTATTATATAATATAAAATAAATAAAATATACTCCAGACATAATAAATTATATAAGTCACTGATATAGAAATTGTTTGAAATGTTCCTAGCAGAGTATTTCACAGCTTTTCTAGACTTATATCTGTTTAGTTGATTTTCATCTTCAGTATATGTGATTGTAAAGTTTCAATTTGCCAGAAAATCCGCTCTATGGATTTTTCTCTGTCCTTGGATTCTGTCCCTCTTAAATGATCCTTGAAATGATTTTCCTCTAATCTGTCACTACTCACATTACCTGTAATTGTTTTCATGCTGTTAGAATCATCATCAATTGAAACTCCATCCGCTTCCAATCTTTTCTTCTTCTCATATCAAAAGACAACTCCACTGCGTTTTCAACTTTCCTTCTTCGCTTGCACTGCAAAATTCAGTGCCTGTGAGTTTTATCTATTAAAGGGGAAGATATCATTGTAAATGCCTTCACAGCTTGTTTCTCATCCTTCCATGGATTTCTTGTTTGAAAAATTTCGAGTAAGTGGTCGTATTTGGAAGCTTGACATAAAAGCTCCCTAATCCGCAATTCAATCCCTTGTCACCGTCATTCAATATGGTGTCTAATCTTTCCACTCAAGTGTCAATGCCTCTTCCTCTTCATTAATCCACTTGCATCAACTGTTGCAGAAGTTGCAGCTCCATTACCATTACATAACTCTAATTCTACTTCAACAGTATCACACATTCCAGAGCATGGACCATCATTTTCACTGTCAAATTCTGTTTCTCAAAATGAACTTGAACATTTAGTGGCTTGCTCAATAGGATTGAATCTGATTTCATCTCCAGTGCATTTTAAAATTTCCACCATTGACTCATCTGTTTGAACTTGTAGATTAGCCTCAGGTATATTATCTAATATAGTCTCAGTGTTTGATCTGTTGTCCTCCAGTTCTTAAACATAGACCATATTTTGTGTGCATGGAAAAGTAGAACCACAAACATATTGGAGGCTTTCGTCTTCAGGGAGACCACTGGTGTCAGTGGTTATCAATAAGTTGATAAGCTTATGATCAGGAAGATTATATATTTCACAGGTAATACAGCTTTGGTAATTTCTCTTTTTTTTTTAGAAACTGCACTCTGCATCTTGATAAAGAATTTATGATGGCCATTGCTAAAAGCATCAAGATAACAGGTGCTTTTACCATCCTTAGTTTCATTTGGGAGGCCAAAACACATTTCTACTCTATCTGCAAACTGTTCAAGATATTTTCTACCCCGATATAATAAATTATGTGCAACATTCCAAATGCTAGAGCCTCTCTCTTTATAATTCATCCCACAGCCACAGATGTCCTCAAAGTCATCCAAAAATGATCTCCATGTCCTGTAGTCTTTGGAATGGATCTTATGACGCATATAAGGAAAGCATATTGGTTTTCTAGGTCTCTTAAAATGATCTGGCCCAAATGAATCTTGCAACGGATTGGAGAAAAATCCATTCTCATCCAGACTTACAAGCCCTTCCAGGATATCAATCAAATGTATTCCATCACATGCAGATAAGCCACTTTTTTGTAGCTCCTACTCCAACAACCTTCCTTTATTATTTCTGAGACTGAAGCCTTGATCTCCTAGATCACTGCCAGTACAAACCTTATGAAACACATGCTCTCTCTATCCGCCATTCGGTTCTTGGCTGGTTGGCTTCTCTGGCCTCTCCAAGATAGAAGGAAGAAAACCTTTGGCAACAACACCTTCTTTTACACCTTGATAGTTGAAAGAAGACTTGTGAAATGAATAAATCTCATGCACATTGTCATTTTCACAAACAAGGGATTCTCTTCCTGTTTCGGTGTTAACATAAATGCATGTTCCAATACCTTCTACGCTTGCTCCAATGGCCTTTTTTAAATGCCATATCTTTGATGTGATTTCCTCCTTGTCTACACTGCAAGAGGATTTATCCAGTGTAGAGGTTAACTCTGTTACATCAGCCACTTTTCCACTGCTTGTAGGTAAAGAGTCCATGCCAACCAAGCAGTTACATGTTTCAGAGGTATATTTTGCCTTAATTTTTTTTGCACAAAAACTGGACTCTCGTTTGTCCTCATGAAGGACTAGGAGAATGTGAAGCACCTTTGACATACACAGAATCAATAGTCAAAGGTTGTCTTCCGAACAAATCTGCGACACATATAGCCTTTCCACTGCCTGAAGGTTGTGGAGTCATGTCTACAAAATTTCGCCCACTGGCTACCCTCAAAAGCTTCTGCGCTGATATAGGGTATCAATTTGACACTGTATCCTCAAATGTTGCATGTAATTTTCCCGCAAAACCCCCATCTTGCACAAATTTTCTCAGTAAAATCTCCACTTCACAACATTTTTTTTGGAAAAAATTGGTCTTAACTTAATTGCGAGGAGGAATCCAATTCCACCACACCTGAGATATATGAGACACGCAGAGAGCCCTGGCCGCGAGTTTCAAGAGTGAATACATTAATAAGGCAGGATCTCGAAGAAATCCGAGTTTCAAACCCTATGTTGGACCTTTGGCGCCAATAGGAAGGCAATGGACCAGTCAATTAACATCAGATGGAAACGACGTTGGCTGACACATTCAGGACTCTTAAATTGGAGAAGCTCCCAATACTATCAGGGATGCTTCCCTTCAGCATATTGAAGCTAAGGTCTAGAAAATCCAAATTTATGCTATTCACAAGCTCCGGGGTAAATTCCCACACAAAAAAGTTATGAGAGAGATCTAATTTCTCTAACTTCACCTGAAATCCCAGCAAGGAAGGGATTGAACCAGTGAATTGATTGCGTGTCAAATTTAGCACTCTGAGGTCTGTCAAACTCTGAATTTTTGGGCCAAAGTAATTTCCTAATTTATTGTAAGGGACATCTAGGTACTGTAGCTTGTGCATCTGTGCAAGCGAAGGAAGGGAGCCTAGCATAAAATTGGAGCTAATGTTAAGGGAAACCAAGCTTGTGAAAGCCTTGATATCATTATCAGATGGGGTTGATAGCGCATTGCTGGAGACAACAAGGACTTGAAGGGCTGGAAGCTGGCATACAGTCTTCCAAGCGTTGCCCTTCAGCCCAAAGCTGGACATATGAAGCTCGGTGACATTATTTGCAGTGCAATTCACACCGCTCCAATTGCATGGGTCACCAGAACATGCATTCTTCAATGGGGAAGACGAGTTAAACAGGGATTTCAAGACCCATGTTTTTTGGGTATCGAGACAAATTCTAGAATCCAAACATGAAAGAATTGAATTAACAGGAGACTGAGAAAGGGAGAACATCTCCAACAATACCTCATTTTTCACAGCAAATAAA
This sequence comes from Pinus albicaulis, assembly GCA_034641835.2. Lineage (NCBI taxonomy): Eukaryota > Viridiplantae > Streptophyta > Pinopsida > Pinales > Pinaceae > Pinus > Pinus albicaulis. Next base: position 1,386,758,351 of record CM076582.1, read on the forward strand.
TGAAGAATGCGTGCGATCCCCGCTTCAGCCTATTTGTTGGGCATCCGTCTTCTGCACTGATTTCGTCTCAGGTTTCCTCCCCAGGCCCTGTATCTACATTCAGAAGGTGGGATCTCAAAGAAATTCGAGTTTCAAACCCTGTGCTGACCTTTGGTGCTAATAGGGAGGCAATGAACCAATCAATTAACATCAGATGGAAATGGCCCTCCAACAATGATCTCAAAAGTGCAAAGATATTCAAAGTGCAAAGATATCCAAAGAATAGAAGATAATTTTGAAAAACTATCATTACGAAAACTCAAATATAGATATAACATAAATATTGATATTAATCTCTATCTATATTTCAAAAAGAAATGTTGAAAATATTTTAGTGTATTTAAAAGTAATATGACATGGTATTGTTATTGATTTGTTCTATGTTTTAGCTTCATTTACGTTAATTTTAATTTTATTTGACAATTAATTTTCAAGGATATGTATTGAATTTTAATCTAGAACCATTTATTTTTAAAGTTATTTTTACGTTTTGGCGTTTTTTCTTTAACTTAAGTTAATTTAGGCAATTTTATCTTCGTGAGATTCATTTTAAAATCATTTAGCGGTAATTGCAAGTTTAGTAAAGATGAAAGATAACCGGTCTCTCGGTGAATCACTGTGTAAAGTTGATTAAATATCAAAAAAATTAAGCACTTCACTGAGTCACGATTAAACAAAGTAGTACGAAAGTTATTTCCCAATATTTTAACCGAAAATTTCAAGCATTTTTACATATCGAAATGGGGTCCCATAAAACATCTTTGCTCCATTAACAAGACGTATATAGATATCCACACTTCTACACATATGAAACTCAATTTTGAACACTCATAACAATTTTTCAATATGGTTGGTAATGGAACATGAGTGTCCCCACGTCCCTAAATTTGTTCAGTCTATGGAAAAATCTCTAAATTCGTGGGTATAACTTTATAACTTTCATGGAAATCAACACAATAGTCTATATGTTTGTTCTTCTTACACACGTGTGCTACTGTCACGCAAGTGATATGAATCGTTCCTCTTCCTTTAAAATGATGACCATGCATTTCGCTAGGATAGAGAAAAGGTGCCAAATTAGGCTTCAAATAAAGACCATGCATTTCCCCAAGAGGATGAAGAGATTCGTGGATCTGAGTCATCTCTTTCAATCTCATTCCACTGAACCGACAGTGATTTCCCATCCGTCCCTACACAAAAAATGGATTGTACTACTGAGTTTCTTCTTTTCCATATCAATTTCTGGCCATTAGGCTTCAAATTAGGATTTCTCAATCTTGTCTATTATGACGAATTCATTCTCGATTGCCTTTGTCCACTTCTTCACTTCCATGCCCACCTTCAACTCCTTCACCACCAGTATCGAGTTGGAAAATTGGTCTAAATTTTGCGGCCAAGCCATCATGTGAACACCCATGTTGATGCTCTCCAAAGTCGAATTCCACATGCAGTGCGTTAAGAAACTACTAGTAAGCCCTTGAGCCAATTCCTGGATTTGTTGGCATGATAGGGAACACACTGTACTAAAAGAAACATAAACAATTGAATTTGGATCTTGGTCGTTCAGTCATCTAAAGCAACTTCCAACTTTTTAATTACCCTTCTTAGTCATCCAAATTGATTGAGGAAGAAGACAACCGATGGGAAATAGAGGATAATCACATAATGTTCTCGGTGTATTTGTTGTCATCCATGAATTGAGATTCCAAGCCGCAAAAATTGTTCATGGGATGTCTTGTCATCAGTGCTAGACTTTCTGCTTTTCATCCAAGTATGGAAGTAATAAATCTATCCGGGAAGCACCAGTTGTATGATATAATGCATTCCAAAATTCGAGTCCCCTTCGCCCATATCGCTGAGAAATAGGTGTTGACGCAATTGAAACTATAGTTAGGGACTTGATGTTTTGTTTCCAGTTTGAACCCACCCCAGCAACTAGTCATGCACTATCATAATCCTATTGGAATTTGAGAAGCAGAGGTTATATATTAGACGATTGAAAATCTCTCGAATATCTTCCCTCAGACAGAGAAAACTAGATCGCTGAAGTCATTTCTAGAAAAATGGTAGTCGTGAGATCTTGCACGTGGTAAAAATTTTGATACGAGGGAGGAGGACGAAAAACGAAGTATTTGATTGGCCAAATCTACCCAGACAAAGCCCGTAGAGGAACACCTTCGGTGTAATGTCAAGGACCTCTGAAAAAATAAGACTTAAAAAAAAAACAATGGCATGGAAATGCTGGAAGATATATACCATTGAACAAGTTGGTTTTAATTATGAAATGAAATGAAAATTTAACGTCCACGGGATTAAAAATCGTCTATGGGATCATTAGTTCATTGTTTTTGGCCTCTTTCAATTCAATCTTTTTCTTATTCAAATTGATGATGAGCTGACCCAACCTTCCAACAATCTCCTAGCTGAAAAAGACAATGCCAAGAAACTGATGCTAACATATTTTAATAACTTTCTTTGATGTCTTTGAACGCATCACATTCAAAATCTGTAGGACATTCACCTAAGGAGGCTCTCGATCACCCAATCAATCCTCCAACATGGATCCCATAGACTGCAAAGTCACGATCCAATCCGATCAAACACTTTGATCCAACAAACCTCCACAAAAATTTGTTGTCCACACTGTTAGTTTGTTGCTCCTGCAATTTTGGTTAGGGCACAATGCAATCCTTAACCCTCCACTCTGGCAGCAACCTAAACTCTTCAAGGGTTGTGGTCCTCCAAGGATAAACTTCAAACTCTTTGGAGATTTAGAGTTAAAGAAAAAATTGTGGTGATGTTTGGATGAGTGCTAATTTGTAGGGTTTTCCATTTTTATAATTTTCTTTTTTGTGCATTCTACCATGCTACCTAGTTGCTTTCCTGTTGCCCTAGCATTTTAACTTTTTCGATGTCTATCTCTCTATTATTTCTTGCCCCATTTGAAATGTCATTCTTATTTGGTAGGTGTTTTCTTCAATATAGTGTGAATATTTTTCCATCACACAGCTTCTGTGGGGTTTGTCTACGCAAATAGCTTGATCACCCTGATGAATACCCATTCATCAGGGTATTTGATGAAATGAAATGATTAAAGATGATCACCAACTAATGGTACCTGCAGATATTTACTCTAACAATATTATACAAAATTTTAACCTCATGAGCTAGTCTCCTCTGTTCTCTTAGCTGATGCTATAAGCACTTATTGATGTTGTCAAAGCTTTTACTCTCTAGTCCCATTGAGCTATTTCAATTATTTGTGGACATTGATCTATTTTCATTTCATTTCTTCAAATTTTCAGACCATTATGTGTTACCTTTGGCCAGTGCCTTCTTTCTTACCTGTGCTTTTTCTACTTAAGCATTCCAGCCAGCCAGAGTAGTAGGGGTAGCAGGAGCCACGCAGTCCAGCCAGAGCCCAGCAGGGGCAACGTAGAGGCAACAAGAGTCACGCAGGGTTGACGCAGGCCCAATCAAGGCAGCGCAGGGGTAGTGTAAGCCCTTCAAGTGTGACGTAGGCCCTTACTGAGTAGCACAGAGGCTGACAAAGGCCATTCAGGCTAATGTAGAGGGCTTCAGAGCAGCGTATTACTATCATTTTTATTTCTCTGTTGGGTGAACCAGTTTTGGTGCCTAGGATTGCTGTACTTAGATTCTGCATAATAATAAAAACCCTCCAGATCTAGCTGCATCGATTTTCCCACATTGGGTTTTTTTCGAGGATATTTGTCCAGAAAATCTGTGTGTCACTTTGTCTATAAGCATGTGATTCAGTATTTGATCTGTATGTGGAGGTTACTAGTTGTATTTACTATTTACTTCGCTAATTTATTGAATATTTCAGAAATTAACTTGTAACTTAATTCAAGTAGGAGAAGTAAATCAAGATATTGCAGTAGGGTTTCTTAGATTAAGAAATTTTCATATTCCCTAGGTCTAGCCCCATTAGGTCACCTAAGGCAACAATTTCCCAGGAATCTAGCTAGAGGAAAAATTCTATCTCCTACAGGCAGCTGCGTTGTTGGGTGCCCTCACTCTCCTCATAACTTGGGCCAGTTTCGACGATGGAATCTCCGGATACCTCAAGCCCTAGCCCTAGGATCAAGTTTTGCCTAGGTGTTCCCAAGGATAAAACATAGTAGGATCAATTTGACCTATCAAAGTAAAAAATCTTGTCTGATCCTTTCCCCTCACCTTGTCCAGGATAGGAACATCATTGGTTGCTAAATTCCATCCCCAAACCTAGGCTAGGTCCACTTGGCCCCATGTGGTCCCATTTTGTGTCAAAGGCCTTTCATCAAGGACCATTTGGGAATCCAAGTTCCCAAAGGATTTTAGGGATTGAGAACTTCCTTCATAAGTCTTACTCTTCTCCCTCAACCCTTCAATCCCCCTCCTCTCTCCCTAGAAGATAAATTCCCTTTCTTAAAAGGAAAGCAAGTCCCACCCTTTATTTTATCTTAGGGAAAGGGTTTCGAGGGTCACTTCCCACCTATTCATTTACCTATACTCTACAAGTGACTTCCTAAAATTCTGGGACTCCACCCATCAGTGAAAGTCTGTGAAGAGAAAGGAGCCTTAGATGTGGTGATAATGGGCTAAGCCTCCATTGTTTCCCTTGTCCTAGCAGTTGCCCTCTTAGGAACCCCTTTTAGGTCCACTACTAGTTTGAGTGGTAGCAAGTTGTTCACAATTCCATTGTGAACAACTCTTTGGCATGCCCACTTTTGCCATACTACAGCTCCAAGATGAGAAGTCCAGGGCTATGGAGGCTGCCCTTCTTCTCACTGAATCAATCTTCTACAATATAGTGAACTAGGGCTAGTTGGTTGGCCCACTTGACTGTTACTTTAGTCCTTCAAATTCTGCACATCCTTAGGCCCTATACACTTTCCCTTATACCAATTTTTGTTGTCCTTCACCAGAACAAGAATCAAGGCTCTTCTTTGACAGTAACCTAACAACCCTCCAACTGTACTTGGACTACCATCAATCTGCCCAACCATAGTCAATTATTTTTACTGATCTAGGGCCCACAATATTGTCTTCATCTAGGGCTCTTCAAATCTGCCACCTAACAATGGTTTTAGTCCTCTCAAGATCACTGTTCTTATGTATCGACAATTTGATCTTTGTTGTCCAATATATGAACAAATATGAACTACTCCTCTTATCATACTTCTAACAATCTGTAGATGACTTAACTAGGGTCACAAATCAGCCACTAACAGTCCATTTACTATTTTTTTATAGATTTCTTCAGATCTTTGTCTAAAACTTTATGGAAAGTCCACCAAAATCAACTCTTCTGCATGTCAATCCATTCTTCATATGACACATTTCTTCTACATGCTCAATCTTCTGCTCAGGTTCCACCCTCCTTTGGATCTGTTGTCCCCACACATACTGAATCTGCAAACCATATTCCAGATTTGCGGTCTATATTGCAGAAATAAACCTCACTCTAAGGGTCACAACCTGTCTTCTTCTACACAAATTTGTCACAGTCTTAAGGGCATACCTTATGAACTAAACATGCTAGGAAATTGTCCTATTTAGGGCATTATACTTATGTACTTCTAATTGTTGTAGAACAAACCCTATCCACACATAGAAAAAACATGACTCTTGCCTCCATAAGAGACTCAACCTAGCTCATATGGATCCATATATTCTGGGCATTTTTTTGACTGAATCTTGACATGAACTTTAGATCTCAATGTCGACCCTAAAACTAGGGTTAAATCAATCAATATTACACCTGCGTTGACTTTTGTTATGGCTCTAAATTATATTGCAAGCCCTCCTCCATTATGTTGGTCTTTATCACAGATCTTGCGGCCTACTAACCACCACAAGGCAAGATGGTATCAACCCTGTCTTCTATTTCATGTAAAAAATCTAACCAATGGGATTCAATCTAATCTTGTAATGTACTAAAACAAGATACTGAATCCTTCCTATAATTTGTGGAAACAAAACACGATCGCACAATCACATATAAGTAAGAGAAAGAGATTATCAATCAAACAACACAAGATGTATCTGGGGAAGCAACTGCTCAAAACCTTCTATCTCTATTTTGTATTAAGTCAAGGAATCATGAAACAATACAATGCTTAATCTCTCTTGAGATTCTCCAACACTCTGCCAATTGTCTCATGTTAATCTAGGCAAAATCGGTCTAGTACTTAGCCAATTACGAGCCTTCCTTCAGCCTGCCTTGCTCATGCAATTACTATGGAATTATATCCATATTAATTAGGAAAATCAACCTTCCTTGAGTGCACAATCCATCATGGCATCCCAATGACTTTATAATTGCACATGGGAAATTTTCTATAAATACAATTGATAGTTATGTTCCTCTGAATCGTGTTACAATAAGGATCAAGGGCCTTTTTATTATTTAAAATAAGAGAAAACCCTAAACAACCAAAACCCTAACCCGAGGAGATGTAACACCAAGATTTTATGGGCCTCGTTGGGGTTAGTTGGGTAGCCAGCTTCCCGGGGTCGTAACTTGGTCATGTGATATTTGTTTGATGGACATGATACCTCGTTAGAAAGATCTCTCAGAGGACTACAATTGCTAATGTGATTTCTATGAAATTGCCAAATATTTCATGCCCAAAAAACGTCATTTGTGGCTTCAAAACGGTTCCGGAAGTTCAGGACCCAAAAAACTGACAAAAATAGTAAATTGTGCTATAATTAAGGAAACTGAAAAACTGAAATAGACAATGGTGAGGGCCCAAGTGGAATAGGCGGGTGGCCACCAATATCCACCTTGATCACCTTAACTAGAATTTCTTGAGCTAACTCAGTCATCATGACTTAGTTTACTGACACAAGTTGTTATGAGATGAAATTACAATTTATTTAGGGGAAAAATAAATTAGACGCCTCACATTCCTCACTCCTGGTACATAAAAATTCCTCACTGGTGTGGGTACATTTTTTTTGTCCTTTATAGTTGCCAATTTCACTATTTATTGTTGAAAATTTCAACACTCCCTCTCAACAAGAAATGAATTCAATCTATCCCCATCCGGTACCTTTGGAATGTTCTGCATGCTACACTTCTCTAGTGTTGTTTGCACCTGCAAATCTTGAAACTGAATAGCCTCCGAACAACTGAATCAGTATAATGCATCTGTCATCAGAGTCTTCTAACTATTGTTAGCTACTGCACCTGTCTAGTACTGAATTCTCTGCGCTGCTGTTGACATCTGCATCCATGCCCTTTGAACTATTACTAACTCTGATTTGTGCTCCAGTATTTGACATTTGTCACTCTGATTTCTGTCTTATTGACATCTGAATACATCAATCTAACTGATCCTTCCTACTACTATTGTACTGTGGGATCCTCGTAGCCAGGTTCGATCCATGAGACACGCCATCTCAATGGACCTTGCCCAAATTTTTTATCTTGGGATTATATCTGCACATCACCCCACCTTACACCTCGAGGTATGGTTGCTCCCTCTTCCCATCTGGCTCGAAATTTCCCCCTCATGGAGGTCTTTTCTTGAGTGTACGCTTCCACTCGGTCTCCTCTCTACTTCTCTAATTGTGGTAGCTACTCCACAACCTTCTGAAACTGCTTCTCATGAGGTTGCATGTTGAGAGGTATTTATGCTCCCTCTAAACCACCAAGTCTCTAAATTTTTCCTTTCTCCTCAAAGTTTTGCATGCATATGGTACCTCAAGTGCATATAGGCTATTGACTTGCGCACAGTGTAATTGTCCCGAAGTTACAAAAAGTTTCTAAAAAAGAGTTGATTTTAAATCGATGATATCTCCCTCATCTGAGCTCTGATTCGACCAATTTTATTATTTTTTTTCCATTTGGATAGTTTTTCGCAAGGAATCAAAATATTCTATTTGTTTTTGAAAATTTTACACCAAAATCTTCAGATATTCTCTGCAAACTCACCACCCAAAAAATTCATTCTCTAGTACCATCTAGAAAATATAACCAATGAGATTCAATCTGATCTTGTAAATCTACTAAAACAAGATATTGAATCCTTCCGATAATTTGCGGAAACAAAACACGATCGCACAATCACATATAAGTAAGAGAAATAAATTATCAATTGCACAACAACATGATGTATTTGGGGAAATCAACTGCTCAAAACCCCTCTATCTCTATTGTGTATTAAGTCAAGGAATCATGAAACAATACAATGCTCACTCTCTCATGAGATTCTCCAGCACTCTGTCAATTGTCTCCCGTTGATCTATGCAAACTTGATTTAGTACTTAGCCAATTCTCATCCTTACTTCAACCTACCTTTCTCATGAAATTTATAGGTAATTAACTCCTTATTAATTAGGAAAATCAGTGTTCCTTGATTGTGCAATCCATCATGGCATCCCAATGACTTTATAATTGCACATGGAAAATTTTCTCTGAATACAACTGATAGTTATGTTCCCTTTAACCTCTGACATCTCAACTGGGTATTCCTCGAAAATGACATGCATGCAACTATTAATAGTGAATTATCAGTTATCTGATTGATCACTCATTGTGAATTAAATATAATTTAATTCATTAGACCTCTCACTAGCTCATCACTTAGTTAGAACTAGTTAAACTGATTTTAACTCATTTAATTGAGTTAATTACACTTGCACCCCACTAATGCATCAACTTCAACTGGACCCCAAAAATATTAGAATCCTCTAGATGCCTCATCTTAGACCCTCAACTCAAATTTCTTGAGCTAACTCGGTCATCATGACTTAATTAACTGACACAAGTTGTTATGAGATGAAATTAAAATTTATTTTCCAATTTATTTAAGGGAAAAATAAATTAGACGCCCCACATTCCTCACTCCTGGTGCATCAAAATTCCTCACCAGTGTGGGTGCATTTTTTTTTGTCCTTTTTGGTTTCCAATCTCACTGTTTCTTATTGCAAATTTCAACATTTCAGAATTCGATGCGGCCTTCACACAAAGACACCATTGAAATCACATGCCTAGATTCTTATGAGAAACCTCTTTCAAGCTCAATCTACCAGAAGAGAACCAACAATATGCCATCCTACTTCCTAGTGCAAACCGACCATTAAGGTATACACCATTCTTTTGAAACCTCACATGATGATCTTGCTCTTGGAGGATGATCATGACCTCCCTTTAGCAACCCTTACTTGGCCCTCGTACTCAATCTACTTTAGGACTACATCTCTCTTCACCCCCTTGATGTGCCAGATAGTGGGAATACATGTCAAACATGCTAAGATGTGCCAAGTGATAAGGCATGCCAAGATGTGCAAGGGTGTGTCAATGCGTGTCAAGGACTTTGAAGACAACAAAAGGGAGAAAAAAGTTAAAATACAAGGAAATGAACACATAAGAGGGTTAATAAGTCATTAGTTTACCTTTTTCAAGAGGGGCATGCTAAGCACACCAACACTAGGCGGAAATAGGTGCCAAGTGCAAAGTCTTAGTGCATTCTAAGTGCCAATTATTCCTAATTTTTTGCTTCTCATCTACTTTCCAACAATTGATCATCACAAATAAATTTAATATTAAACCATTCCAATTCATACCAAGGCATCTCAACATACTCCATACATGTTAAAACTTTCTAAGCGCCAATATGTGTCAGGGAGTGTTATGCATGTTATGAAGTGGAAGGGAATGTTGAAGACTTCTAAGGTGTGCTAGAGAATGATAATGCATGCTAATGAGTGTTAATGAGTACTAGGAAAAAACATTAAGGGAGCACTAAGTAAAAATTCATTGAAGTTAATGAATATGAGGAATGTGTGCCAGAGACTAGTGTTAATGAGTGTTAGTTGTCATGCCAAGGAGGGAGTGACAAGGTATGCTAAGCATTGGTAAGGCATGCTAGGGAATATCAAGGCATGTCAAGAATTCCAAAAGTGTGCTTGGGAGTTCCAGGGTGTGATAATTATATCATGTGCCAATTAATGGTGCCAAGACATGCCAATACATGCTAGGTGCTAAGGATGTGGTGCAAGGTGCCAGGGTATGTCAATATGTGTCAAGGCAACAAAAGGAAGAACCAATAAGAGGGTTAATAAGTCAGGACTTTATCTTTTTGAAAAGGGGCATGCTAGGCACACTTATAATAGGTCCCAATACATGCCAAGTGACATTGTGTGCCAAGTGCTAATGTATGTCAATGCATTCAACCAAGGTGTTCCAGGGCATGCTAGGGACTACATGCAGCATGCCAACACATGCTAGGAGAGTTCCATGTTGTGCTAGCACATGCCATCATGTGCTTGGGCATCAGTGTCATCACAAGATGTTCTAGGTACAAATATGTTCCAAGACATGCGAGGCGCTAAGAAATGTTAGTGTGTGCCAAAGCATCAATTTAAGGTGTGCCCAGATTGTTGAGGAGTGTTAGGTATTTCTCATTAATATAATTGTTAGAGCTTGATTATGTATTAAATAATATATTTCCTACACACAATAATGGAACTTTATCTAAATGGAATTTTCTAGATAATAAACTTAATAGATATGAATCATGTGTTGACTCATAGGAAATCTCTATTCGACTAGTCATTACTTGAGGGAAATGATACACACTAATTACTTCTTAAAAATTTGACTGAATTTAACCACTATGGCCTTGGACATATTATAAAAAATACTCCACAATAATGGTCTTAAATCATTATCTTTTGACAAAAAATATATTAAGAGGCACATAGCGTCATCAAAAAATCATTGGAATGATCAATGATGACGGACATTTTTTTACCGTCACCAAAAGTAACAAAAAGAGCATTGGTGAGGGTCATTAAAATTTTGTCACTAGAAGTGTCACCAAAGGGAGAATTAGTGATGGGCCTTTAACGACCCTCACCAAAAGTGTCATTGAAAATGGCTTTGGTGACGGACCATAAAGGACCATCACTATATACACTTACAGTGACCGTTTTTTAAGGACCGTCACCATATGTGACATTGGTGATGGACCTTAAAGGTCCGTCACAAGCATGACCCTCACCAATGTGCTTTTTTCTTGTAGTGCTCACAAGCTCTCAGTACAATCTCCAATTGCTACACACTAATCAGGTTCGATCTAGCAAATCCCATGCATCGATCTCTGCCACCTGCTAGCCTGCCTCTACTACGCAATCACTGCTGAAAAATGGCTCTATATGAACTCGAATTCATCCTATATTGACCACGCAATCCTCATTGGCATCTCCAACCACTGTGTGTTTCAAATCATGCAACACTATAGTCACAACTAATAGTCACACTGCTCTTTCACCTACCTCTTCACTGGTCTCCATTGAAATTGTCCATGCACTGTAGTTAGATGATGTATTCTTCAGTTGATTAATGAGTTAATATTTATTGAATTAATTATTAATTAATTCACACCACTCTCACTAGTGTATCAATCAGTTAGACTAGATACAACTAGCTCAACTGTGTCTAATTGAGTTAAACTGAATACAACTCCACCAACTACCTCAATAACTCCACCAAACTCTGTCACATGAGATCTAATTGAAGTCTCCATGCAATAGCTCCACTTAAGCCTCAGGAATAGCGTAATTCCTTCTGTCAGCTCCTATGCCACATCTGTGCACTTAACTGAAGTGCTCCAAGAGAATAAAATAATGTTTAGAATCCAAATATTATTAAGAGCTAATAATATTCAACATATCTATTTTTAGATTGGCAATCTAAAAATAGATTCTGCCCAATATGTCTAAAAATATAAATCCATCTATTTTTCCAACTTGACCAACCATCCACAAATAGCAGACTGCAACTCATAGAATATGATCAACATGTCTAAAAATAGACATAGTCTAAAAATAGACTTTGCGACAAAAATCACCTGTGTGGGCCCCACCTAGTTTTGGTGATCACTTTCCAACTAGGATCAGGAATGATGTTTCAAGATGCCTCCTTTATTGTTTCTTGTTGCAATCTTCAATAGAAGGAGAGTGGCTTGTTAGGTCCTTATAATATTAGTGTATCCCCGTATTATTATAGTTAGTGTAGCCCCCTTATTGTTATTATTGTGCCCATGTAGTCTTGATAGTGTTATCATTATGCCCCATAGAAGCCCACTATTGTTATTTTTGTGCCCTTATATTATTATTGTTATGTAGGCTCTGATTATATTAGGACCCCTTAGACTCCTATATATAGAAAGTATGTTTTTATCATTTGAATCATCCAATAATTGTTCATTTATGTAATGTAAAGGAGGTTTCCCCATAGAAGAGGTTGATTTATAAGTCGTTGATATATATTTTCGTCTATTTGTGACTTGGTTGCATAAAAAAAAATTCCCTGGTTATTCATTCCAAAAATGCATTGTTTCATTCAATATTTAATAGAAAACAACATAATAATATTTTAGAGAAAATGTTTCTTCTGTAACTAGGGAGCGTGGCATTGTGTCAAGAAATCCATAGGTTTAATGAAGGGAAATGACCAAAAATAGGGAAACAGTTGCATGAAATATCCTTAAATACTGCACCCAACATAAACCTCCTTTGAGGTGCCTAGGGTAGGCATGCAAGTTGATAACCTCTACAGAGGCAACCATCTTGTCTAAAGAAAAAGAGAAAAAGAAAGATAAAAAGAAAAACACAGGGAAGGAGTTCTTACACCACTTATGTTAACATTTTTTTTCCTTTGCATGACTCTGAATAGTTGACAGAATCATGGTTACAAGGTAGAATATATAGGTCTATTCCTCCATTCTTCCATCTATATATTTTAGTTCCAACCTCTCCACTCACATACCTACCTCTCTCCATCATCCAGTCAACAAAAGAATAAAATTTTTCCTCCTCGTTGTAATGTTATAGGAGGAACATGTAATGCTATAGAAGGAGTATGTAATGCTACAAGAGGATCTTGGAATGCTACAGGAGGGAGATCCGATGGAAAAAGAGACAAGAGGGTCATACTTTCTTTAGGTAATTTTGAGAGAGGTTCACCAATGTCAATTTCATCACCCAACCCCTCCATCTAGTGAAGGTTAGCTCAAATTTTCTCTTTTCCATCCATCTAAAAACCAAAGAAAACCTTTGTTTTCCATTCTTCCACCAACTACACCACTTCCTCATGATCCTAACCCTGTCTTCAAACCTTTCATCACTTTCCCTCAATCTGACATGCAAAATGAAGTCTTGAAAAAGGGATTAAGGGAATGCTACAGGAAGAAGACTCCTCCTGTAGCAACGTGTGAAGCCAAAAAAAAACTCTCCAAAATCATTTTTATTCTACCCAAAGAGAGCATCATGGAGCCATTTATGAAATAGATAAGAGGCACATCATCCTTATGAAGTAGTCCATCCACTCCACGAGAAAAAACTTTGATAATGGGAAAGAACTTGCACACACAAAAAAAATATTTAAAACAAAATATCATCAAGTTATGAAGACCTTAACAAAAACAAGCAAATAAAATCAACTCCCTCAAGATCATGATGCTATGAGGCCCAACTCCAGAATGAAAACGCCTCCAACAATTCTATCCATAGGTTAGCTCAAGTATGAAAACCATCACCTATTCCATAGGAATATAATGATAAAATGTGTTAATGGTCGTGAAAGGAATTTTAATAGGATAGACATGGCTAGTGAACTTGGCCACCCTCAGCTAGTAAACTAAAGTTCACATTATTCACACATGCAACGTAGAAATTTCAACTCGAGTGAAGTGTTGATTATGAGGAGTGATGTGATCATCACGAGGGGCAAGTAAAAGATTGCAAGGAGTGGGGACAAAGTTTCAAAAAAGGAATTTCATATACAGGCCATGTCACCAAAGTGCTCTGAGCCTTTACCACAAAGGGGATATTAAGTAAGAGGCTCGACTCCATTTGCACCATCTCTCATTTTCACCATCACTCGGGAACTTAAAGCAGCTCCTTATCTGTTTGGGATGATTTCTCTGAGTGGAGTTATAAGACCAGTTTCCCTTTCTATAAGCTAATGAAAAAAAAGTGATTAAAGATGTATTACTCTAATATGGCTAAAGACTGAAATAAAAACTATTACTAATTATCTATCCCTGGAAAGTTGATAAGATATGTGTTTTAGAAATATTTCACAATTAACATGACAATGTAGATTATCATATCAATACGAATATAACTCAGAGAAAGAAGACTAATTTAATTAAGTATTTAATTAAATTAGTTATTTAATCATAACACATATGGAGATCTCGTTATTCACATATAATTAATAGATTCCAATCAGACACATCAATAATGATCATGAGAGATTGTTTCAAAACATATATTCTTAATAAAATCAAAATACCATTTTACTCTAGGAAAATAAATAGACAAGGGATAATAGTACTGGATATACCATTTCTCTACTCATGATAGAAAGGCAGTGGTTCAACTTCAAATTAAGAAAAATTAAGATACAATAGTGCAACTTAAACTTAATTTTTTACAAAATTGAGAACCTAGTCTTTAACGATGAGATACAATATATAGTTTCTTTACAAAATGATAAAGATATAAAATTAAAACAATTTTTTTAAATATTTCCTAACAATAGAAGAAATAAAGTCAAACTTTATAATGTAGTTACAACAAATTTCCAAGCTTAGGAGGATGATTTTCCTCCTACTTGTTGCCTCAATTCAAAGATGTCAACGAGATTTTTCAATTTGGGAGGGGATGTGGGCTGGTTCCGCACCTGACTAGTGAAAACAATATCCCTTAGCAATGGAAAAAATTGAGTAGTAGTGTTTGAAAAAAATTGGAGAATGAGCCATTGACTGTGAGGCTTGAACAAGAACTACCAATGTTATTCCAAATCAAATTTGGCCAATTGTTCTATAATATTAGCCCTTTTCTTGGAAGACACTTGCCACGTCTTCTTTAGGAATTCGATATCCGGTGAAGCACCTTCGTAACAACTCGGGATTATATTGGACTGAAGAATATTATCAGTAATCGCTTCATTTATATTGTTGGAAATGTCACGGGCTTGATATAGACAAGTTTTTTTTTTCTTATGTTGGATATCCCACTCTCAGAAGATATTCTCCTTGTTATTTTCCTCAATTTTAGGTAGGCTCTTCTTATTGGCTTCTCTCAGAACTTTAGAAATTCGTTACCAATAGTCTGGTAGGAAATATCTCTACACATTATTTTATCCAAGACAAATAATGGCAAGAGACAAGGTTTAGAAAAAATCCCATATACTCTGATATAAGTGAAGGATTCCTCTCCGAACCATTTCCCTACTCGTACAAGATCATTTTCAGCCTCTTGGGATATACGAGGTACTTTGGTATCAAAGATTATTTTATATATTGGCAGCATGACCCTATGAAAAATATTGTATAAATGATGGTGGTATTTGGAGTCCCATAGAATATAATGGTAAACATGGATAGGATTTGGGTCTTGTAAATTCCATTTCCATCCCATAGATGAGAAATCCATGGTAAAACATAGGGGATCCATAATATATGAACTCATATAAAAAGGAGGAAAGACATTTTGAGAAATATTTTGACCAATTATAAAAGCCAGGATGTGGGTGGCTAAGCTATCAGAAAGTATTTTCCCCCTATCAAATATATACCCCTTAGAGGCCCCATAATTTAAAGCTACCCACTGGTCTAGAAACTTCTGAACATTAGGCATAACATAAATTATACACATCGCTGCAGCAATTTGAGAGTAAGTGCTATCAAGGGAGGCGACAACGCACTTACCACCTTCTTCTATTTTATGCTTATTATAATCCTACCTCCATCCTTTGATTCAATATTATGCATGCCCATGTTCATTGAGGAGTGTTTTAATGTAGACTGTATCATAATTCAATTGAGGCTTTGGTATATGATACATCCTCTGTAAATCCTCACTGGAAAATGACCTAATGATTGTGCCTTTGTTTTTGAAAGATCTCCTATCATCAATATTCAGTTTATCAACAACGCATCAGACCATGTCGATATAGGGAAAAATTTTGGGCTGGGATGTAATTTTATGAAGGAAGGAATTGGATGCATCACTGAAAGTGGCCTCCGAAACTAGAAGAGAGTCATCAGTAGTTACAACTTTCTTTGTAACTCTAGGTTTTTCATCTTTAAAATATCAATATATTGCTTCCCGTGATGAATTCCTTGAATCCCTCGAACAGACTATATCAGGAAAAAATCCAGAAGTATTGGCACTTTGTTCCTTTTGTTCACCAGAAAGATAAACCGACTATTGTTGTGTGGGATTTTCTTTCCTTTTTCCGCTTTCAACATTTCTATGAAATTGCGAGAATCAAAATGGCCCTGTAACAAAAACACAGAGATGAGTGATATGATTCCCTTTTGCTAAAATTTGGTGCAAATAAAATTTACAAAAGAAATATTTCCCTTTTTATCATATCTTACAAATGATAACAAATTAAATATGAGCTTTTTATACTTTCAAGAAACATTATTGCCACATCCCCAATTATTGAATGTACAAGTGTGTCACCATGTAGGATATTCATATCTCCTTATTGAAAGAAACAATATTGTAAGTATTCAAGTTAAGGAATTACAATATTCCAATAAGGAAAATATCTGATAAAATGGTTATAACACTTCAAAAAGGTTCCCATAAAAGGCAGGAGTAATATATCGGGGATGTGGTATATCATGAGTTCTTAAGGAATGCCCCTTTTTGTGAATGTTTCTTTTAAAGTGAAGCACATATCAGAGAAAAAACCATCAGGATTTTGTTTTATCGTACGTCACTCAAAAGAAAATTTATGATATGAAAAGGTTATGACGATCATACAGTTCTGTTGTCATTTCTCCTTTATGGGTAGGACCAATCGGAGCCTTGAGTCTCTGTATTAAGTTTTGTTTAAAAACTCTGATATAATGCTCCAATAAAAGGGAAGTCTAAAAGCTTATGTAAATTATGATAACTAACTCTAATATATTCATTATTTCTTAAAGTAAAAAGGAAATAAACATAAAAATGAAAAAAGGGTCCCCATTTATTATTGAAACTAAGTATAAAAATGGGGGGTTTTTGAATGCTACAACAATTGGCGACGTACTGGGCGAAACAATTATCTCTTTTAAAACAAATGAAATTGTAATAAATTAAAGAAATAAGACTTAGAAAGACTTTTTTTTTTAAATTTAGATGGTTTGATATAACTCTACATTAAAAAAAAACTCATCACTTTGTAAACTTCATACCTCATTATGTATAAGAACCAATATTATCTTTGTCAGTCATTGTATCAGTTAGAAAGATGAAATAAATAACTATTAAAGATTTGCATTAAGGTAGACCTTTTGTCACTGGTGTTATCATCAAAAATTTCATTTTTGTAATTTTTTGTAAAATGGTGACAATTTTGTTGTCATCATTTAAGGTTGTAATAAACAGGTCAATACTCTTAGTAGTGTTTCGGGACCCAATATGGTTGGTAAGAAAATGTCGCTGAAAATGAGGATATTGTTAGATATAAGAATTTTCTGATCCATAATTTAGATAAATGTCTTTCATATTAGTCACATCATTAGGATTTTGTAGATGTTTCTAACCATCTAATGTGGTTCATCCTCAGGACAAGGTCACTATGAGAAAATATCACTATTTTCTCATTTCTCTGAGAGGCCAATTGTTAGCGATTAAATGTTTTTTAAAAGTTTAAAGTGTTGACTGTGCTGACCATGTAAGCATCATATTTTTGAGTGCAGGTGTCTCTGTTATGATCAAAAGGGTAAAGTACGAATTTGATCATGCTTACCTTATGTAATCATTAAAGGTACTAAGTAAGAAATTTCATGTAATTATGGATCATGATTCACAAGCATGATAAAGGATGATGTTAAGTTCAACTTAACATATATGTGAGTTTACTGTATCAAAACAATTGTATTGGTAAATGGTTTCAGTTTCCACTTGGAAATTGAAACAGTTTTACTGCGGAAACATAGCAGCAAATCCTATAAATAGTCCCAGCCAGAATGGGAAAGGGAGGAATGCTAGACCGAACGGATCTCCTACATTTGTTCCAGTAGGAAGGGTGGAGTCAGTTTTTCTATCAATGTTCTGATTATGATGATTTAGTAGCCCAATAATTTGTAGTTGGTTTCAATGGGAGTCGTGTAGAGTTCAGTGGTTTAATGTTTGAGGTCACAAAACACACCTTTTCTAAAGCCACAACTTTTCCCATGTGTTAGCCACCTATAAATTTTTGACATAGCAAACAGGTGGCTAAAATGTTTCTGAGTCTTCAAGAGATACATTTCCTCTGAAAATCTATCATTCTTGAACCCTCCATGTGCCTCTTTCATTTGAAAATATCTTCACTATTGTTTCCATCAAAAAAGGCCTCACTGTTTTGTGAAACGAATGCTTCAAAAGGCCTTTGTAATTGCCCATTTCCACTCATTTCCCTTAATTTTCATTAAGCCTACTTCCCCTCCTTAGAACCTCCATATCCCTCTAAAAAACCTCCAAAATCCCTTTAAGCCTTAAAAAACCCCTTTTACAGGTTTAAAACATCCTTTTCCCCTTTACCGAAAGCCAAGAAACCCCTTGAAAAACACTCATTTTGGCTTAAAAACACCCTTTTTCCATTGAGGCCTTAAGCCCCTTTCGGCCTAGCCCTTAGCCCCTCTTCCCACATATGACTCGTGCCTAGGACCAGGCACTAAGCCCGTAGGCGCTAATCGTAATCAGAGCTTTCACTGTCACCCTTTCCTTTGCTTTTTGTAATTTTCCGATGCGATGACCATTTGTTCTATCGGCCTCCGCTAAAACCTCCACCATTGATTATCCACAGATCCAATAGTTGATCACCAATCGAAAAGTTTCAAGTGCCATCCCGTGTCCCCGCCGATCTACGATCCCTGATTAAATCTTGACTGTCCATCCATACAGATCCGATGGCTGAGACACCATCGCACTCTGCTCCTGAGCCCAACATCATCGCTCCACCAATTTAATCTGGACCGTTGAATCCACAAGAACCAACGGCCCAGATTTAATCGTGCTCCACCCCTTTGCCCCCCGTCTTCTCCCCTCTGATCAAATATTGACTGTTGATCTCCCCTTTGATCCGATGGTTTGCGCTAAAATGTAAAATCAAAATTTCAGATTTTTGGCCCCTATCTTTCTCCGATGCGATTAAATCTCAGCCGTCCATTCTGTCAGATATGACCGTCCAAATTGCATCACGTACCACCTTCCCCTGGCACCGTTCCACTATTCAACCAAGCCCCGATTAGATCTCGGCCATCCATTTAAAAGATCCAATGGTTAGGATTTAATCTGTCGTTGGCTCTCCCCACCGTATCGCTCGCACATATTTCCATATCGCGCTCTTATCCCCACCGTCAAATCTCCCCGCCTCTCATCCAACGGCTGAGAATGCATATCGTATGATTTCTACGTCCGAGGTTTAATGCTCTAAATTTACGTGATGAAAGCAGTTTTAAGAGGGACACGTGTTAGGCAGCGACGCATATCACATTTTTTCGGTAAGATTTCAAAACCACTCCAAAGTTGCGCGAAACCAGCGATTTTTCCTCTAAAGCTGCTCCTCCATGATATGTTACTGCTTTAATCAACACTGTTGATCTCCTCCAGGGATCCAACGGTCCACTTTCAATCTCCCTCCGCCTTTCCGGTCCCACCACCAAATGCCTCTAATTTCATTCATTTTACCCTTTTTCCTTTGTATTTGCCCAAATATTAAACTTTTGTGTTTTAACACTAAAGTTATTTTATTCCGCCTAATTCAGTCTAAAACACCTCCACCGGTGAATCTTGGTCGTTGATCACCATCCATCAGTCTAATCCAATGGTCCGGAACTGTCCTCGCACCATACTTTCACCAGGCTAGTTTTCTTCCATTCTGCAGCAATTTTCCGCTGATTTTCCACTACTTTGACCATTTCCATTGCCACGCCTCCATTTCCATGGCCCTCCAGAGCAATCCTCCTCCACGCCCATTGATTTTCTTAACATATTTATTGGGTTTTTTCAGGGTTATAGACGGTGAAAACCATTCTTTTTACACCGTCACTGTCATGGTGATACAAGATGCAGAATGCCATTTTTTAGAGCCAGAGATAGCAGGAAAGATATCCAAAAAGGTTTCAAAGCATGTTTTTGTCCAAATCAGAGTTAGTAACTCTGTTTCAAACCCTACAGTTCCATTAAAACCTTCATATTCACAGACAGATCAGAAGAGAAGCGGCAAAGAGTATCAATGACAGTTTAAAGGGATTAAAAGCCCATTATTGAAGATTAAATTCTTTAATCCAATGTTTAAAGAATGAAGATACAGATTGAAGACCTTATGAAAGATCCAGAAGGCTAATAAGGAATAAAACACATGAAACAAGCCATATCAATGGTTCACATCAGCAGAATGTTGTTTCCCAAGAAAGGACAAAGTCCATATTGTTTTTTATTCTCCATCGAGTTCCTGAGAAGATATACACCCTGATAGAAGTCCTAAGATGGCCAGAGCATTAGTTACAAAGTATGGAAGGTCTGAAAGTCATTTACCTGCCTCACTTGTCCTAGAGTAAAAAAAGAGTACAGAATAGCCAGAAAGTTTCTCAGAAACATACCTCGGAAGTAATTATCAGCATGTTGAATACCATTAGTTCATCCAAAAAGTACCAAAAGTCAATATGAGATATTAAGATAGAATGGGCTGCAAGAACACTTCTCCCTCTGTTTTAATGTTTCATTTAAAGTTCTATCTACCTCTACAACCACTCTTGAGCTATAAGAACTCTTCTGAAATACATTGTAAATGTTGGTTAACCGTGGATTGTAAGTTGTTTTCATTGAGATAGAGTTCTGTGTATAAGTTGTAAAATAGGTTGGGAGATGATTTCAGACTGATATCAAGCTGTTGGACAATGATGTATATGACTGGTGTTGCTCTTTAAATATGACAATCATGTTCATTGGATCCTGATCTAAACCAGTGGTGAAGCGTTCTATATTTTGTTTTTTTCCTTCTGTTATGCATCACATTTCATTTCTCTGATAAGAATCAATAATCTAGCTTAGGATATGCTGCTATAAAGTACCCTAATGCTACCTGCTCTTCTTATATTTTATATTTTCTGCTAATTGTGTAATCTAAGGACAAATTCAAGATAATTTAACCAGTATAGTAGTTGGTTTTACCCATGCTTGCTGATGTATGAATTTAGAGTCTGTTTTTATATTTTCTTGTCTGGTTTTAACTGAAAGAATTGGGAAATTGGGAGATTAGAGCTAGTTTTGTCTCACTAGGGTCCTTTTCTAACATTCAACCTTTATAAGATCCCTTAAGTTGAATGTCAAAAGCAGAGAAGGTTAAAATTCTTTCTTTGATCTTAGGCTTCACTTTGTGTCAATCTTAAATGTTTTCTATTGTCTGAAGAGTTAACCTCATTATGAGTTTGATCATAGACGGTTAAGGCATGTCCTGTCCCTAGAGTTTATCCTAAGTGGTCACCTTGGAAGGTTTCCTTGTCATTCCCTTCACTTCCTCATCATTTCATCTCATACTATCATCTTTAAAGATCCTCTGATTTAGATGACTAGCCCATTTGAAAGCCTTGGATATTAAATTGCAAGTAAACCCTTTTATGACCCCATTTCCCAATGGACTTGTGTTTTCTTTGAGTTATCTCCCCATTGCTGAAATCCTTCTTTATTCACTCCTTTACCTTGTATTGAACCCTTCTTTCATGTTTCCCAACCAAACAAACAAAACAAAACAAACAACCCTTGTGCCCTATAACTAGCCTAATACCTTAAATTGAAACTTCAAAGATATATTATTTCTTGCCTTTATAGAGAGATCCCTCTCTGGATCCAGGAGGGCTAGATCCTGTGATCCAAAAGTGGTTTGATGTTGTCTTATCATTTGGTATTGCCAAACTTGCCAAATCATAGGAACCCCAACATAATGGCGACTCCACTGGGGAATAAGACCATATTAGCCTGAGTTTGGTAGTAAATCACTATAGTGGATAGTAAATCTCCTTCAAGACACATTAAACCTTCCACTTGGAAACTCCACAGTACATAATGACCATATAACGTCACTGATGATCAGTAGGCCTGCTGATTATCTTTGTTTTCACAATACTCCACTGGGAGACCAGTTGCATTACAACATCATCCATTTCAAAGAAACACATAGGATTAACTTTCTTGTTCAAAGATATTTTTCCCCTTAAAGACTGTCATACCTGGCTAACTTTCCTTGTTGATATTGTTATTCATACTGGCTTCAAGAACAGTCCATACTAGAGCTTATCCTAATCCAAACCCCCCCCGAAGTAGTTGAAAATCCTGAAGGCATTCTTAGGAATCCTTATACATATAGGGATTCAACTATTGTCAAACAAATTCATAGAGCTAACTTAGCACCTGAAAAATTTGCAACTCTATCAGACACACAATTTGACTTAGAGTCACCAAGTGATTTACCAAGAACTAAGTCATTTAGTGTTATAGATCAGGAAAACTTTGAGCCTCCAAGCTCACCACCTCATAGTGATCAGCATATTGGTGACAGAGAAACCCCTCCATCCACACCTCCTGATATACATTTCATTCATAACTTGGGTCTCTCTCACCCTAGATCTACTCAACAGTTTGCTGCTAGTCCTAGCATCTCTGTCTTTCATATACCTGCTGCTTAAGCCCATCCTTTACCTCCACAAAACACCATCATGGCAACATGGTACGCTCCCTTGGTGTTACCACAGCCTTTAGCTCCTTTACCCAATGACTATCAATCTAAAATCCCTCATTTCACTGGGAAAGAATATACCACAGCTCAACACCATGTAGATAGGATGGAATATGCCTTCGACTACATGGAAATAGAGGATGAGACAATTAAAATGAGAATCTTTGCTCAGAGCTTAGAAGGAGATGTGAAGAAGTGGTTTAAAGGCTTACCTCACAATAGCATCAATGATCTTCCCTCCTTACATCAAAACTTCATAAAAAAATGGGAAGTCAAAAGAAAGCCTCTCCAAATCTTAGCAGAATATAAGAATCTAAAAAGAAACCAGGGAGAGAGTGTCCATGACTACTCTACTAGATTCAATAGTGTCTATCATGCTCTTCCACCACACATGAAACCTCCCCAAGGAATGGCCTTAGTGAAATAACCTGAAGGTTTTGATGCTAATATGGCCTACCAACTTAGGGAGAGAGATTACAACACACTGGAAGACATGCAGAAAGGAGCAGTGAGTGTAGAGGCGAACCTGATTGAAAAAAGAGCTAGGATGAGGGCTAAGAAAAGGGTAACCTATAGGGATGAAAACACAACTTCTGCATCTAATCCCAAATATGATACTCTGGCCAAAACCATGGAGAGGCTAGGAAAAATGGTGGAAAATTTGACTATCCAAGTCAGCAATCAGAATAGAAACCATAATCAAAACCAGAATCAAAATTTTAGGAGAAACAATCCCCCAAATAGACAAAGAGATTTTGATCAACGAGTCATACCTCCTTTTCAAGAGAATTTCCTTGAGGAGGATGAAGGGATAATAGAAGAAACTAGGGGGACATCATAAACATTGTGGAAGTAGATAACCAAGAACACACCTTCTCCATAGAAGATAACCAGACCTCACACTCACGTTGGGACGAGGAGGGGTTAGAATCTGAGGATTATAGGTTAGGATTTGAGAATGCCATCATGAAGGTCCGAGAACAATATGATCTCAGAAGAAAAAAGAACATATATACTCCCAAACCAAAAGCTTCTGAAATCACCATTAAGAAAAGACCTGAAAAGACTCCTAAGGTGGCTGCTGAAAGCAGTAAATCAACAGCTGGAAATTCTGGTAAAAACAAAGATAAGGAAACCCAAACCAGTGAAAAATCAAGTTAGGAATCTAGCAACACTAGCATTGCACCTAATGATTCAAAAAAACAGTTTCAAACCTTGTACATACTGAGAATCATCAAACTGATTCTACCAATAAAATAGTGGCCAACAAAACATAATCGAATCTTACAAAGAGTCAATCTCATTTCAGTTTAGAGAGTGAAATAGAAAAAATTAAAATTTATGTCCCTCTTACTGAGTTGGCCACCCAAGATGTATATAAGAGTCAAATTTTGAAAGCTTTGAACTTAGGAGAAAATAGTGACACTATCAATTTAAATGATGATCAACCTGCTCTCTTATTTGGCCCAAAGATTGAAGAGAAATTCCAGGAAGGAGTAGTGCCCCCTTTTTATGTTAGCCTCAATATCCATGAAAAAATCCCGCATAATGCTATGCATGACTCTGGGGCCTCACACAACCTAATGCCAAAGGTGATTATGGAGAAGCTAGGCCTAGAGATAACTAGACCCTATAAGGACTTGTATTCTTTTGACTCTAGCAGAGTGAAGTTCCTTGGCCTAATCAAAGATCTTTGTGTGAATTTGAATCAAATCCCATCCAAGTGCATGGTTATGGATGTTATGGTAGCTAATGTGCCTCCTAAGTATGGCATTTTGTTGTCAAGATCATGGGGTGCCAAGCTACAAGGCACAATGTAGATGGACATGACTTATGCCACTATCCCTGTCTTTAGCTAGCTTAGAAGACTGTATAGGGAGGCACACATGAATTTTATGGTTAGTAGCCCAGAGAAACCTGAAAATTCCCCTCTATACTCTATCCATATAGATCTGGATTCTTTTATCCTCTACAATGATGAATTCACAGAAGAGCCAGAGCTAGAGGATAGAAATTCAAACAACAGAGTAGAGCCCACATATCTTAATATAATAGCAGCTCTAGATATAGAGGAAAACGAGAGAGAAACCTTGGAACTGTGTACTGAAACAAAAAAATAGAGTGAACAAATCAAATATTGTAGACAACAGATTACTCATCACTCTGAACTCCATGAAAATCCTGAAGCACAAAACATATCACTGAATGGTGCAGATCTTAGAAAACAACATAATAGTGAACATAGCATTAGGCTGATAAAAATCCTACAAACAGTCCCTTATGGAGAATGAACTTTGATGGGTCTTGCACCAAAAAGAATGCAGGAGCTGGGGTATGGTTGTACAACATTGCAAACAATTATACTGAGAGCCATGATTTCAAGCTAGACTCTAAGTGCACAACAACATTGCAGAGTATGAGGCTCTCATTCTAGGATTGCATTTGCTTAAAAATTTAGGAGCTAAGAGAATAGTTGTCCATGGAGACTCAGAATTAGTCATCAAACAACTAAATGGAGAATATACTGCAAAGCATCCTAGGTTGAGCGCATACAGAAATGATGCTATGGATTTTCTGAAAAAAATTTTAGAATACGAACTTGTGTTTGTTCCTAGGAGTCAAAACTTAATTGCAAATGGATTGGCCTGTGTGGCTAGTTCATATCAGAAATCACCTAGTGACAAACAGATCATTATTTAGACAAAATATAGACATGTAGTGCCAGATAACGAAAAATATTGGCAGGTATTTGAGGGTGACAAACAGATAGAGGATTTCTTGCTGGGAAGGAATGAGTTTGAATTTCCTGATTCAGACTATAAATCCGATGAAAAATATTCAGATAAAGAGCCACCTGATGAATAAAAACCATTCCCCAATGCAGAAATAAACATGTTAACCAAAAAATTTGAAAAAAAAACTAAAGAATACATGAAAACACATAAAGAAGACATTGAGGTGCTGCAATCCAAAGACAAGAACATACCCAGAGGATTAGCACCCCTAGAGGACCTTTTCGATTTTAATGATGTGGCAAAGAAAACCACTATAGAACACACTGAATCAGACGTTGAAGAATGCAACATAGGCAGCAAGGATGAGCCTAAAATGATTAAATTAGCCAAATATTTACCTGCCCATATCAAGCAAAAATACATTGATCTATTTAAAGAGTTTGCTGATGTGTTTGCCTGGAGCTATGAGGACTTAAAGCCTATGACACAGAGATTATCCAACATAAAATCCCCTTGAAAGAAAACCAAAAACATTTTAGGCAAAAGCTGTGCAGAATTAACCCTAAGCAACTACCTCTAGTAGAAAAGGAAATCAAGAAAATGTATGAGGTAGGAATCATAGTGCCGATGAGGTTTTTTTATTGGGTTTCTAACCTTGTAGCTGTGAGGAAAAAGACAGGAGAGATTAGACTGTGCATTGATTTCATAAATTTAAACAGAGCTTCTTTGAAAGACAATTACCCTTTACCCAAAATGAAACACATCCTACAGAGGGTAGTTGGCTCAAAAAGGATTTCCCTGTTAGATAGTTTTTCAGGGTACAACCAGGTCATAGTTCTCCCAGAATATCAACTAAAAACAACTTTCACCACTCCATGGGGCACTTTCATGTACGTGAAAATTCCTTTTGGACTAATTAACGTTGGTGCAACCTTCCAAAGAGCTATGGACATTTCATTTTCTGAGGAAATAGGGAACTTCATTGTAATTTATCTTGATGACATAACAATTTATTCAAAAACTGATGAAGAGCACCTCAAACATCTAAGAAAGGTATTTGAAAAATGCAGAAGGTTTGGGCTATCTTTAAATCCCAAAAAGACATTATTTGGCCTCCAAGAAGGTAAGCTTCTGGGCCATATCATATTAGAAAAGGGGATTAAAATAGATCCAAAAGAGTTGAGGGAATACTGCAAATTAGCCACCCAAGAAACATAAAAGAATTGCGGTCCTTTATTGGGAAGATTAACTTATTAAGAAGGTTTATTCCCAACTTAGTAGAGCTCCTTAGAGATATGAATAACATGCTTAAGAAAGGAGTGGGAGTTAAGTGGACTGTAGAAGCCAATTTTTTTTTGAATTAGTTAAACATTCACTCACCTAGGCACCAGTCCTAATCAGCCCTGATTTTTCAAAAGATTTCCTCATTTTCTCCTTTGCATCAGAGCATATCGTGGTTGTTGTCTTGTTGCAGAAAAACCCAGAAGGCCAAGAACAACCAATCGCTTTCTTTAGCAAAGCATTGAGAGACGCACCCTTGAATTATAATATAATGGAAAAGCAGGCTTATGCTTTGGTAAAGGCCTTAAAAGACTTCAGGGTGTATATTCTGCATTCTCACATCATTGCTTATGTGCCTAACATAGTGGTGAAAGATATTTTGTCACAAGATCCAGATGGAAAAAGAGGTAAATGGATTGCAATGATATTAGAGTATGATCTGGAGATCAAACCCAAAAAACTCATCAAGGGTCAAGTCTTAGCCAATTAATGGTTGACTCTAACTTACAAGCCCTTGACATTAACATGGTAGATGTTTTAGATGAACATGAAGGACTGCCTGCTCCTACTGTTGAAGAACCACTCCAAAACTCACCTTGGTATGCTAACATCTTGTATGTACTTACAGCTCTTAATGCTCCTTCTGATTTATCAAAGACAAAAGCAAGGTTTTTAAATTTAAAAGCTATAAATTATTGCATTTTAAATGAATTTTTGTACTAGAAAAATGCAAATGGTTTGTTGCTTAAATGTTTGCTTGAAGTTGATGCAGAGAGGGTCAAACACGAGTTCCATGAAGGAGAGTGTGGAGGCCATTTATACTTGAAAACCACAGCCAACAAAATCCTTAGGGCTGGCTTTCATTGGCCCAAAATTTTCCAAGATGTACATAAAATGATAGTTTCCTGCCATAAGTGCCAAATTTTCGAGGGAAAAAGAAAAATTCTCCCTTTACCATTACAACCCATCACTGTTGAAGCTCCTTTTCAACAGTGGGGCCTAGATTTCATAGGAGAAATCCATCCTGCTTCATCTGCCCGACAAAAATGGATTCTCATAGCCACAGACTATTTCACAAAATGGATAGAGGCCATACCTTCTAGGAATGCCACAGATTTTGTCATCATAAAATTCCTTGAAGACCATATCCTATCTAGATTTAGCTGCCCTAGGAAGATTATTATTGATAATGTTGTTGATTTTGGTTCCAAAAGGATGATTGATTTTTGTCACAGGTATCAGATTGCACTTGGTCATTCTACTGCTTATTACCCACAAGGTAATGGGCTAGCAGAATCATCAAATAAGAGTTTGGTGACCATCATCAAGAAGCTACTGGAAGAGAATAAAAAATCATGGCATAATAAGTTGGTGCATGCTTTTTGGGCAGACAGATTGACCACGAAGAAATCCATAAGAATTTCTCCATACCAGCTTGTTTATGGGGCTGATGCAGTGTTCCCTACCAGCCGAGGGGTACCAGTGATAAAATTAGTCCATGAAATACAGTCAGAAGAAGAAAGCATGGTAAGGAGGATCAATCAAACAATACATCTCCAGCAGACAAGGGAAGAGGTCTACAACAAAGCTCAAAAAGTACAAGAAATCATAAAAAAGATGTTTGACAAGAGAACAAAGGCTTGTGATTTAAAAATTGGAGATAAGGTGCTCAAGTGGGACTCTAGAAGAGAATACAAGGGTAAGCATGGAAAATTTGACAGCCTATGGCAAGGTCCTTATGTCATTCAATCCACCATTGGTCCAAATGCATTCTTTCTGCAAGAGTTAGATGGTACAGATCTGTTTGGGGGTCCTGTCAATGGTAGGATGCTCAAACATTACTACTGCTGAAGTTCAGAGTTTAAAGTTTTCTCTCCATTGTAAATACCATTGCTTTGTTTAGTTTTAAAGAAAAAGGAAAAATACAAAAAAAGAGAAAGGAAAAGGTTCAGACAAGCTCAAAACTTGAACCTATGAAGTTCCAAAAGAATGGCTCAAATCAGCTCAAAACCTGAGCCAAAGAAATTGAAAGGCTGGTTCTAATATGCCCAAAACTTGAACCAGCAAAGAAAGAAGAAGAATCAACTCTAACAAGCCCAAAACCAGAGCTGAAACAGAGAAGAAAGCGACTCTAACAAGCTCAAAACCTGAGTCACAAAAGAAAGAAGGGTGCTCTAAAAGTTTCACAATTTCAAGCCTTCAAAATTTTGGTTTCGATTTCTTGCAAAGTTCAATTCATGTGCAGGTCTTTATGCTATAGACCCACAGAAAACCAGATAGTCTAATCTTGGTTTGAATGTTTTTAAATTTCTGTCTTAGAATGTAGAGAAAGAAATCTGCTAGACAGTTTAATCCTAGTAGATATTAGTGTAGGTAGAGAAGCTATGAGGCCAACAGTAAAATCTGGTCTCATGGAGGAATAAGGGTAGAATTAGATTAGATTTTTCTTCTTTCAATAAAAATATGATGAATAAGGTCTGCAGGTCTAAATTCACCTTGAAGAAAAAATGTTAGGACTATAGGATGGGTAGGTAGATTGTTTAGGAGAATATTTCTGCTGATATAATGTTTTCATGAGTTGTGGCAGTTGATTAAAGAAAAGAAGAGATGTGTCAAGTACCAAGCATCTGGCCTACTTCCAAAGATTATCTTCTGAGATTCTTGACACCTTCAAGAAGATGTCATCCCCATGTGGAGCCACTGTTAGCCACCTATAAATTTTTGACATAGCAAATAGGTGGCTCAAATGTTTCTGAGTCTTCAAGAGATACATTTCCTCTGAAAATCTATCATTCTTGAACCCTCCATGTGCCTTTTTCCTTTGAAAATATCTTCACTATCGTTTCCATCAAAAAATGCCTCACTATTTTGTGAAAATAATGCTTCAAAAAGCCTCTGTAATTGCCCATTTCCACTCATTTCCCTTCATTTTCATTAAGCCTCCTTCCCCTCTTTAGAACCTCCATATCCCTCTAAAAAACCTCCAAAATCCCTTTAAGCCTCTAAAAACCCCTTTTACAGGTTTAAAACATCCTTTTCCCCTTTACTGAAAGCCAAGAAATCCCTTGAAAAACACTCGTTTTGGCTTAAAAACACCCTTTTTCCATTGAGGCCTTAAGCCCCTTTCGGCCTAGCCCTTAGCCCCTCTTCCCGCATATGACCCGCGCCCAGGACCAGGCACTAAGCTCGTAGGTGCTAATCACAATCGGAGCTTTCACTGTCACCCTTTCCTTTGTTTTTTGTAATTTTCCAATGTGATGACCATTTGTTCTATCGGCCTCCGCTGCAACCTCCACCGTTGATTATCCGCAGATCCAACGGTTGATCGCCAATTGCAAAGTTTCAAGTGCTATCCCATGTCCCCACTGATCTACGATCCCCGATTAAATCTCGACCATCCATCCATACAGATCTGACGGCTGAGACACCATCACACTCCTCTCCTGAGCCCAACATCATCGCTCCGCTGATTTAATCTGGACCATTGAATCCACAAGAACCAACGGCCTAGATTTAATTGCGCTCCGCCCCTTTTCCCCCCGTCGTCTCCCCTCTGATCAAATATTGACTGTTGATCTCTCCTTTGATCCGACGGTCCACGCTAAATCGCAAAATCAAAATTTCAGAGTTTTGGCCCCTATCTTTCTCTGATGCGATTAAATATCATCCATCCATTCCGCCAGATCTGACGATCCAAATTGCATCGCATACCGCCTTCCCCTGCCACCATTCCACTATTCCGCCAAGCCCCAATTAGATCTCTGTCGTCCATTTAAAAGATCCAACGGTCAGGATTTAATCTTTCGTTGGCTCTCCCCACCGTATCACCCACACATCTTTCCATATTGCGCTCTTATCCCCACCGTCAGATCTCCCCACCTCTCATCCAACGGTTGAGAATGCATATTGTGTGATTTCTACGTCCGAGGTTTAATGCTCCGAATTTGTGTGATGAAAGAGGTTTTGAGAGGGACACGTGTCAGGCAGCGACGCATATCGCTTTTTTTCGGCAAGATGTCAAAACCACTCCAAAGTTGCGCGAAACCAGTGGTTTTTCCTCTAAAGCCGCTCCTCCCTGATATGTTCCTACTTTAATCTCCACCGTTGATCTCCTCCAGGGATCCAATGGTCCACGTTCAATCTCCCTCCGCCTTTCTGATCCCACCACCAAATGCCTCTGATTTCATTCATTTTACCCTTTTTCCTTTGTATTCGCTCAAATATTAAACTTTTGTGTTTTAACACTAAAGTTATTTCTTCTGCCTAATTCAGTCTAAAACACCTCCACCAGTTAATCTCGACCATTGATCACCATCCATCAGTCTAATCCAATGGTTCAGAACCATCCTCACACCAGACTTTCACCAGGCCAGTTTTCTTCCATTCCGTAGCGATTTTCAGCCGATTTTCCACTACTTTCACCATTTCCATTGCTGCGCCTCCATTTCCACAGCCCTCCAGAGCAATCCTCCTCCACGCCCATTGATTTTCTTAACATGTTTATTGGGTTTTTGCAGGGTTACAAACGGTGAAAACCATTCTTTTTACATAGTCACTGTCATGGTGATACAAGACGCATAATGCCATTTTTCAGAGCCAGAGATAGCAGGAAAGATATCCAGAAAGGTTTCAAAGCATTTTTTTGTCCAAATCAGAGTTATTAACTTTGTTTCAAACCCTACATCACCATTAAAACCTACATATTCATAGATAGATCAGAAGAGAAGCGGCAAAGAGTATCAGTGACAGTTTAAAGGGATTAAAAGCCCATTATTGAAGATTAAATGCTTTAATCCAGTGTTTAAAGGACGAAGATACAGATTGAAGGCCTTATGAAAGATCCAGAAGGATAATAAGGCCTAAAACGCATTAAACAAGCCATATTAGTGTTTCACATCAGCAGAATGTTCTTTCCCAAGAAAGGACAAAATCCCATATTGTTTTTTATTCTCCATCGAGTTCCTGAGAAGATCTACACCCTGACAGAAGTCCTAAGATGGCGAGAGCATTAGTTACAAATTATCGAAGGCCTAAAATTCATTTACCTGCCTCACTTGTCCCTGAGTACAAACAGAGTACAGAATATCCAGAAAGTACCGCAGAACATACCTTTGAAGTAATTATCAGCATGTCGAAGACCCTTAGTTCATCCAAA
Organism: Pinus albicaulis; assembly: GCA_034641835.2. NCBI lineage: Eukaryota > Viridiplantae > Streptophyta > Pinopsida > Pinales > Pinaceae > Pinus > Pinus albicaulis. Next base: position 1,386,790,308 of record CM076582.1, read on the forward strand.
AATTATCAAAAGTCAATACAGGATATTAAGATAGAATGGGCTGCAAGAACACTTCTCCCTCTGTTTTAATTTTTCATTTAAAGTTCTATCTACCTCTACAACCACTCTTTCAACTATAAGAACTCTTCTGAAATATATTGTAAATGTTGGTTAACCATGGATTGTAAGATGTTTTCATTGAGATAGAGTTCTATGTATAAGTTGTAAAATAGGCTGGGAGATGATTTCAGACTGATATCAAGCTGTTGGACAGTGATGTATATGATCGGTGTTGCTCTTTAAATATGACAATCATGTTCATTGGATCCTAATCTAAACCAGTGGTGAAGTGTTCTATCTTTTGTTGTTTTCCTTCTATTATGCATCACATTTCATTTCTCTGATAAGAATCAATAATCTAGCTTAGGATATGCTGCTATAAAGTACCCTAATGCTACCTTCTCTTCTTATATTTTATTTTTTCTGCTAATTGTGTAATCTAAGGAAAAATTCAAGATAATTTAACCAGTATAGTAGTTGGTTTTACCCATGCTTGTTGATGTATGAATTTAGAGTCTGTTCTTAGATGTTCTTGTCTGGTTTTAACTGAAAGAATTGGGAAACTGGGAGATTAGAGCTAGTTCTGTCTCACTAGGGTCCTTTTCTAATAGTCAGCCTTTCTAAGATCCCTTGAGTTGAATTTCAAAAGCAGAGAAGGTTAAAAGTATTTCTCTGATATTAGGCTTCACTTTGTGTCAATCTTAAATGTTTTCTATTATCTGAAGAGTTAACCTCATTAGGAGTTTGATCATAGATGGTTAAGGCATGTCCTATCCCTAGAGTTGCTCCTAAGTGGTCACCTTGGAAGGTTTCCTTGTCATTCCCTTCACTTCCTTAGCATTTCATCTCATACTATCATCTTTAAATATCCTCTGATTTAGATGACTAGCCCATTTGAAAGCCTTGCATATTTAATTGCAAGTAAACCCTTTTATGACCCCATTTCCCAATGGACTTGTGTTTTCTTTGAGCTATTTCCCCATTGCTGAAATCATTCTTTATTCACTCCTTTACCTTGTATCGAACCCTTATTTCATGTTTCCCAACCAAACAAAACAAAACAAAACAAACAACCCTTGTGCCCTATAACTAGCCTAATACCTTAAATTGAAACTTCAAAGATATATTATTTCTTGCCTTTATAGAGAGATCCCTCTCTGGATCTAGGAGGGCTAGATCCTATGATCCAAAAGTGGTTTGATGTTGTCTTATCATTTGGTATTGTCAAACTTCCAAATCATAGGAACCCCAGCACCATGGATGGAGATATAGCAGGCATAGGCGTCCCTTATTTCTTCAAAGAAGAGCACAGAGAAAAGAACTGAAAAGATGGGGTTCCAAAGGAGTGGCTACAAGATAAATGGTATGTTCCCCTACGACTTTGCCAATATTATTTTACTTTTGAGGATCTTTATAATAGAATCAACTTGCATCGACTAATCGCTCTTCACATTTTATTTATCACAAGGAACTTGTTAATATTTTGATATAAATCCATTTGGTAAAGCTTTAGAGAACCTAGAATCATTTTCTTTTCTGGGGAGGGTTCAAGCCTCATCTTGCTAGAAGAATAAGAGGTAGACCTCAAGCCATCATAAGGCTAAAGAAATTTGAGGCTCAAGAACCTGTTTGAACTCCCATTATGTTTGAAAACTTAGAAGCCCCATTTGCCTTAGTTTCCCCCAAAACCCCCAAAATATATCAAAGGAAAATTACTTGGTCTAACAAGTCAGAGCCCACGCTGTTGAAAATCCTACAGGTTGATATTGACTCCACTGGTTTTCCAGTTTTACCCTCAGAAAACACCTTTTCAGACAAAACTATGCCTGAATATTTAAAGGGAAAGAAGCCAATAACATAAGAAAAGGAAAGTGAACCAGCACCTAATGTTCCCAAACAAGGTGATAGGCACACTATGCCAACAAATAAGCTACACTATAAAATCAAGCTCAGAAGAAACCCGAAGTTAGGTAAACGGGTCATTGAAATAGATGATGTGTCTTTGGAAATACTTAATAATAAATAAGAAATCCACAAAGTCTAGGAAAATTCCTACATAATCTAAGAACCATACTGCAATCCCTAACAAGAAGGGAAAATAATAGGTTTCCAAAGTAAAGCCCATGGAGACTAGGAAGAGAAAGAAACAAATACTAAACAAGTTGGATGTGTTACTCGAGGTTGATAGTAACCTCAACTAATATGTCAGGGTATCATAACCATTTTTTCCCACCTGTTTAAGTAAAAAAATCAATTTTTCATTTTGTTGATAGTCGATCTGCCAATTTCATACACACTATGAGGATCAAGAGAGCTAGAAATGCCCTTGTCAACAATTTTTTAAAAGGCTTGACAATGTTTTTGTGAGAAATTTTGAAAAAACTATGCATACTGGGTAATAAAATGAAACCTATAGGAAAATCTTGACATTGTGCGTGTCAACAATCTTTGAACAAAAAAATTGGTCAATGAAGGACACCTATAGGAAATTTCCAACAAAGCACTTGTCAGAAATTTTTCCACAAAACGAAATAGAGACATTGAGATCTCCGTTATCAACAATACTTGAGATAATATACCTCCCGATTGTTAGCTACATCTCATATCATAAAATCAATAATGCAGACAAGCTACCTGCGAGCTATTTTTCCAGAAAAATCAAAGAACAAGCATAAGACATCTAGGAACCTGTTTTGTGGAAAGAAACGAGGATCTTTTATATAGGGGCATGTTTTGTGTAAAAAAGGAGATAATATACAAAGGGACCTGTTTTGTGGAACAAAGGAGATAATCTACAGAGGGACCTATTCTATTTTCCTTCTAAGCAGTTGACCAGATGACTCTATTATTGCCTAAGTTTAAGAAAATTTTCCTATAGTTTTTTTAGGGATTGTTAGATATTTTCTAACTCTATACTTTACATGCATGAACTTAAAGGATATATTAAAAATCTCAGTATTGTAATTATGAGGATTCTATTATTTTGAAAACTGTTATGTAAAGATCTATAAATTCATTTTATGAATAATGAAACAAGGTTGGAAATCATTTGAAAAACGCTTGTAGTCTGAGTATATTTGAGTAATCATAAATGTATTTACAGTGTTTGATGACTAGTTAGTGTAAAATTCATGCATTTAATTTCCCTGTCAGTACTTCTCTATTATGTAATTGTTTTCTTCTATGTATGAGAATTCTAGTTTATGTGATTGGATTTTTTTGATGCTCCTCTCTTAAATTGTCAGTTATTAATATTTGTTACTCTAGTCATATCTAAAATTTGTTTTCTTCCAGTACCCCTATCTTCTAAAATATACCAAAAAGTCAAAGGACATGTTTCTCCCATTATTTATGCAATATTCTCATTAAATTTGTGATCTCATTTGGTTGACAGCTTGAGTTAATGCCCAATGGTAGGTTTTGAAGATCAGCCAACAGTTTCATATCCAAACCCAAAACTGGCCACCTAAAATCAATTATAGAAAAAATTATGCTACCATGACCATAGAGTAGTTGAGTTTTATGGAGAGATCCCCCTCCGGGTTGAAGGGTCAACTTCAGCCTAAAAGAGGTTTTGAGGTCACCTTGGGGTTTTTCCCTGCATCTAGGTGTTATAGGTCAATTTGGGCATCATTCCCAATGACCTGGCTAACTAGGCATCATCTCCAAGACTGATTTATAGGGTATAGCATCCCCTAACATTTCAGTTGCTATATGCCCTAAGACAAGAACAATACAAATCAATCAAAGACTTTCATCTGCAAAGGTTTCCAAAGTTGGAAGTTTATAATATATCATATGAGAGCTCACCAACACTGCCTCTAAAGGGACTAAGTGCATTTCATATGCAGGTATCCCTATTAAAGGCTGCTCTGCAAAGCACTTCCCGACATTCATGGGTGTGTTGGTCACATTGGGAGTGAAATTCTCCTTGTTTCGGAATCTCCACTTGGCCAGTGCCTTTTAGAAGAGTTCACATTTGTCAAACTTCGAATCCATGTGTCAACTTGACATCTACAATATTGGGAACATGTCTTTCCTATTATTGGAAAGTATTTGATTGTGAAACTACCTTCATCTCCTCTATAAATTGAGCACAGATCTTAGTGTTTAATAAGTAAGAATTTGTGTAGATAAATTCTAGTGGAATTTCCATTGAGGAGATTGATTTGAGTGACAGATTGTTGGAGATATCTGCATTGTGATGAGGTTGGGATGCTGCTAGAGATGTTGACACTAAATCAATCACTAGGTTGTAACCTCCCCTTCTATCATCAATAAAGATTAGTTCTTATTTTTCCCTATATGCATCTATATAAGCTTTGATTTTCGATATCATGATTTCTTAGTTGATGTATATGGTTTATGATTTATTGATTTAGATAAATAACTTGAATAGACATCTATGTTATTACTATCTCTTGCTGTTTATTGTTCATTCTTGCAGGAAATATTTTTCACAACCGACTGGAATTTGAAGCTACAACAAAAGCGACAGAAGGAGACGTTGGAAGCGCTTGGATCCCAAGTAGGTTCCTTATTTCATTCTGTGTGTCTGTTTATAGTTAGGAAATATAGTTGTAAAGTATTCGACCTGTTGTTCAAGATTAGCACCTATCTAGGGAAGAATTATTTATCTGTAATTAATAATTCCGCATAACAAATTGGCGACTCCAGTGGGGAAAGTATTTTCTTTATCCTAGGTGTTTTAGCCTCTGATTTTCTCTTTTTATTCACCCAGTAGTTGCTACTCACAAAGATTAGGCTTTTTAAGATCCAAATTTTCAAAGCGTGTGCTAAACAACTTTTTTTTTCTTTATACACTGTGCCCAACGCACTCTTGGATAGGACATAGTGCTTTGCATAGCACTGTCTCCCTTTCAAGAATGCATTGCAAAGAACTTTCTCTCTTTAGAGACTACGTTGCCTCCTAAAACCATCCAAATTCCCTTGAATTTTTCTTTGCAGTTTGTTTTAGTTTGTTTGCTACTGTGTTTTGAAAAGCCCAAGCCTCATATTGACCAGTGAATTCATCTACCTCTTCCTCCTTTGAAAGAAAATTTTTTCAATGATTGTTTAAATCATTTTTCTTTATCATTGGAAAGTTAATTTCAAAGTATTTTTATTGTCACATTAGATCCATTTGCTTTTGAAAAAGGAAATTGTCGTAAAATATTCATTTCCTAATAGGAGAAATTGTTGTTTCATTCCTCATTTTTCCTTCAAAAGAGAAACTGTTGTTTGTATTCTTCATTTCTTAAAAGTAAAAGGCATTTGTTTTTATTGATTTAGTGCACTTAGTTTCTTTTATGCATTTATAGCATTAAAGGAACTGAAAAGAAAAATATGGATTTGCACGTAGTGGTTTGTGTGTTTTGCAAAAGGAACAATTAGGAAATATGCATTTAGTTTGTGTTCTTTGATTTTTTTGCTCTCAAATTGTTTGCTCTTTCCCTCTAGTAGCTAGGCTTTTCATTGAAAAACTAAAAGTGAAAGATTTCTTATCATTCTTAGTTGCATTTTAGGAATTTTCCAATACATAATCACGGTGAACCTTTGAAAGGAAAATTTTTAAACAAGATCAACATAAAATTAATCTCAATTTACCTAACAAAGCATTGGAACCATAACGATAACATTTAGACAGTCTAGGCTAGAGACGTGTTCTGGCGTCGTAAAACATAGCAGCTATCGTTAACTTTTCTGCGATACATTCCGAGTGTGATACCTCACTCCACATACGTAAGTATATCGTAGCTCGTCTACGTACTTTTGGGTATATCGGGCAGTGTTACAGTACGATAAGTATAAAGGGGTGCTCTTACTGAGCGGTTTCGCATCAGACAACACTAATACAGACTTGGGCCTCCACGTACCTTCGGTTATATTTGGGAGGACAAATTTTAGGTGCTATCCATCCATAGTGAACCGAGTCGGCCACCTTGTAAATTGTGATACACTGAACACAACATTCGGGGATATTTCCTGCCCATACTTCTTGGTTCGCCAGGAGGTATTCTGCAGTTCACAGTTTCTTGGTAGACCTTTTTTCCTAGCATTACCATTTTATTTTGTTTATTTTTTTGGGTTAAAATAAATCAGTAATCTTGGAATAAAAAAATCCTTTCCCTCGTCGTTCGCGTAGACTAGCGTTAAAACCACCTTTACCACTAGAAGTTACTTCTGGTAGTTGAAAGCGATCACGATTTGCTGAATCAAGTACAATTCTTACCTCTGGTGAAACATCATCTTCCCATAAACTAGAGTTAGCTCAAGTTGTTTATACACATCCCGGTTCGTCTACTGTTTTTGAAATGAAGTCTTCACAGCTACTTGTGGTCACGATCCATCCAATTAGTGAGACCATACCTCCTGGACCCGATGTTGTTCAACCAGCAATTGATCCAGATCCTGTCTCTTCTTTTCCAGAACATCTGAATCCTGAAGTCGTACAACTGGAAGTTGTTCATACCTTGGTCATACCACAAATTTCTGTAGTTATTGAATCTCCTATATCACACAGTCAACCACCTGAAATATACTTTGGGCCTGACGGTGAAATACTTCCCCCTGGTTTAATTGCGATTGAAGAAATCCCACAAGACGGGTCACCTTTAACTCCAATCCATTTTGGGGAGGACCTTTACCTGTACGATTATTTTCCTCAATCGACACCATCTGCTTTTGTTGATCCTGTTCCTTTTCAAACTCCCATCGATTCAAAAGGGTATACATTTGGTCAAGTAACCATGCCTGAATCAACATCTTCGGTTGGGCCATCTGTTCCAATTACATCAACTCCTGCCCTAGCTACCCCATCGATGTTTACAACTTCACCATAGTCATATTTTCATGGTGGCCCTTTGGTCCCATCACATTACAAATCATTATCTGGAATTTTCTTTGGTGCATCTTCGAACCCATGGAATTTACCAATGTCATCATTTGATATTTTAACTTGTAATCCTATCGTGAGTACTGAACGACTTGATTCTTTATACAAATCTTCAGGGCGATATCAAGCCGGTCCTTCTAGGTCTATTCCTTCAAGTACCATATCAACTAGACTCCCGGCATTTGCAGAGAAATATTTTCCGTTGTATTATCTTCCTCATGCTAGGGGGGAATCTTTGGTCACCCAATATGATAGTACTCCATCACTTTTTGGTCAACCTAATGTCGAAATGAATGTTTGTCAATGGCAACCCACTCTGCCTATCCAACCACAAATAGTTGTACACTCATATCAACCAGTTCAACCTGTTACACCCGCATCATTTCCATTTGTCAATATATCTTTACCCCTGTTACAGAATCAAAATGTTGTACAACCTTATCAAATGGGTCCTTCAACTCAATATCATCAAATGTTGGGTCCAAAGATTCCAAATCCTTTGGTTAATTTACAACAACCTGTATCCGGAATCATTTATTCACAAGTTGGTTTACCATTTTATGGGATGCCACAACCGCAACCTGGTTATACCTATGAACCGAATCCAAGTTATCCTAATTTGGGTTATAACATTGGTGGACAGACCCCTTGGCAGCCTCAGGCACAAATTCCTCAAACTTCATTTCAAAAAGTATCATATCCAGGTTTTGGTCAACAGAATCCTCAAGCATTTTCTTTTCAAAAAAAACCCTATCTGGGTTACCGACAGCAGATTATTTATGTTGGTGCTCAAAGGCTCGTTTCTCAAGCAATTCCATATTACCCTTGCTATGCTCAACCTGACCTTAATCGACAGTTTCCCTTTGTTGCAAATTTAGAATTACCATATTTAAATCGGCTAACTAATGATCCAATTAACTATGCTCCTTGGTGGCTGGTGATACCTCATAAATTACCCTCGGATATTCCAAAGTTCAATGAAAACCCTGGATAAGATTCATCGACTCATGTTATGACTTATAATTTATGGTGTTCATCAAACTCCTTGAATGATGATTCTATTCGACTACATCTTTTCCAGTGTACGCTCACAGGTCCGGCTGCAAAATGGTATATTGAATTACCTAGAGCTTCTTTTGATAATTTCACTACCCTAGCTATTGTCTTTTTGACGCATTTCCAGTTACACATAAGATATGAAACTGGAATGGAACTCTTGACCAATTTCAAATAGACTAATGCTACTCACATCTCTGATCATATTCATGAGTGGCGTCGTTGTCGTAGAATGGTTAAGACATTTGTTCCATATCAGCTCCTTGCTGAATGGTTCATTAAGTCCCTGTTACCATCTATAACTGAGGATGTGGCTAAGGGCGACATCATCACAGAAGAGAAATTTATCACTCGTGCCCAATATTTAGACTTGATTTATACTCAGTCTGGCACGCTCTATGAAAAAATTCCTAATGCGTTGAGATCTAATTTCACTGTCCCTCCTTAATTAAAGGACTCTCATGCCAAAGACGGATTGATTGGAACTGCAAGCACACATCACACTACAGCATCTGATCCTACTCCTGCATCCGAAATTAATGTTGTGTCATTTGACAAAGGCAAAAGTGACAAGAAACCCGAAAGTAAGAAAAAGGGGAAATCTAAGAAAAAACAAACTTCTAACCCACAGGAAAGATCATCTGATCAATCGTCTGGACCTAGGAAACCTTGTTATCCATGCATAATCTGTAATGAGGAACATTTTGTTAGGGATTTTCCTCACCGCGCTAAAGTCTCAAAAATCATCAAGACTTCCCATGCGTCAAATGTGTTGATAGACCCATTTCCAAATCTGGACACAAACATGGTTGCTACGGATCTAGCTCCTAGTTCCTAAGTGTTAATGTTATCTGTCACAAAACCTTCAACAGATATTTTGGTGTCAATGCGTAATAAAGATTATGGTAGTCAGGCCACTGATTAACCTACTACCTCGGCAACGAATCCGTCTACGGAATCAATACCACCTACTGTTATTCCTGAATTGACAATCAAGCCACCAAAGGGATTAATTCACAAATTGAGATATAATCCTCAAGCAAGAGCTGAAAAAAATTATAATATAGTTGAAGATTTGGCTCAATCCCCTTCAGCTATGTCTACTCTTGAGGTATTGCAAAATTGTCCCTCCCAAAAACAAGCTTTATTATTGGCTATTGGTGGAATTGATCTGACTGATTAATCTTATCGTCTTTAATCATACGGGCTATGTGCTGCAACTACTAGCAGAATTGGCATTCTCCATACAAGTAAATGTTCTCAATCACCTTGTTCGTTGTACTATTATTGATGAGGGAGCATCTACATGCATTATGTCTCTAAATTGTTGGAAGTCACTTGGCTCGATGTGCTTATCACAATCATTAACGATGTTGAAGGAATTTGATGGACATACATATAAACCTTGTGGTATTATTAATAACTTGTGTGTTGAACTAAGGGGGAAAAACAGTGAATATTGATGTTGAGGTTGTTGACGGACCCCTTGACTATAATATTTTACTTGGAAGGCCATGGGTATATGCAATGATTGCAATTGTTTATACATATTTTGGAATGATTTCCTTTCCACATAAAGGTACTATCACGGTCATTAATCAGCTATCCTTATTTTCCTCTGCTTCGCAGGTAACTGGAAGCGTTCTGTTCGTTCACATACCCCAACTAGAACTTCAGAACATTGGTGTAGGAATTTTAAAGGATTCTACTTTAATGGGAACCTTTGCATTACCGCTGCCCGTGACGTTGGTAGACATTGCAAGTATAGAGACCTGCTACATGATCTCTTCCACTCTATCTGGCTTAAGGGAGAGTACGGGTGATTTTGAAATTACTATGTTGGATGAATTTCTGCCGCCCAGCCCTATTGAGCTAGCATAACAATCAATGTATTTGGCTTGGGTGGCAAATCTGAAATCAGCGTCACCGAGTGTTTTGGTTGATCGTTCCTTATATTTTGGTACTCCCTCTGATCCTATTTCCTAAATGTTCTTGACAGATGAGAATATTTTGGAAGCCATGATGTCAGAAGGAGAACCATGGGAAGATTATCATTATCATTCCCATCTTCTTGATTATGAAGAAAATTATCTTAGTGAACTATATCACCCATCCATCAAAAATTTATTTTTGAATTCTTTACCCATTAATGCAATCAATTCCGAGCGAAATCTGTCAAATAATGAAGAAACCAATGCTACCGATATTTCGACCAAACCTAGAATTGTAGAAAATATTCATGTCGGTGTATCTTGTTCTCCATCAGAACTCGAATCATGTCACTCTCTATTTCATGAATTACGTGATGTATTTTCTTGGTATTACGAGGAAATTCCGGGCAAAGATACTAGTATTGTTGAACACACTATTAATATGTATCTTAATGTCAAACCGGTGCGTCAACAGCTTCGTCCTGTTCATCCAAAGAAAGCCGCTGCCATCAAAGCAGAAGTTGAAAAAATTTTGTGTGCTGGTTTCATATACCCTATTCTGCTAACTAAGTGGGTTTCAAATATCGTTGCATAGATACTAGTATTTTTGAACACACTATTAATATGTATCCTAATGTCAAACCGGTGTGTCAACGACTCTGTCCTATTCATCCAAAGAAAGCCGATGTCATCAAAGAAGAAGTTGAATTTTTTTTGTGTGCTGGTTTCATATACCTTGTTCCGCTAACTGAGTGGGTTTCAAATATCGTTCTTGTCATGAAAAAGAAAGGAACCATTAGAGTGTGTGCCGATTATCAAGATTTCAATATTTCTTGTCCAAAGGACAACTATCTTACTCCCTTTATCGACTAGATTATTGACGATTGTGCTAGATGTGAAATATTTTCATTCATTCATGGATGGATTTTCTAGCTACAATCAAATCAATATCCGCCTGGAGGATCAACATAAGACAACATTCATCTGTCCCTAGGGCACATTCGCTTATAGGAAACTACCAATTGGTTTAAAGAACACTGGGGAAATTTTTTAGAGAGCAATGGACTATGCTTTCAATGACATCAAGCACATTGTTCAACCTTATCTAGATGATTTACTAGCACATTCACGAAATCGGACTGATCACCCAATGCATTTGAGAGCCATTTTCTTACATTGCTGACACTACAAAATATGCCTCAATTCACATAAATGTGTGTTTTTTGTTGGTTCTGGTCATTTTATTTGATTCGTAGCCTCAAAAGAAGGAATTTGAATCGACCCATTGAAGGTTCAAGCCATTATTGATTTTCCTGCGCCATCAACCTTACTTCAGATACAGAAACTTCAAGGAAAGGCTAACTTCCTAAGAAGGTTCATTTCAAACTACGCCAAAAGGCTAAAGGGTTTACTCGACTATTGAAAAAATGGGTTCCCTTCCATTGGGACCAAGTTACGCAAGCTTATTTTGATGTTCTCAAGGACACTCTTGTCCGAGCGTCATTAATGTATCCCCCTAATTATCAAAATTATTATTTCCTATATATCATCGCAGCTGAAACAACCATTGCTATGGTATTGGTCCAAGTAGAAAATGGAATTGAACATCCAATCTATTATTTAAGTCGTAATCTCAATGATACGAAAGTTAAGTATTGATACGTAGAAAATCTTGCCTTGGTAGTTGTTCAAGCTGTACAAATATTTCGCCATTATATCCTGCTCCGAAAAACCACTATCATTTCAGATTGCAACCCCATGACTTATATATTATCACGTTAATTGATGAGGGGGACAATATTCAAAATGGATTCTCATTTTTCAGGAATTTGATTTGGAATTCATCAAATCCAAGTTAAAGAAGTCTTTAGTTTTGGCTGAGCTTCTCTGTGACCTTCCCTCTTATAGTACTAAAACTACGTCAGAACTATCAATTCTTGACGAGTCTTTGTTTCTGATCGGATCATCTGATCCTTGGTATGGGTATTTCATCATTCATCTCCAAACTCAAAATTTTCTACCTAATACCTCTCATTCTGAATAGTGACGTATTCGATACCAAGCCAAGATTATTTGATCGTTGACGATACACTTTATCGTCGTGGTGTTGATACCATTTTAAGGAGGTGCTTCACTCATGAGGAGGTCGAGAAAGTGTTAAATTATTGTCATGTTGGGGCTTGTGGTGGACATTTATCTGGTTATGCTACTGTGCAAAAGATACTCCGCGCTGGTTACTTTTGGCCTACTATTTTTCGAGAATGCATCCTCGCGGTCATAATTTGTCATGCGTGCCATATTTTTTATCGTAAAATCCACAAACCACCAGTGCCAATGTATCATGTTGTCTTTGGGGGACCATTTTCGAAATGGGGTATTTACTTCATGACGTGTAACCCTCATTCGTCCGGGGGGCACAGTTATATTATTGTCGCAGTTGACTATTTTACCAAATGGGCCGAAGCGATGCCTACATCCAAAAACACAGGACAGACAACTGCATTGTTTCTCTTTAATCATGTTATCGCACGGTTTTGGGTCCCGCAGGCTATAGTTATAGATCATGGGAAGAATTTTCACAATCACATGATGGTTGAGTTAACTGCCAAGTTAGGATTGTCACATGATAATTCTACTCTTTATTATCCACAATAAAATGGACAAGTTGAAGCTATCAACAAAATTCTTAAATGTATGCTTCAATGAATGATAGGAGTTCGTAAAATAAATTGGCATTTGATCTTGTACTCCATCTTGTGGGTGTATCGAACCTCGGTGAGAAATGCAACTGGCTTTACTACTTTTCAATTAGTGTATGGTCTGGAAGCTATCTTACCAATCCAATGTGAAATACCATCGTTAGAAGAAGAAGCACGTCTCCTTAACCTCATCCATCTTGATGAAACGCGTCGTGAAGTCCAATTGGCCAACGAAGCACATAAGAGACATATAAAGGTGCAATACGACAAAAATGTCCAGCCTCACATTTTCTCAAAGGGTGACTTGGTCCTTCTTTACGATCAAGAATTAGATGTAATAGGTACAGGAAATTTTGAGACATTATGGCATGGCCCCTATATTATCAAAATAGTTCTTACTAAGGGCACGTATGAGTTGTTTGATTACGATGGAATTCCATTGGCGCAGCCTAGAAATGGGTTGTATTTGAAACGTTACTATGCTTAATCATGAGCATAGTAATTTTTCATATTATATTGTATATATATGCTGTTGATTTGCATTCACTATATTAATTTGTTTTTAGATTTTTCTTGATGTTAGTAATCCGCTTTAAATTTCATCACAGATGCTAGTCGTAGTATGCAAAATCTATCCTCTACAGCATGGGCCATTTTCGCTTCGAACGATGAGTTAGTGAGTTTTCAAGGGATTTGTATTAGTAGATCGATGAAAAATATCGCTGAGTATAGCGCGTTGATCAAAATTCTCTTTGATGCCATTTCATTTGGTATTAACCGTATCATCATAACGTTAGACTCACAACTTGTGGTATTACAACTTACTAGTGTTTATACCGTTAGAAATCCAACATTGCATAGATTGTTCCTTAGAGTTCGACTTTTGGAAAGACACTTTGATTTTATTCAATACCAACACATTTCCAAAAATTTGAACACATTGACTGATTCATTAGCTAATCAAGTTTTAGACAAACATTTGCAACATATGTAAAGAAAACATTCACATCATTGAATAGGATTGCACAATAAACATAGGAAAACATTGAAATAATATAGATAGATAGTTATAGGTTTTTACAAAAATTTGTACCCAAGACACATTGGTCATCTAACCTCAAAATGTATGAAAAATTTCACAAGTAAACTAGTGGTGCTCGTGGTAACATGCTATAGATCTAGATATCCTACGAAGTAACCACATCCAGCGGTTAGGAACCCCAATAGTGTGTCGTTGTAGTCGCATGGGTAGCTCTTCGTTCCAGCAATCTGAAATCCTGAAGGTCAAACCCTCTATGTGTTGTCGAAGCTCAGCCAGAGTCTCAGCCATATCAATATCTTGAAGGACTGCTCTCCCAAAAACCCTCTCTGGTGGCACATCTACTTCGCACTCTGGTTCCACTACTGGTTGAACATGATCAACATCTACATTACATCAAACATTTAGTTTAGTCTTGGGAAAATATCAAAATACAAAAACATTGTATACACCTTAGGAAAATAAAAAACATGGTCAAAACTTTCTTACCTATTGCACCCCACTAAGCATGGTCGATGAGTATGCATATGTAGGCATTGGTTTCCGAGGAGATGCCTAAATCTGCATCTCCTCGGAAACCAATGCATACATATGCATACTCATCGATGGCGACAATCTGTCACCAGAACTAGGTGAAGAATGCAGTCGAGAACACAATGGTAGATTGGCCTGCATGCCTACCCATGAGTTCTACCCATCTCTGCATCTAGGGATCTCTAGGATTAGACACAACCAGTGTCACATGTTGTGGCTACATCATTGGAATCCGTTCCAAGGCGAAGGATATAAGGATAGAACCATAACTGAAATTTTCCTTCCTTCCTCCCTTTGCTTTATTCAGTTGTTCCTTTATTTGAGAAAGAACAACTTTAGACCAGTTGAAGACTGTTGGCTCCATACACTCTAGCACGTACTGCATATAATATCTATTCGCTACATGTAGTGTAACGATGCCGACAAGTTTTGTGATTGTGAAAAGGATAGTTCTCAATGTAAAATATTTAACATCTCAGATGTTTATATTTCCATCTTTGCTTGGCTCTGCCCCTGGATAACAATGTTGCAAAACATAATCTCTCACTATCTCTCCTCCAACAATAGAACTTGAGAGTGAAATGGGCAAGCCTCTCCCTGAAAAACCTATAAGAAAGTACACATCCTCAACTATTATAGGAACCACTTGGTTCTTAATATGAAATGCCTCAATAGATGGATCCCATGCTCAAACTAAGAACTCCAATATTTCTATTTGTTGCCTCATCCCAGACAATTTGAATTACTTAAGCAGTCCACAATCTCTTAGGGCTCTTACTGTACCCGGATCATTTAAGAAAATCATATCCTATTCTTCATATTCTCTTTCCTTCCATGTAATCATCATTGTAATTCAATGGAAACCTAAAATACAACCATAAGATCCATTAGATTCCAATCAATGCAAAAAAAACTAGGCAAATTTTGGGCATAATGTAAGAAACAAAAATCTAGATTGCGCCTAACTCACTTCCTAACAAGAGATAGTCCATTGTGTATGCAAGTAACCTTCATTGTACTTGCTATGCAATGTAGGTTTCAACATTCAGGGGTGCATTGCCCTCTTTTTGGACAGAATTTACCCTAGGGGCCTTAAAACCCTGAAAATTTGCAGAAATTGGAAATGAAATGAATACTAAAGGAAAGAGGAGGTTTATATCACTAACCTAGATCAAACGGCAACAAAAACCATCCAAAAAAATGATCATAATCAGCAGCTGAAGTTCGGGGGAAAAATCAGGTTCAGAGCTCCAAAATGCAAATGGTAACTATGGAATGGTAAAATTGAATAGTGAAACTACTTTTAATAGTCATTTAATTATTTGAAAATTGAATATATTTCTATGACTATAGTTTTATTATGTTTTTTTATCATGAAACATGTATTTTTAATCCATTTGATGTTGTTCTGAACAGGTCTTACAACTGATGAACATATTAGTCGTGAAAATTTATTTCAAGAATGATTTGACCACAAAGCATACTTTTTCTCCTTATTTTTCGAGCTTTGTTAAAACAAAATGGATTTCCAGCGTACTATCTCTTTTTCACGTCGATAATAGCAGTATGAACCCCGGAATTCTCCTTTCAACTCCTTTCGTACTCTATAATACTATGAAAGATTTCGATTTCACTTGTCTTTACTTTAAAGTAAATGAATTGATATCTACTCGTATAAGTTTAACCCTTTTCTTTGACCTAGAGATTATTTACTAAAAAGGAACATCATTAGTTAAATATACTGTATATATCCATATCCTTCGTATATATTTATATTCCTTTTAAGACTCATGTATAAATTTACAAAAAATTATGGAGTTTTCTCATTCCTCTTTCACAAACTATCCAGCTATTAAAAAGGATCGAATATGTCATTGTCATTAAGTTTTGTTAAAACATAAAATATGTATTATATTTTGTTGATCACAGAAGAATCGTAATGACCACTGACCTTAAATTATTAAATAGAGATACTTTATCTACCAAAAGAACAGGCATTGCCTACAAACAATGAAAATTTGGGAAAAGTGAGTAGAATTCTTTATGGTAGCAAGTCGCTCTTGAACCTGACACTTCCTTCACTCCATATCCATGACTGTTTGGGTTGGGTAATCATCTTGACGGTTCATTCATACCTATGGTTCATCATACCTTCACTTTGGTTTTGGGTCAATGCTGCCAACTCATCTGAGTATCGCCGATATGTTCAAGAGAAGTCATCCAGTGAATAACTCATCCTTCTGCAATACTCATAAACCTTTATTCTCATGACTGTCATCCCTGAAAATTACTATATCAAGTCATATCCTTGTCTCCAAAATCCGTAACTCCCATTTCACAATAAGGTGACTTCCTTTTGACAACAAATCATTATTCAAGAAGTTCACTTAGAAACATCAGATTCTAGTAGCATGAGGCTTGTTACAGCATCAACAAGATCCTCTCTTTCGAACTTTTGACTGAAAGATTTTGTTTGGTGTTCGACATCAAATCATCTATTCATGCCTTACAAAATGTACTGTAGTACCTTGAGGACCATTGACATCAATGGTGGTTCTCTCACATTTGTTAACATCTCACATCATTGGTTGGTAATCAAGCGATGTATTTCCATGTTCGACGACAAATCATATATTCGCATGGCTAGACTTGTACCCGAAAGATCGAGTGAACAAGATAAGAAGAAATTGGATCTAGTTTCAGCCATCCAGGCTACGATTTCAGGATTGTTGTACACATCATCTATACGGTGACCTTACATATAGATCATCATCCAAACATGGGCCTATATCTGTAGGCATGTCTATATTGGGCAACATTCCAATGTAGACGACTTTCTGAATTATGTGCATGTTATTAGATTGTTTATGTGCTGAACATGGGAATGCATACCCTCAGAAATTATGATCAAGAGGATATATCATCATGTAATGTATTTTAAGATTGATGCAGGTCGCCACTCCGCTTCATCTCCAGCCCATCACAGTGTAAAGCATATCAATAAAAATATTGTTGTTATTATTTTGACTTCATGCTTTAGGGGGAAATTGTTATAGGTCAATTTGGGCATCATTCCCAATGACCTGGTTAACTGGGCATCATCTCCAAGACCGATGTATAGGGTCTATCATCCCCTAACATTTCAGTTGCTATATGCCCTAAGAGAAGAACAAGACAGATCAATCAAAGACTTTCATCTGCAAAGGTTTCCAAAGTTGGAAGTTTATAATATATCATATGAGATCTCACCAACACTAACTATAAAGGGACTAAGTGCGTTACATATGCAGGTATCCCTATGCAAGGTTTCTCTGCAAAGCACTTCCCGACATCCATGGGTGTGTTGGTCACATTGGGAGTAAAATTCTCATTGTTCCAGAATCTTCACTTGGCCAGTGCCTTCTAGAAGAGTTCAGATGTGTCAAAATTCGAATCCATGTGTCTGTTTGACATCTACAAGATTGGGAACATGTATTGCCTATTATTGAAAAGTCATTGATTATGAAACTACCCTCAGCTCCTCTATAAATTGAGCACGGATCTTAGTGTTTGAAAAGGAAGAATTTGTGTAGATAAATGCTGGTGGAATTTCCATTAAGGAGATTGATTTGAGTGACAGATTTCTGGAGATATCTGCATTGTGATGAGGCTGGGATGTTGCTGGAGATGGTGACACTAAATCAATTTTTGGGTTGTAACCTCCCCTTCTATCATCAATAAAGGTTACTGCTTATTTTTCCCTATATGCATTTGTATAAGCTTTGATTTTCAATATCATGATTTCTTAGTTAATGTATATGGTTTATGCTTTATTGATTTAGCTAAATAACTTGAATATACATCTGTATTATTGCCATCTCTTGTTGTTTAGTGTTCATTCTTGCAGGAAATATTTTGCACAACCAGCTAGAATTTGAAGCTACAGCAAAAGCGACAGAAGGAAACTTTAGAAGCACTTGGATCCCAAGTAGGTTCCTTATTTCATTCTGTGTGTCTGTTTACAGTTAGGAGAGATAGTTGTAAAGTATTTGACCTGTTGTTCTAGATTAGCACCTGTCTAGGGAAGAATGAGTTATCCGTAATTCATAATTTTGCATAACACCAGGGTTTTCCCTGAGTGATAAAATTTTAGCGTTGCTGTCAGGGAACGACAAGAATATTTCTCCACTAACTATTTATGGTTAAATATTTGATCGCTTAGGGGAAACAAAGAATTGTGTATCAGTTTGGCTACAAGTAGTTTGCTCTGCCGACTTCACATTATCATCTGAAGGGTTCTTGCTGACGGATTTCTGGCTCATACAAGTGTCTATACTCAGAGGAATCCTGATCCGAGTACACCACATTTTTTGTCAAACCAGGAAATGTTATTAAAAAATAAAAATTCGAATAAATCAAGTAAGATTCTAGAAAAATATAGTTCATTACCTTCGAATATTGAAACTATTGAAGCTTTATTTTTATGAAAAGTTTGAAAACTCCCTGTTTAGATCTAAATCTGAAAGTCATATTTTAGATATTGTTTTAGATTCATGAGTTTTTAAATCTTCTGTTAATGATCCTTTTATCCTAGAATTAGGATTGTTACCACAAGACCAAGAAATGGGCCTCCTAAGGAAATTATAAAATAATAGTGGAAATAATAAAATAATATTAGATTACATCATCAAATTTTAGAGGGAAAAAAGAAAACAACTACTTGTCAACTTATCTCCTTATGGGTTTACTCAAATTTCGAGAGGAAACACTCATTGGATGCAGAATTTGATTCATCATCCAAGGAGTACCCATGTTATATACTTTTGATGGACCCTACTACATGGAAAATGAGAAATACATGAAAAACGTGTTTGCAATCACGTTTTTCATGTATTTCTCATTTTTTGTGTAGTAGGGTTCATCAAAAGTATGCAATATGGGTACTCCTTGGATAAGGAATTAAATTTTACATCAAATGAGTACTCCCACTCGAAATTTGAGTAAAAAATTAGGGAGATAAGTTGAAAATATGAGTTGAAAAAGTAGTTTTTATTATTTTATTATTTTTTAATAATTTTGTTGGGAAAAATACTGAGAAGGGGGGGGTGAATCAGTATTTTGTGCTGACAATAAAATTTTTAACTTTTTCTTGTTTTTAAACCCATACACTAATTTAATGAACACAACTCGCATATAAACGCGGATATCCTTAAGTAAACTCGCGTATGCTCAGAGATGCATTTAATTATTAACTTAGATCATTGCATCATTCATTCATCAGATGTTTAGTAAGCAGTAAACAGGTGCAGTAAGAACAGAATAAATCACCACACATAAGCAACACACATGAACACCAGGATTTAAGGTGGAAACCCAATTCGGGAGAAAACCACCGCTGCTGTCGTCTCAGTCTTCAATGTTTATTATATACAGAAAACTTCTTACAATCATGTATTTGCGTAGACTCATACCAGCACACAGGCACCCACCTGCATAAGGCTACAACCTTCTCTCGTTTACCAGCCTCTCTGGAAGGGAGCTACAACCCCCTGCTCTCGTTTACCAGCCTCTCCTGGAAGGGAGCTACTATCCCCTACTCTCGTTTACCAGCTACCACTGGAAGGGAGCTACTACCCCCTTACTGAAGGCTTCAACCCTTAGCACTACTGTCGACCACGTTTCATCAATTTTCAAACTGGATCAAACAGCTTCAACACAACCCTTCACTTATCAACAAATATACTTCGCCCAATGCATCAAACAGAACAGTGAAACCACTGTAACCAGAATATCAGAGATAACCCAGACTTCAGAATAGATATGCAGAAACACATTCAACCTTGAGCAATCATTAGTTTAGACACCATACGCGCTTTTATTTAATCAGACCCGCGTATACACACGCTTTTCATGAAACGAACCTGCGTATACATCTGTGCATTTTTCAGAAAACCCTAACTTCCCATACGTGTTTTTATTGAATCAGATCCACGTATACACGTGCTTTTCATGAAACGAACCTGCGTATAGATCTATAAAAGATAAAATTTGCAGAATAGATCAGATCTATGAACTTACCCAGATTTCTTCAATTTCTTCATCAGATTTGTGCCAGGTCTTCATCACTTCTTTTCAGATCATCCTAGAGATTCATCATTTCTAGATCTAGAGATCTTGAACCTTCATAATATTCATAGGTGCATCATAGATTCAGATCTATCAATTAAGAACAGAGTTAAAACATGTAGATATACTTCAGAGTGAAGTATTCATTAATGCCCAGACACTTGCACACCACGTTGCACTATGATTTTCTTCTCCTTAAATAGATTTGGCCTTTATCAATACCATGAGTCAAAACCACTCAACCACTGATGGTATTCCTGGACGGGATCAAATAGATAATCAAGCACTCAATACTTTGGGCCAATACCATGGTAATGCCCCCTGGTTTTATAAAAATAGAGCGCAAATTGGCATACGCGACTTGGCACGTTCATTTCCGCGTACATACACGACTTCTCCTTAATAAAACCGCGTATGCCTTGTGACATACCTTGTTCAACATTATTCTGGAACTTTCTGAATTTCTTTCTTCTACTACTTCTGAACGGATCTGTAGATACATCAGATTTACATCATTTCCATCAAGGAAAACTTCATCAAGCAGGTTCCATCAAAGTCAATACATTGTATCACATTATCAACAATCTCCCCCTTAACTCATCAAGTAGGTTTCCATCAAGTTCAATAGGTTTCCATCAAGAAAAACATCATCAAATAGGTTGCCATCAACTTTATCAAGTAATGTTCCATCAAGGACAACACTCTGCAACATATTGCCAACAAATTTTACTTTTTAATTCCAAAAATGGTGAATCATCCCCCATGGTTGACATCATCATATTGAAACCTATTATTTTTTATAAAGTTTATTTTGGTTGTAAAATTTTCTTAGGAGGCCCAATTCATACCTCAAAATTCACCTAATGAGAAAAACCCCTCACATATCTCAGTTGAGTATAATACACTCAAGAGGAACCTTGGGGAATCTGCACAAGAATTCACAGTAAGATTCAATAGAATTTATAATTTTATTATAGCTGAAGTTAAGCCTCCTCCTAGTTTATCATTATTACATTTTCTTGATTGTTTTTATGTTGATTTGGCCTATCAGCGAAGAGAAAGGAACCTTGTTGCTATATAAAAAATGCAGAGCAACACAATTGGAGTAGAATCCAATTTGTTGGCAAAGAAGGAAAAATGAAAGTTGAAATACGGGTAGGTTTCAAAGAAGAGTCATCCTCATACCCTGATTTAAAATTTGATGTAATGTGAAAACTATGGAGAAGTTGGTGGATAAATTGAATCCTCCCCGAAGTGAGAATCAACCTCAAGTCTGAAATAAAAATTTCAGGAGACCTCAGGGTGCTCAGAATCGCCCTAGAGAGCATACAAATCCTGAAGAACAACGACTCGTTATTCAACCTCCATTTCTAGAAGCATTTGTTAATTAAGATGAAGGTCAACATATTAGATGCTTGGATGACAAAGAAATCCAAGTTTTTTCCACCAAAGAAGAACATGACCAATCTGATAGATGGTCAGGAGTAAAGGACAACATGCAATTCTGTGATTCAATTCAATATCAGCAAGGATACAATAATGCAGTGGTAGATTTTCAAAATAGTATATTATTAGAAGCCCAAATGTTCCCATTAAAGCTCCATCACAAAAAACAATATTCGGACAACAATTTAAGCCAAGAAGATAGATTTTTAAAAGAACAAAGGAGTCAAATAAGGAAAAACTAGAGGAGCCAAAGAAGGATAATCCAAAGGACCCAAGGAATGACACTAAAGATGCTGATAAAAAATCATTAATTTTTGATCTGGAGTCTGAAATCAGTAAGTTTAAAGTTTCCATTATTTTTGTTGATCTTTTAAAAAATGAACAATATAGGTGTTGTGGTGGATTTGACGCACGGGTGTACGAAATCGCACCAGTTTAAGGGGTGTGGTATACCGTATAAAATATTGGTAACATGCAGAAAGTGGTGGAGCTCAAAAGCATATAATCTAGAGGAAACAATATGTGAATGCATGCTCAAAGTAAACTAAAACTAAAACACAAATATACAGAAGCTATTGAAGAGAGTCAAAATGATAATAATGCAAATGATGGCTCAAGGTCGTTTCTTATTAAATGTTTGATATGGAGAAGAAATTTACCCACTTGCCAAAGGGCCCCAAGACAATGGTTCTAGGTCCCGATGCAAGGATGTTGTTTTTCCAAGCTCTGCCTTTGATGCAGTCTCCCTCTCTCTCCATTGTGATGGACTACTATTTTTGGGTGGCCAACAATCGAGTCCCCTCTATCTCCAGCTCCAGGTCATACACTGCTGGTATTGCTTGGGAAATTTTGGCCAGCATAACAATGTGATCACCCATTCTTCATCTCTTGGTGGCTTTATATAGGGGATTTCAAATCCTCCTTCCCTCCCTTGGTACATGGTGGATGGTGACCCAATGGAGAGGTAAGATTCCATTGTGTGCTCCAAATATTCTGTTGTGTGCTCACATAATGTCTAAGGAGGTGCTGGTGGTTGTCCTTAGGCGGCTTCATATAAGGAGTAATTGTCCTTTGCTTTGTGTGGTCCCAGAAAGAAAAAATTTTCCACTTTCAGGAATGCGTGCTTATCGGGAAAAAAAGGCCACAGAAGGCACTCTTCTTGAAGGATTAAGCGCGCAATTTAGCATTTAAGACTAGTTCAAATCTGGTTTTCTCAAAACCTTGGAGATTTTAAATACTTTCTTGATTCCATAATGTCTTCCTGCCCTGTAAATAATTTGGCTTGACATTAATTAATGTCATCTTCTATTGTACGATTTTCTAGTGTTAACAGTTGCCCCCTAATGTGTGAGGTCTAGGAAGGACTGTATAGCCGAAATAAATTATAGTTTCTTTTCTGTATCGTGCGTAGAGAGAGAGAGAGGTCTATGTGAATCTTGGAATCGACAACACCCTGCATTGTTTCCGAGATGAACATGGCCTAAGGAACCCATAAAAGCAAACAAAATATACAACATATATACAAAATTTCAACGAGGTGGGCATGTCCCATGCCCGTGATTCTATGGCTAGTTAAACAAAATTGATAGATACATGTGTTGTCTGCGTCACTATTGTGGTAGTGAAGTTGGCGGTTGTGGATGACAACTGTTGACGCCCTCAGGGGTGTTTTTTATTTGACGATAGGTGGAATGTGGTACCCATATGAGTAAACTTAGTATCACATATAGCTACGCAATGTACACATATGTAATAGCTGGGACCTTCCCGTGTAAGCATTGTTGACAGAGACACTTATGGAGGCAAGGGTCTTTGATGGATCTTAATCAAAGTGCAATGGTTGTAAGGTATGATACCATCGTGACATGAAAGCTTTTGCTGTAGTCGAATGTCAAGAGGATTGATGAAATATGTGGACAATGATGTCTCCCATAGTGTCATCCGAGGATACCCCTCTGCATGGGGAGAGGTAATCCAAGGTACCGCTTCATTTTTGGAAAAAGGTGTAGAAGTCGACCAAAAGAAAGCTTTAATCGAACCATGGGTCGCTGACCTGAGGGGTCGAGGACCTGGATGTGATGGGTTTAACATAGGCATGTTGGTGAGAGGTGACTGAAAACAGAGGATGGGGATTCAGTGGACTGAGGTCGAAATATATTTTAGTAGCTTGGAAACAGTCATATTTATTTCTAAAGGGAAAATCCCTAGAGTCGGTAGGATTTCTAGGGCAGGTGTGAACCAGCTATGAATGTGGTGATGGTGCGTGAGTGGGGGTGAAATAATCTGACCAAGAGGAATGAGGGACTGCTACTGTTAGGGTCCAGTGATTTGGCTAATTGGCAAGCCAAATGACAATGTAACATCAAACTAGTCTTTGGAGCCCAAGGACCTAGCCTTCCTGGACTCAGAGAAGGCTCTCTCTATTTGTGTAAGGGATATCTGTGTGTTTGTTAATTGTGTTCTGATTTTACGCTAGTTATGAAGTGGGTTTTTTGTTTTGGTTTTTAGGTTATGAGGGATGAAATGATTAAAGATATAAGATAGGTAAAAATATATCAGATCAACTGGGCTATGGGGTCGAAAAGGTCAAGAAAGCTTTCAGATGGTGATACAAGGTTGTTAAAGGGACGATTTGATTCGAGGTAAAATGGATCTTTGGGAAAAATGGAGTAAAATGGACATCAAGTTTGTGAATAACAAAGGATTTCAAGAACAAATAGTTTAATAGCTGACATAAACATAGTAGGGAAAACCATTAATCATGAGAAATGTAACTTTAAGCTAATCAATGCATAGAACTAAACATTCAAGCCATGCATAGAGATATATAACTCTCTAACTTTAGGAAATGGCTAGCAGACTTTGGGGAAATACATTTAAGACAGACAAAGAACTCAAATCACTATGTCGGAACGCCTAAACACAGTACTTCAAGCTATTGAGCACTTTGAAAATAAGATTGCATAGTCTTAGGCAAAGGGCAAGATTAGAACAAGACCTCCTTGGTTCAACAAATGACAATCTAATCAGTCAAAGAGAAGTTTCATAGATGGAGCTATGGCTAGCCATGAGTAAGCATAGCATACCGTAAATCATACTTAGCATGCATAAAACCATGAATGAAACAAGCAAACAATATTCTTAGGTTATTAAAGAGCAATCAAGAATTCTTTAATGTGACTAAGAATGAAGAAAACATGGAAGCTACGAAGAAACAGGAAATTTGAGGTGCCTCCAAGGGCATGTCTCAAATTTTTTCTCTACTGTCCTATAGCAAGCAAGAACATGGATTTATGAATGAAAAATAAGAAACAAAATAGAGATAGAGAAACTATACCATTCTACCAAGTCATGGAATCCAACAACAATCCTCTTTCATCTTCCAAGAACATCCAAGAAACTATCCAAAAGCATGAGACAAGTATTTCTTTCAAAGCTTATATGACCATATATTGCTTCTATTCATCAAGTTCAGCCTTGTTTACAATGAAAGCCTTTGAAATATATAGGCCAAAGTGAGGAAAACCTCTTAATTCAACTTGCAATCTCATTGGCCTATCCAAAATATTTGATTTTGTCCTTGAGGCTTTACAAAGTCCAAGGCACAAAATATCTAATAAAATATCTCAAAAATTCTAAAAAAGGGAAATATATTGACTTTTCATAACTTATCATGTACAAAAATAGCTAAACGCACATGAAGAAAAGTCACTTTTGAAAGGTTCATTTTTTACAAAAAAACTCAAAAAATACATCAGCAAAAGGTCCCCTGACTTGCCGACAACTTTTGGAGGCCTTCATGATGTCGAAACAAGGCTCATGATGGGTCGTTGGAAAGCCCTGAGTGTCTAATTTCTGAAAATGTTTATTTTTCTCCCAAATGACCACTGAAAGTACTCCAAAAATGGACCTGTGTGTAAAAACCCAAAAAATAAGCCTTGCTGATAAATGGGGCAGAGTGTAGAAAAAGTGAGTGTTTCTCGCCATTTTGGGGGAGAAAAAGATCTTCAATTGTTTTGAAAATAACTGAGTATGTGACCCTGAAATTATGGCATCCAATGATACCATTTTCATCCTTTGATGATGTCCCAAATTGAAATGGCGATGCCCATGAGTTTTGGCCAAAAACCCAAAAATGACAAAAAAACCAAAATATGTCGAATTTTTCCCAAACTTGATGAGCATGACCCTCAAGGTTTTTCAGCAACATGTTGTGAAGCAGAGACAAAAATTTGGAGCCTTGAGGTGTCTTTCCTCCATTTTCGTGCTGGGTTCTTTCCTTTAGCCTCCTTGAGTTTTTCCTGAGCAGCCTTCAACTTCCGCCGGGCAAACTGATTGAGCTTTTTATAATGCCCGATCATCTTCTGCTAAAGGTCCAAGTCCCTATTTGTCTTCTCCAATTTCTTCTCCAAGTGATCATTAACTGTCTCAAGCCATGCTTCTCGATTGTTCTCTATCTCTTGTTCGAACAATGCAGTGAGAGGGGTAGATTGGAGAAGGGCATCTTCTTCTTCTTCTTGTTTCTCAAGGGCCTTTTTTAGCCCCATGGTTCTTGGCCTCTTTTGCCTAGGCTGATCTTCACCTTCACTTTCATCGAACTCACCCATGAGTTCTTCCAATCTCACCTGTGCTTTGGATGCCTCCTTTTTGTATCGGATGGCTCGTGTCTCATATACAGCCATATGGACACTCATCTTCTTGTTTTGAACTTTCAATAAGTGATTGAAGTTCCTAGCTCTATCAAGATCAGTCCTCAAAGCATCAATTTGGATTTCTCTATGGATCAAGAGATTTTCTAGGATCCGGGCTTCATTATCACTATCATCACTTTGGATTTGGATGATGCCAAATTCCCTTTCCTGTTCATGACTGCTTTCTTCCTTGTCCTTCCCTTTGCTTTGGGTGGCTCTTTTAGTTCTCTTCCTCTTTGGCAATTCGACCATGGGCTTTTTGGGAAATTTTCCCTTGCTTCGGAGGGCCCTAGTCACATTTGGAGTTACAACTCTAGGCACCCTTTTCTTTGCTGTCTGGGGCTTGGCCACTTTCGGAGAAGAGAGCATGGCCCCTCGCCTAGGAGAGGCAACTAGCACATGCTCCCTGGGGGTCTTTACCCTTGTCACTTTTCTCCTCATTTTTGCCACCGTCTTGGATTTCTTTATGGATGCCTTGGCTGTCCTTTTGCACTTCCTTTTGAGGGTTTTCCTCCTCACTGTGTTGCACCTGTTTATCTTGCTACCCCTCTTCTTCTTGAGGTTGTTGTTCCTTTTTAGGAGGCTGTTGTTCATCACCCTGAGGTTGCCTTTGTTCATCATAATGTAGCTGCTGTGTATCATGTTGTGGTTGCCCCTATTCAAAATCTTGTGGCTACCCCTATTCAGCATCTTGTGGCTGCCCCTATTCATACTTCATGCTGCTGCCCTTCATCATCTTCCTCATCATCCCCTTGCTGTTCTACCTCACTGTGATGCTGCTCATCAAAATTTTCTTCTTCATCCCCTTGTTGCCCTGTTTCATCCTACTGCTGCTCATCATCACTTTCCTCTTCTTGCTCCTGTTCTTCTTCCTCATCATGGTCATGCTCTTCTCCCTCTTCAAGCTCTTTTGTTTGTTCTATGGTAAACTTGAGCTTCTTGGGAATAGGTCTGCTAGAAGAAGGCGAAGGATGGTGAGTAGGAGGTGTAGGGGATGTATGAACTAGAGGGACAGTGGAGAAATCCGGATGGGTGATGAAAGTATCCCAAGAGACATACCTCTTCTCAAGATGATGAAGAATGATGACTTTGATGAGGGAGTGATGGAAGAGGCGGGATGTTTTCTGTGAAGGAGGCTTTTTCTGAATAGTGGAGGCCATTTTCTCAATGCTCATATGTAAGAAGAAAGGAATATTTAGCAATTTTGCCCTCGTGAAATGCATGAGCAATCGACTGTGATAGGCATAGACTCGAGAGAATATTCCCTCACTAGTGAAGTATTTCATGATGATCTTCATGAGGGGGGCGTATCTAGTAAAAATATATGAGAAGGGGAAAATGTAAGGACATGAATCTCTGTGTTCAGGCTTCAGAAAGGGCTTGTAATCTTCTAAGTCCAGGTGGCTTTGTTTAAACCACTTCTCCCCAATATAAGGGATTTTAGTCTCCTTGGAGATGGAACTTGGAGATAATTTGAAGTCTAGGCCTGCCAGCTAGAAATGCTTGTCTTGAAACCTCAAAACGCAAAGATGTGTCAGAGGGGAAAAACTCTTCACCTCTTGCACTCTTTGACAAAAATATAAACACCCAACCTCATGGAAATTGAACAAGACTGATGGGTGGGCATTCACTTCTTCAGTGGAAATAGGCTCAAATCTCTTATGCAAGCCACTCCTACTATCTTTCCTGGGAGGCATCTTGTTTTGAATGCTCCCTGCAACACCAAGCTACCTAAAATAGCCTGTGGAAAGTTCTTCTCAAGCACACAACTCTGTCCTCTTTGTTGGTCACTGTTTGACCAAGGCAAATTTCTTCGAATGCTGTGTGAAATGGTTCTTTAACACCAACCTCCTGTTCCTTACAAATCACTGTTTGTCTTCCTTTGTATGTCAATCAACAAATAGCTATCAAATAAAGAGGTACACACAATCAAATGATTACTGTGTTTGGGTAAGGTCGCAATGCTCCTTGGTGTTTTGGTGTAAGCAAGACAACCTTATAGAAAACAAAACACCCCTCCCAATCAAGAACACTCTTTTTTTATTTCACTGTCTCATATGCACAGGTAGACAAGACACCTTCAAATTGAGTTAAAAGATCCTTCACCACAATCTACTTTATGGGACAAAGGAGGCAGCCCTAGTTTCACTGTTTTTCCACACAGAGAGGAACTTTTGAAAGGATAAAGTATTTCAGACTTGACCACTGTTGTTTTTTTACACAACTGTTTCCCTACTTGTCTCTTATACCCAAGTAACAAAAAACACTCTCAAATGGTTTTGCAGAATCTCTCACCACACTTTTTTATGGGACAAAAGAGGCAGCAATAGTTTCACTGTTTCACTTATTCAAAAGGAGACATTCTTTGAAGGCGACAAGGCATTCAGACTATTACTACTGATTTTAACATAGTCTCATCGATGTCACCTCACAATCACTGTGCTTTCCTTATAAACACTGCATCACCTTCTAACACTGTTTTCACCATTACATTTTGCTGACAGAGGTTAACTTTGTCCTATCATAGTTAGGATACCCTTAATGATTGACCAAACCTCTAACACTGTGTTTATTTTGACTTGTAGGTAGTGTTATGGTTTTAGCACAGTTTTGAGGGAAGTTCTAGGCCTTTGAAACTAAAATGACCACTCCACTAGCCTCCCACTGTAACAAGATTCTTCAAACTATTTACCCAAAACACCTTGAATTATACCAAGACCTTCTCTTTTTTAATCACCATTTTAGAAACTCTAATATACGAAGGAGGTAAATGAAAATACCTTGAAGATGGATGGTAGTCTTTGCTTGAAGATTTTGAGCAGCTTTCAGGGCTTGTTGAAGGTGTTTTGACTGTTAAAACATGCGCGGCACATTGAAATGTTAAGGCGCTACGCATAGACAAGGTGTCGGGTCAATGATGGGTGGTCGTGACTGGCGCCTACAGGCGCGCCGCACAGCAATACAACCTCTTTGTAAACCTCCTCCTGAACGCATCGTGCTCTTTTCCAGGAGCGTCGTGCAGGCTCAAAGCTTCAATTTCTGCAATTTTTTGCTCAAGAACTCCTTGTTTCGGTCAGAGAGCAGCATAGGGGAGTGTTGCTCGTGTTTTGAAATGCAAAGTAGATTTTGGCAACGGTCCTTTCAAATTTTGAAAGAAAAGAGGTCAAAGTTCTTTCTACGTTTGCTTGGTGAGGGTTTTGAAAAATTTTGACAAGGCTTTTGGGTTAAAACAAAATATGAAGCTCATGTCTTTTCAAAACATAACCGAGACTCTCTTTTTTTTAAATAAATGACCCAGTGGCAGGAACCACTTATTTTACAGGCAATGACCTTTTTGAAGTAAAGCATCCTTTTAAAGAATTAAAAACTTTCCATTGTTTCTCACTAAGGAGTGAAACATTGTTTCCTTTTTGATATCTGTACTGTAGAAATAAATTCTGCTCCGAGCCATGTGAATGACTGTAGATGTGCCTTTTGAATGATACTGCCTTTTTTACTGGGGGGAAAACTTAGCTGCAATTTCCATATCCCTTTTCCACCTCTTGTCTATGCATTGTTCATTTGCGAAGTCCCCTTTAGAAAACACATCTTAGGTTACCTCTTTGTCACTTTTGACAAGTTTGAAAAAGATCTTTATGAATAGGAAGAGCAACACCTTTTTTGAATATCAACATCACTTAGTGTTTTTCTCATTGAAAAAGAAAACCTGTTTGAAAGACACATTGTGATATGTGAGGTTTTATTTGACATTTTTGTAAGGAGGTAGCTCACCCTTTAAAACTTAGACTGACAGTTTCTTCTCCTCATGCTTTGAAGGTGGTCATGCCCACTGTGAAGCTGATTGAACTAGCAGGCGCTTCTTTGAGTCTCTCTTGACTATGGGTGAAGAACCTCACCTGAATTTGTAAATGAAAAACTCTTCTATAAATAGCTTTCATCATCAAGGCAACTGACTAACCCTGGATTGCTAAAGTAATGAGTGTTCAACTTTTGTGGACATAAAATAGGGGATGATGAACTGAAGTTTGAAATGTGAACATGGGAAGGCTGTCCCTTTGTTCTTCTGTGAATGAGGTCTACAAGAAACATGAATTTTCATTCATTTCACCCTTTTTGAGAGCAGTCCCTTTTGAAATATTTGCCAAATGCAATAATTTCTTTTCATCCTCAAACAATGGTGAGCCCTTTACTTTGTTTATGAAGGAGTCCTACTTTTGACAAATGCCTGGTTTCTTTTCAACCTCTGTCTCAACCAGAAGAAGAATGTTTGATGAACATAATGATAGTGGTTTTCTCTGTATTGGATATCAAAAGTCAGCTTAAGACCAAGACTGTTTTACTTCCTTGGCCATTTGCTTAACAATATTTCTTCATTGATAATCACCCCAGTAGCTTCATATTGTATTTTAATAACAATGAAACTTATGTAAACAACTTTCAAAATTACCACTACTTTGCCTTTGCTTTTAACACCACTTTTATTTAGAAACCCTGAGTTGCTTTCACACTATACCTAAAACTTGCCTTTACATTCAGCGCAAATCTTAAAATCAAACTTTATCCTTGACCCTCTGCTTATAGATGAAGGAGGCACTTATCATAGTGCTTCTAACCCTCTGATTATAAAATGAAGGAGGTTTTCTCAATCTTCAACCCTCTGCTTATAAAATGAAGGAGTTTTTCTCAGTGATGCCATTTCAGCAGTTTTTAAACAGTGTTATCTTTCCTTTCACTGCCTTTTCATGCTTGAGAAAATGAAGATGACAAATTGATAATAAGTCAAGATGGGCACTTCTCTGAGACACGTAATTCTGGTTTTCAAATACCTTTGTGCCTCTTTAGACATCATAAGCAGTTTGGCTAGTATTTGCAAAGCACTTCTTGTCATTCATAATTTACTAACGTTTGACTGTCATTGCAGGAGCTTAATGAAACAACTCTCTGCCCTGTAGCTGCATCCCAGGCTCAAAATCACATGAGAAGCAGTTGTCTTCTCATGTTGAGCTAAATACTGTCTTCTGGGATGCTGGTACACTTCTGCTCTTAAAAGATCCTTTGAAACACTGTAAAATTACCTAACATCAGTTTGACCTATGGCACATGCATTGCTGAGACTTCAAGGCTTGTTAGTGGCGCGACATAAGGGTGTAATCAAACTTTATATGTAGAATAGGAAGGTCAGTTTTCCAAGGGAGAAATGCCTAGAGCACCACTACCTAACTTAGGGGGAACTTCTTGGACATATTTGGATTGTTTTACTTGGGGCTGATGGACAAGATAGTATGGCTGAGGCTAGATAGGGCTTGATAATGAGGTTTCATCTCGTCATGGGCGGATTGAAAAGGTAGGAGGGTAAAAAATGTTTATGAGTGTTTTCCAGCTGGAAAATTTGACAATTTTTTAGATTAGCTGCTAGAAAACTTGGTTGTTACAACTATTCATCACCAACAAGTGAAAAATACTGATGAGTAATAGTGGCTCCATTTGGGGAGGGCAGCTCCTTTTCAAGAGGTGTCCATAATTTCATATCTTTGGCTTATGAATACCAGTGCCTTATCCATTGGCGCAAATTTCATTCTTCCTTGATGCTATTTCTGAAAATTGACAGCATGATTAGCATCAATGATATTTCTACCTACCCCACTATCTTTCCTAACATTTTTTCTTCCTTTGGGTGCATTTGGACTAGCAACCCTTTGAAAAAATATATATATATTTTTAAAATTAACCTATCTAGTTCTACACTTATATCTGTCGGGAGTTTAGGTTAAGCTAATGAACTCCTTCATTACTCTACCTATGTGAGATCAACTATCAAGGTTAAGCTGTTTGACAAGATTTTATTCTCTAATATAAAACATGAAATTGAAAAATTACCAAATCAGGGTTAGACAGTATGATTTTTCATGTACTTGTGGCATGAAATACAAGCTACACACAAACATTATTTTGCATAAAATGAAAACTAGGAAAAACGGGGCTAGGATGCACAATTTGTTTTTCATCCCCGCTTCCCTCTTTGGTTCTGTTTTGAGCATGCGGAACCAATATCTTTTCCTAATATACTCTCTTTGATAAGTCAAGCTTACACAATGTTGACCATCTTTTCCACTCGCTAACTTATCACCAAATAAATTTAAAACATGTTCAGCTATGATTAGGCTAGATAACTGAACAAGACATTTGAGCACTAGTAGCGGCATTTAGACTTGCGCGCTTTCTGAATGACTATTTTTTTGAACATGGGGCCTTCTTTCTATTTTTCAAACCTGCCCTCTCTTCTAATTTTTCTCTTGTTTTTGCATTTTCTGTTTTTATCTATTTTTCAAACAATGGTATATACAATGATTGAAAATGTTTTAAACTCAGAAATATTGGAAATGGTGAAACTTAAGCATCTTATCCTCATAAGGATCTCCTACCACTCTTGGTCCACTCAGCTCTTGAAAAGAAAAATTTGGAAAAATTTCTCTTTCAAGCATGACATAAGGATTCATGCATCAATCTCTGAACAAACCCGTATCTTCCCGCCGTACCTATTTATACCTCTGATTTCCACTCCTTCCTTTATTGTACATATTTTTCAAGTAATGCAGATATTCTTTGTCATTTTTGAAATATATGATGACATCATCAAGGTATGTCAAAATTCAGAAAAAAAGGACTGGAAACATGGCTTTTAGGAGCATATTTTTTGATATCCGGTGGTTTTGCAGTTCTAAGTTTGAAACTGGAACTACTTCCAGCATACTGGAAAAAATCTTTGAGCTGTCTACTTTGCAAGGGAATCAATTGGCTATACCCTGAAACATCATCTTGCAAAGACACATGATTAAAATCACTTATCATCGGTATATCATGGTCTTGGGCAGGAAGGATAAAATTTCTGTCACCAAGATGTGTATTAGTGTTTCTAAAATCAAAACAGATCCTATGACCAGCTATTTTATCTTTGACTATTACTGATTGGTTCATATTTTTGTATTTTCTTTTGTCGAAGTTGTTTCTTGGAGTGATGGTAGTGGCATAGTGTTTCTCATTGTTTTCTTTGTATGAAGTAGTATTTTGAATGATATTGCCAATTATAGCAGTTCTAAGTCTTTGGTGGAGTGACAAGATGTTAGCCAGTTCAAGTAACTCAGGTATATTCGGACCGCAGTCATCATCTCCTCTCATAAGAAGTTTATCAGGAATTTTTTATGAATTTTGAGCTGTTATGGCTACAGTCAAGGTTTCATTTGTAGTGGAAGAGTTATGTCATGGTAAATCCTTGAGGCATGGTAAAAACATTAAGCTTCCCTACTCCTGATTTCCAAAGAGGTTTGTGATATGTAAGTCTTCTAATGCCTCTATTCTGAAAAAGTTTCTTGATGTTACTGTTGATGTTTGCCTAAGGTTTGAGAAATTTGTTTGATAATACATAATGGTTTGTGCTTCTTGCTCCATCCCTGTTTCAAAAGGAACACACTCACTTTCCTCAAGACATAGTTGTTCATGATCATGATAGTTTTGAGTGTCTAGCTCATCATAGAGAACTAGGGGCAGCTGATGGGGTGAGTCTAAGTTTGTTTCAAATCCTTCTGACTATTCTTCAATGTCCTCATCAGTGTGTAAAATGAAAGAGTTCAGATCAGAATGCAAGGAACACATCGGGATGTTATCTGGCCTCTCTTGGCTACTGATCATGTATTTCATGTGTGATTCTCGATAGAGTATTCTAGTTTGGTCAAACACAGGAATAGTGGCGTAGGACATATCAAGTTGAATATTTCCTTGAAGCTTGGCTCCCCAAGATCTGGATAAAAGCATTCCATACTTGGGAGGGATGTCTGCTACCACTATGTCCATGATTAGATTTTTTTCCAGTACTTGGGCTAGATTGAAACAAAGATCTTTGATTAAGCCTAGACATTTGACTCTACTTGAATCAAATGAATATAAGTCTTTATATGGTCTTGTGATTTCTAGGCCTAGTCTTTCCATTACAACCTTCAGCATGAGATTATGCGAGGCTCTGGAGTCTAACATGGAATTGTGAAGGATTTGGTCATGGATATTCAGACTGATGTAAAAGGGAAGAGTGGTTCCTTCTTGGAACTTCCCTTCTATTTTTGGACCAAACAACACTTCGGGAGTGTCATTAGCTAAATTAAGGGTGTTCGCATCATTTCCTATATTCAGGACTTTTAACACTTGGGATTTATAAGAGCCTTGGGCGATAAGTTCAGTAAGAGGCATGGTAATATTTATTTTGGAGATTTCTCCCTCAAAACTGAAAGGTGCTTGCAGTTTAGACAGGTTTGCTTCAGCTTTTTCAGCCATGACTTTCTCTATGTTCTGAGTTTGTTGACTTTGTTTTGGGATTTTGTTTGACACAGCACCTCGGGAATCTTTGTGGAAGTACTAGGAGCATCTGAGCCAAGATTTGTTTGAATAGCTTTATCTTTGTTTTGGTCAGTTTTCTTGACCATGATTTTGTTGTTGTCCACTGCTTTTTTAAGGATGGTATCAGGGGTTTTAGCATTGTCAGGGCTATCTTTCTTGGAGTTGTCTTGGTTTTTTCTGCTTCTAAGGTCATACTTCTTGTGAGCTTCTATAATGGCATTCTGAAAATCTATGGCAGGATCTTCGGGACTTTCATAGTTGGTTTTGTCCTAATTCGGAGAGAAGAACTCTTTCTCTTCTGCTGTAAGGTAAGCCTCACTCTCATTATCAGAACCTATGAGGTTCAAATGATTTTCATCAATGGGTTCTACATCCCTATCATCTTCTTCCACATAATTTTTAGTGAAGGGTGGCCTAATTTGCTGATCATTTTCCCTTGGTTTGTTTTGAGGTTGTTCCCTCCTAAAATTTTGGTTCCGGTTTCTGTTTGGAGGGTTTGGTTGGTTGTCCCTAAGAGGGGAATTTTCACTTATCTTTTCCCACATTTTGGCCATGGATCTAACCAAGTCATCTATTCTAGGATCTAAGGAAGGGGTTGAAGTAGAGACCTCATCCCGGTATGTGACTTTCCTTTCTGACCTAGTCCTAGCTCTTTTTTCTGCTAAGCTGGCTTCTGCGCTTATGGCCACTTTTTGCATTTCCTCTAAGGTAGAGGGGTCCTTGTCTCTTAGCTGATAATTCATGTCTGGGTCAAAACCATCAGGGAATTTCACCAAGGCTGAGCCAAGTGGAGGTTTGAAGTGAGGTGGGAGGGCATTATACACACTGTTGAACCCAGTGCAGTATCCCTGGACACTTTCCCCATTTTCCCATTTTAGATTGTTATACTCTGACAGGATTTGAATGGGGTTCTTTTGGATTTCCCACTTGTTTATGAAGGTTTGGTAGAGTTCTGGGAGATTGTGGATGCTGTTTGAGTTAATCTCTTAAACCATTTTTTGGGTTCTCCGCCCAGGCTTTGGGCGAACATCCTCATTCTGATGGTCTCGTCTTCTATTTCCATGTATTCAAAGGCATCGCTAATCCTATCTACATGTTGTTGAGCTGTGCTAGTCTCAACTCCGGTAAAGTGTGGGATTTTGGAGTGATAGTAATTTTGTAAGGGAGCCAAAGGTTGTGGCAACACCAAAGGTGCATACCAGGCTGCTATGACGAGAGCTAATGGATGATGTACAAAATGAGGGCTTGTGGGATGAGCTGAGGTGGTTTGAACAGTAGTGGTTTGGATAGGTGTGGCGGATGTACTTGGACTAGTGATCTGATTTTGAGTGGATCTGGGATGGTAGGAGCCAAAGTGATGGAGAAGCTGAAAGTCGGGAGGTGTAGTAGGCGAGGCTTCTCTACTAGGACTCTTTGGCAGATCTAGGGGCTCAAGATCATCAAAGTCTATCTTACTTTGTGACTTGCTTCTAAAAAGTGTTTTTGTTGATTTTAAGTCAAAGGGGGAATCCTGCAAGGCTGTGAGATGTTTAGGTACTGATCTTACTTTATGGATGGACCTATAGGTAGCTAAATTGCCAGTTTCGAAAGCTTGCCACATAATTTTCTCTGGGTCATCTACTATGATAGGGGGATTTGGTTCTGGATGAGATCTGGTGTTGATTCTTCGTGAAGCCAGGTTTCGAGTCTAGATTTTAGAGAGGATGGTATTTGTGATTGTTTCGGATGGATGGCCTCTCTAGGGTTTTACTAATGTGAAGGTTGGTCAAAACAAAAATATGGACTAGTGGAGTCGCCAAGTGGATTTCTATGAGAACTATGGTCCACCACCAACACTATCAAATATGCTTACGGGAAAAGGTTTTATAGCAAACTTTGAGATAGAAATTTGAAAATAAGAGTGATTCACTTGGTTTTGACAGTTTGTTAGGCTGTATGGACAAGTTAATGGTTCTCTTGGCAAGAAGACTTCTGCTTATCTCCTATGTTTAGGTGAGGTTTTCTGAATCGCTAAGTTATACTTAGTTTCTCAATGATTATAGAGTTTCTACCCTAAGCTTAAGCTTTTGGAAGGATGCGTTAGCAGAAAGGTATGGCTTATGAATTTTTTGGTCTTTTATGCAGTTTTTAGGCCTACTAGAGGCTAGTGGAGTCGCCAGGTGGATTTTTAGTTGTTTTGAGGGGATATTGGTATGGTCCACCACTAGTACTGACAAAAACCAATCTAAGGGAGTTTTTGGAGTTTTTCTGAGTTTTTTATGTAGTCCTAAGGTTTGTAAGAGTGTCCTACAGCCGAGTCATCATTTTGCTAGGATGATGAGACAACCAGATTCTACTCTTCTAAGTTTGACTGAGATTTTGAGAATTCCTAAGGGATACCTAGGATGTTTTGACTCAAGGTCCCACTGTGATCGCCATTATGTTAGAGTGTAGTGGGATAAGTTGATCGGATAGTATTCCTAAGGATGCTGGAATGTTTGGGAATCTAAGTTTGTTTATTACTCGAGTCCCATAGTTTCAAAAACCATTGTATTTAAGTCCGTGGATTTGGGCGATTGGCAAGCCAAATGACGAGTGTAAAATACGAGCCGGTATTTGGAGCCCAAGGACCTAGCCTTCCTGGACTCAGAGAGGGCTCTTTCTATTTTTATAAGGGATATATGTGTGTTTTTTTATTGTGTTATGATTTTAGGCTAGTTATGAAGTGGGTTTTTGGTTTTTAGGTTGTGAGGGATGAACTAATTAAATATATAAGATAGGTAAAAATATGTCAGATCAACTAGGCTATGGGGTTGAAAAGTTCAAGAAAGCTTTCAGATGGTGATACAAGGTTGTTGAAGGGCCGATTTGATTCGAGGTAAAATGGATCTTTGGGAAAAATGGAGTAAAATGGACATCAAGTTTGTGAATAACAAAGGATTTCAAGCAAAAATAGTTTAATAGCTGACATAAACATGGTAGGGAAAACCATTAATCATGAGAAATGTAACTTTAAGCTAATCAATGCATAGAACTAAACATTCAAGCCATGCATAGAGATGTATAACTCTCTATCTTTAGGAAATGGCTATCAGACTTTGGGGAAATACATTTAAGACAGACAAAAAAATCAAATCACTATGCTGGAATGCCTAAACACAGTACTTCAAGCTATTGAGCACTTTGAAAACAAGATTGCATAGTCTTAGGCAAAGGGCAAGATCAGAACAAGACCTCCTTGGTTCAACAAATGACAATCTAATCAGTCAAAGAGAAGTTTCATAGATGGAGCTATGGCTAGCCATGAGTAAGCATAGCATACCGTAAATCATACTTAGCATGCATAAAACCATGAATGAAACAAGAAAAAAATATTCTTAAGCTATTAAAGAGCAATCAAGAATTCTTTAATGTGACTAAGAATGAAGAAAACATGGAAGCTATGAAGAAACAGGAAATTTGAGGTGCCTCCAAGGGCATGTCTCAAATTTGTTCTCTACTGTCCTATAGCAAGCAAGAACATGGATTTATGAATGAAAAATAAGAAACAAAATAGAGATAGAGACACTATACCATTCTACCAAGTCATGGAATCCAACAGCAATCCTCTTTCATCATCCAAGAACATCCAAGAAACTATCCAAAAGCATGAGACAAGTATTTCTTCCAAAGCTTATATGACCATATATTGCTTCTATTCATCAAGTTCAGCCTTGTTTACAATGAAGGCTTTTGGAATATATAGGCCAAAGTGAGGAAAACATCTTAGTTCAACTTGCAATCTCATTGGCCTATCCAAAATATCTGATTTTGTCCTTGAGGCTTTGCAAAGCCCAAGGCACAAAATATCTAATAAAATATCTCAAAAATGCTAAAAAAGGGGAAATATATTGACTTTTCATAACTTATCATGTACAAAAATAGCTAAACTCACATGAAGAAAATTCACTTTTGAAAGGTTCAATTTTTACAAAAAAACTCAAAAAATACATCAGCAAAAGGTCCCCTGACTTGCCGACAACTTTTGGAGGCCTTTCCGATGTCGAAACGAGGCTCATGATGGCTCGTTGGAAAAATATGAGTGTCTAATTTCTGAAAATGTTTAGTTTTCTCCCAACTGACCACTAGAAGTCCTCCAAAAATAGACCTGTTGTAAAAACCCAAAAATAAGCCTTGCTGATAAACGAGGCAGAGTGTAGAAAAAGAGATTGTTTTTCGCTATTTTGGGGGAGCAAAAGATCTTCAATTGTTCTGAAAATCGCTGAGTATGTGCCCCTAAAATTATGGCATCCAATGATACCATTTTAATCCTTTGATGATGTCCCAAACTGAAATGGCGATGCCCATGATTTTTGGCCAAAAACCCAAAAATGACAAAAAAACCAAAATATGTCAAATTTCGCCCAAACTTGGTGAGCATGACCCTCAAGGGTTTTTAGAAAAATGTTGTGAAGCAGAGCCCAAAATTTTGAGCCTTGAGGTGTCTTTCCTCAATTTTCGTGCCGGGCACTTTTTGTTAGCCTCCTTGAGTTTTTCCTGAGCAGCCTTCAACTTCCGTCGGGCAAACTGATTGAGCTTTTTATAATGCCCAGTCATCTTTCGCTGAAGGTCCAAGTCCCTATTTTCCTTCTCCAATTTCTTCTCCAAGTGATCATTAACTCTCTCAAGCCATGCTTCCCGATTTTTCTCTATCTCTTGTTCAAACAATGCAGTGAGAGGGGTAGATTGGAGAAGGGCATCTTCTTCTTCTTTTTGTTTCTCAAGGGCCTTTTCTAGCCCCATGGTTCTTGGCCTCTTTCGCCTAGGCTGATCTTCACCTTCACTTTCATCGAACTCACCTATGAGTTCTTCCAATCTCACTTGTGCTTTGGAGGCCTCCTTTTTGTATCAGATGGCTTGTGTCTCATATACAGCCATATGGACACTCATTTGCTTGTTTTGAACTTGCAAAAAGTGATTGAAGTTCCTAGCTCTATCAAGATTAGTCCTCAAAGCATCAATTTGGATTTCTTTATGGATCAAGAGATTTTCTAGGATCTGGGCTTCATTATCACTATCATCACTTTGGATTTGGATGATGTCGAATTCCCTTTCCTGTTCATGACTTCTTTCTTCCTTGTCCTTCCCTTTGCTTTGGGTGGCTCTTTTAGTTCTCTTCCTCTTTGGAAATTCGACCATGGGATTTTTGGGCAATTTTCCCTTGCTTCGGAGGGCCCTAGTCACATTTGGAGTTACAACTCTAGGCACCCTTTTCTTTGTTGTCTGGGGCTTGGCCACTTTCGGAGAAGAGAACATGGCCCCTTGCCTAGGAGAGGCATAAATAGTGTTACAGGTCAAAATACCTCCTCATCGGCTCAGAGGAGAAGACAAATATGGAAGGAATACAAAGACCTAAATTAAACCTATTTCTGCCAAGGTAACGCCTTTCTATAACAAAACAAGAGCGTTATAACGCATGAGACCAGTAAATGTGCCACGTTAGTGGCTAGGTAAACACTCTGTTTACACTAGAGGGCAGCGTTACCCATGTTTTGAGTTTGAAATGGGAAAAACGTGCGGATAATGATTTGAATCTCCGGCTTTCCCTCACAAGAGAGTCAGTTCACAAAGGAAACTGCAAAGCACCAATTCATTATTGGTCACTGCCATAAAAGATTGAACTCCCAAGGAGGCAAAAGCATAGAGATTAAAGAAACATCTTAGTTTTTTCTATTCCAAACTAGTGGAAAGAGAAAAGCAACAATGGATTTCTCCCTCTCCTATAAAAAGGAGTTGAGGGCTCTTAGTTGAGGGTCGAAGGATTGCTAATGTTCTGAATACTTGTGAAGTAGAGAATAGTGTTATAGTGTGAAGGCCAAGAGTCAAAGAGGTTCCTAGAGAGCTTGTTGACTAAGACTTCACTACTTGAGGGATAGAGAGATTGGAAGGCTAAGGAAGGCTTGGTACAACCGACGGTTGTAATCCTCCTTCTTTTAAAATCAATAGAACTGTATCTGTTTTTTCCATTCGATGCTTAATATTGTCATTATTGTTTGAATATTTACATAGTATGATATGAATGGCTCAGATGAGTATAATTTATATGTTCATTATATATTGGCTTAATTGATAGGATATATGTTGTGTTAGAAATTACACGAGTGCTTTGATTGATTGCAGGACTAAGATTTGGAGCCAGTGAAGAAGGACTCTTGCTTCGCTGCCTAGTGCTCTCCAAGGGACTCTGAGATCGTCAAAGAGGTAATTTTCTATCGTATTCCGTCAAGTTGTTTTAAGTTAATATGAACATGTATATGCCATCTTTGTGAACTGTACAGCTAATCTTACTATCTTCCTCGGGCACCGGAAAGCCCTGAGAGGGATATATGATAACCAACAACCCAAGAATTTTACCCTATAACAGAATTGGCGACTCCACTAGGGAATTTCCCCATAGTTTCCGGACTATTTCTTTCCTCCTTTCTTCTCTCCTTTGTTCACAGATCCTTCCGACCAGTACTTATGCCCAGTAGACATTTCAAAAGCTTGCAGAGTTCAATCCTGTTTCTGTTTGACCATCTGAAGAATTTTTCCCTGGATAACGCTACCCCTGTAGGTTTTCCAGTGTGTTATAACGATGACTCTGCTTAAATACAGTGCGTTAGTCTCTAGATTAACGCTGTCTTTACTCATAGACAATGCGTTACTTAGCCAAAACCTGCTGTTCACTACTGTGATTGTGTTTTAGCTGCAGAATTTTTTGGCCATCAGTATATCTCCTTGACTGGATCCCTGTGCTTGTTTACTAAGCTGGAATTTCTGTTTGTTTTCTCTTGTTTGAAAAGTTAGTGTCAAAAGCATTTACTTTTTAGAGAAGAATTTTTTTTTTTTAGTTTTTTCTGCATCTAGCTGAGTTAATTCTGAAATTTTTAGTTCATATAATGTTAAGAAAAGGTAGATAGAAGTATGAATCTTTAAAGTCGACCTGTGTTATTTGAATGTTAGTGCATGGATGTTGAAAAGAAACCTCTCCTTGTAGAAATACTCTTCATCGAATTAAACATTTAGAGCATGTTTTGCATGGTTTCTTGAGTCAGAGTCTCATTACATTTCATACGTCCACTCCCCCTCTGCAAGACTAATAATCAAGTACACTAAGAATCAAGCGATAATAAAATCAATCACATTACTCTTTTTTGAGCTCACATAAACAGTATTTCAGGCTAGGATCTTGGGTTAGGAATAGTGAGAAAATCACCCAAGATCTCAAAAATTGAAACTAGAGTCATTAACGAGCGAAATCCTACTGCACTCATATTATCGGGACCGTTCCTTTACCGGAGCTCAGTGCGAGACAACACTTGGGTGCACAAGAAGGTAGCCCACCTTCGACTGCATCCGGTGGGTGTGTTATATATTGGGGTTCCCTTCGGGGATGTCGAAACTAGATCGGGGATCTAGGTATTCTGCCCATATAGCACACTGTCCTTGACCGTGGACCCCCCTGATGATGTATGTGATTTGAGGTATCCTTAGTGGCCATACTTTTTAGGGACTTACACAAGGTGACTGGGACGGGCTGTCCTGGTACCTGAAACAGACGGACCCACTCTGTCTTCGGTCTTTAGGAGGGTACTCATCTTCACGAGAGTGCTTACACCTATCGTCTGAGGTTCGGGCGAAGCTCTAGAGTGACCGTAACTATACTTTCGACCAACCCTCTCTGTATACTATTGTGATACTGGATTTCATCACCAGCAAATGGTAGTACTCAGACAGGGCACCCTATTCTGGCTGCTTGCTGATTGATTTTAGAGAGTCTTTTTTTATTTTTTAGGTGTGTGGTTACTGTCATTGAGACTTCATAATACATCACAATTTATTAAAATTTGTTAAAATTAAACTAGTCACTGTGGTGTCCTCCGACCCACATCGTCTATCCCGACGACAGCAAGGTCTACCTCCTCTCACTATTGAGGAAGAACTGAACCTTGGTGAACTCGTGCCTTCTACGGAAGAGCAGTCTCCTCTGACTAATCTTGATTTTCACATAGCCTCATATCATCCGGAATTTCCAGAGGACCCTTTCACTGAAGGGGTTGTACCTCATTACAATCCTCCGCTCACTGATCCATCGAGGCCTGTGATAATTCAAGATTCCACCACGCCAAGATATGTCTTCGGCCGCACAAACATCCATTTCACCACCAGCATCCACTGGGTCGATGCCAATGGCAACCATCCCAGGTTCGCCACCATCCTCCCCACCGGTGGTCAGTTCTATGCCATCATTGGGTAACCCCAGTAGTCAACATATACCTACTCCCAACCCTACGGTCATCACAACTATCAGTAGCTTACCGAATCCTTCAGCATCTACTTCTACTGTGACCACGTTGGGACCCATGGTAGCTCCTCCCACGAGTATGACTACTTCGGTGCCTTTTAGCAACCCTTTCGGTTGGAACCCTCTATTGAGTTCAAACCCCTTGGCCACTATACCAGGGGGC
The DNA here is from genome assembly GCA_034641835.2 of Pinus albicaulis. NCBI lineage: Eukaryota > Viridiplantae > Streptophyta > Pinopsida > Pinales > Pinaceae > Pinus > Pinus albicaulis. Next base: position 1,386,833,596 of record CM076582.1, read on the forward strand.
AGTGTTACCAGCATGCAGGTAGCAGGGAACATTTCGCTTCCCCTGCAATCCTTAGGACAAATGGGACAACCTATTGTCAATACTTTTCCATTAAGTGGTGCAAATATAGGTGTAGGGTCTATACCGTTGCCAAACTATGCAAGTAGTAGCATGCCTCTAGGTAACTCTATTGCATCCATTTGGACTAACCAACCCCAACCTCCATCTGGAATGGGAGGGCAACCAACCAGTTGCCCCGCAATACAATATGCCCTATGGACAGCAACAGTATGTCCCTACTCCTCCACCTATAGGAATTTTTTATCAAAGTCCCACTTATCCTCCTGGTAACACGTTGATGGGTGGACCCTATGGTCTAAGTAGTCAGCCCATACTACCTTGGCTAGATTCGGGGGAAAATCCACAATTTCCATTTCTGGCCACTTTGGACATTCCTGATATCCATAAACTGACTAACGACCCCATCAATCACAACCCGCTTTGGCCTCCAGTACTGCATAATATTTTTTCTGACATCCCAAAGTTCAACGGGAAACAAGGGGACGACCCAGCCGCACACATCACTACCTTTCATCTATGGTCTATATCCAATTCCATGGTGGATGATAGTGTCCGGCTTCAACTCTTTCCCCACGCCCTTACAGGAAATGCCGCCAAGTGGTACATAGAATTGCCATGCGTTGCCATCAATACTTTTGGCGCTTTAGTGACGGAGTTTCTAAAGAAATTCTAATTACCAATTAGAGTGGAAATCGAAACAGAATTGTTAACATTGTTGCGCCAAGACACCACCACCCACATCTCCGATCATATTCATGACTGGAGACGTAGGAGGAGGCTTGTCAAAGCACCAATCCCAGATCATCTCTTAGCCAATTGGTTTTGCAAGTCTCTTTTACCCCACATCTCTAAAGACATTGGTCTTTCTCGTGCAGTTACTGAAGATCAATGTATTCGTCGTGCCCAGCATTTGGATTTAATCTATTCACAATCTGGCACGCTATACGATCTACTCCCCCATGCCCTTGGTAACCCAAATCGTCCGGCCACTTAGAAAACTGGAGCACATGCCGACGGTCTCGTTGGCACAATTTCTGGTGTGGCCACAAAGTAGTCTCGGGGGCAAACCTCCCAGCCATCTTCGGCTGCCACCGCCCCTCACCAAACGACTACTCTTCCTACCGCTGAGGTGAATTCTGTGAAAACCTCACAAAAACCTAGCGAGAAAAATAAGAAGAACAAGAAAAAGACGTCTTCTTCAGAAGAGCAGTCGGATAATCAAAAAAACCCTAATCAGAAAAACACTGACAAAAATGACAAAGGGAAGGATAAACCCATGAAATTTCCTTGTAAGATCTGTGCGAAGGACCACTTGACATACAAATGTCCTCGGCTGTAGGAATGCACCGATTTTATTTCCAACAAGGATTTTGGGCGAACACCTGCCGTTCTTCATAATCCTTTCCCTAATCAGTGGCAGCAACATCAACACATGGTTGAAAATCCGCCACAACCCCATCAACGGGGCAATGGTGGTTCGCATCCTTCTAGCGAAGGACCATCTGCCATTTATGGCATTGAGAGTGTTGAGCTTAAAACTCGACCAAGCTTTATGGAAATCCTACCATAGATGCTCAAGAACCTGGAACTAGTTCAAATCCACCGCCGCCCAACGATTTGTATATTGAACGGCCTACTGCTGAATCTGTGATTCGTCCCCCTAAAGGGACACTTCAACGCACGACTCATAACACCTCTGCACGTGCAGCTCAAAACTACAACATTGTAGAAGATTTGACACAGGCACCGTCAGCCATGTCTGCTCTCGAAGTATTACAGACTTGTCTAGCGCAAAGGATTCCATGCTAGCTATCTTTGATATGGAAAAGGCTAAACCTCGCCTCTCACACAAACTCACACTCCAAGTGTAGGTTGTGTCGAAAGGGAGACCAATCCATCGCACTGTCATAGACGAAGGTGCTTTGACTTGTGTTATGTCACAAGCTTGTTGGCTCAATTTAGGTTCTCCTACCCTCACCCCGCCATCGAATTCCCTCAAAGCTTTCGATGGCCACACTTTCCTCCCAAAAGGATACCTTGCTAGCTTTCCCATCACTCTGAGTGGGAAAACGGTAAACGTGGACGTTGAAGTCGTAGAGCGCCATCTAGACTATAATCTATTGCTTGGTCGCAGTTGGTCTTATGCCATGACTGCCATTGTGTCTTCGGTCTTCCGACTCATCCTATTTCCATTAGATGGGAAAATAGTCACAGTGGATCAGCTATCCTTCTACACCCCTGATTATGCCACGTTACCAAGTAGCACTGTACCCCTAATAGGAGGCTTTCCTGACTCTTACGTCAATATCGGTACTGGTCTTCTGAAGGCATCTTCCCTACTGGGTTGTTTTCCTCTCCTGCTGCCACAGATCCCAAACATGATCACAATGATATCCACCACTTTGGATGGCTCTATCGACCCATGGATCATTCCGGCACCTTCAGACATTGATTCCTACGGAGATCAGATGCCGCTCTCACCAGCCGAGTTGGCTTACCAAGCCATCCAAATAGCATCTGAACCCTCCACTGCTATGGTTTCGACCGAAGGTACAAACCTCCCGCTCATCATGGTTCTCTCTAAGGATCTACTCAATGAAGTCTTGTCTACAGACGAAGCTATTCAAGATATCATGTCTCTAGAAGAACGACCTTGGGGAGAGTTTCACCATCGTGCTTCGATGATTGACTCGGAGGCGATAAAAACTGAAATCCCATCCTTTGACCCACCTGAGATGGTTCCCTCCGCTTACACAACTGTTCAAACTATCGATTTAGAAGGGAGCATGGGTAATATTTCTACGACAATGCTCATTGATATCTCGGTCAAAACGGGTATCGTGGAAAATATTCAGATTGGAGAAGCTTGCAATCTTGAGGAAATTGTGCACTTCACATCCATTTTCAATGAATTCCGCGATGTGTTTGCTTGGTATCACAGGAAAATTCCCGACATAGATCCTTCTATTGATGAGAAAGAGATCAAGAAATTATGAGCATTCTTTTTATGGTATTTTTCTTGCTCGTTAATCCGAACAACCTCGAGTCTTCTTCTCTTCGGACTTGTTAAACTTATATGAAGTTGATATCGAGCGTTCTTTTTGTATGGTCTTTTTCTTGCTCGTTAATTCGAAAAACCTAGAGTTTTCTTCTTCAGACTTGTTAAAACTATGAAGACGCACTGAGCTTTCTTTTTAGGAATCTTTTTCTCGCTCATAAAACTGAAAAAACCCTGAGTCGCCTTTGTTGGGCTCGTTAAACTACCACGGCAGAAAGTAAGGAGCCATTCTTTTCTCTTTTTCAAAGCTCTTTAAACTAAAAAAGTAACCGATTTTTCTCCGCGTGACTCGTTAAAATTTCACGGAGGGCACCGAGTTTTTCTTTGTCGGACTAAATTTCACAAAGAGTATTGAGTTTACTCCGTCTCCTCGTACTCATAACAAAATGAGGTAGATGTCCATCGAACATAGATTTCTCACTTTTCCGACTTCAATGGACTAACTCATGGAAAATGAATTGTTTCGGGCTTACTATTATCCCTTTGCCGTGCCCGGTTATCAAGACATGAAAAAGGTACCCCAATGGAGTTGTATTTTATGATATTTTTTAGACTCTCGAAACATGAAAAATTCACCGAGTTTACTCGTTTGGACTCGTTAAACCTAATCGACAGTAAGTACGGGTAGTTGGTCTTTCTCATTTTTCTGTGACTTCTAAATATGAAAAATTCATCGATTTTACCATTAAACTAAACTTGACGGGAATAATTAATAAAATATACGCACTTCATATATTTCCTTTTAAAAAGCAACAGATGGCGTTAGTAATTGAACATGGCACTCCCCAAAATCCCTGCGCTAATGTAATCCTACCATCTATGAGTATTAGCCTTCATTTCCTAGTGTCCCTGCACTGGTAAAATCCTAACACACTCTTTGGTGTTCATCAGGCTTCAGCTACCTAGTACCCTGCTAGAGTGCCTTCTATTGTTCAAGCAGATCTCGCTATCTACTGCTCCTGTTATCAACCAAACCGCTCATTATGCCAGAAATTATTTGTCGTCCGACATCCCCATTTCCTCTTCATTATCTCAAATCATAAACAACATCAGTTGGTTTCCGTTTCGTGTTGACTGATGTAGGACGCCTCAGTGCCTACCTTTCAATAGATCTCTTCCTATCGACTTCAACATCTTATCTAGGAAGCTGATCCAGAAACCCATCAATACCCGGATACTTGCAGACATCAGTGGCAGGTAGTCTTGTGTTTGATCAGGGGTCTTCATCATTGGCTCCTGGTCGAATGATTCTACGAGTGTTCGACTTCAACTCATTTTTCACACTCACTAGATTGTATTGTGCATCTTAGGGACCATCATCATTATCGGTGGCCGCCTTCGCATCTGTTAACAGTTTTCATTATCGACTGGTAATCAGACGATTTCTCACATGTTCGACGACAACTCCTTCATTCACATGTTGAGGAATATGCAGTTTAAGTGAATCGGCGGCCAAGACCTTGGGGCAAAGGCTACATCATTAAAGTTGTGTTTCCTTCCCCAAGTTGCGATATTGTTTATGGAGACAGCTTCTTCAGCCTGATCCTGTTATGATAGACACTTCCACATTGTGCTTATCGGTGGACAGATTCTTCATATCTCTATTCTAGAGAAATCATGTTGCTTAAGCTACTGAGCATGGGAATGCCCGACTCAAGGAAAATACTATATTTTCTGACATATGTCGTTGTTTCAGGTTTTCCTCAGTCTTTCAATCTCTTTATCTCTACACAAATTATAAAGTATTTTGGCCATCATCTTCGTCTCTGCCCTCACACTTTAGGGGGCATCTATTACAGGTCAAAATACCTCCTCATCAGCTCAGAGGAGAAGACAAATATGGAAGGAATACAAAGACCTAAATTAAACCTATTTCTGCCAAGGTAACGCCTTTCTATAACAAAGCAGGAGCGTTATAATGCATGAGACCAGTAAATGTGCCGCGTTAGTGGCTAGGGAAACGCTCTATTTACACTAGAGGGTAGCGTTACCCACGTTTTGAGTTTGAAATGGGAAAAATGCGCGGAGAATGATTTGAATCTCTGACTTTCCCTCACAAGAGAGTCAGTTCACAAAGGAAACTGCAAAGCACCAATTCATTATTGGTCACTGCCATAAAATATTGAACTCCCAAGGAGGCAAAAGCATAGAGATTAAAGAAACATCTTAGTTTTTTCTATTCCAAACTAGTGGAAAGAGAAAGGCAACAATGGCTTTCTCCCTCTCCTATAAAAAGGAGCTGAAGGCTCTTAGTTGAAGGTCGAAGGATTGCTAATGTTATAAATACTTGTGAAGTAGAGAATAGTGTTATAGTGTGAAGGCCAAGAGTCAAAGAGGTTCCTAGAGAGCTTGTTGACTAAGACTTCACTACTTTAGGGATAGAGAGATTGGAAGGCTGAGGAGGGCTTGGTACAACCAACGGTTGTAATCCTCCTTCTTTTAAAATCAATAGAACTGTATCTGTTTTGTCCATTTGATGCTTAATATTGTCATTATTGTTTGAATATTTACATAGTATGATATGAATGGATCATATGCGTATAATTTAGATGTTCATTATATATTGTCTTAATTGATAGGATATATGTTGTGTTAGAAATTACATGAGTGAATTGATTGATTGCAGGACTAAGATTTGGAGCCGGTGAAGAAGGACTCTTACTTCGCTACCTAGTGCTCTCCAAGGGACTCCGAGATCGTCAAAAAGGTAATTTTCTATCGCATTCCATCAAGTTTTTTTAAGTTAATATGAACATATATATGCCATCTTTGTGAACTGTACAATGACCTTACTGCCACTTACAATCAGAAGCTTCTCCCCAGAGGGAAATATTATATACAACAACCCCAAGGATCACACTTATAGTAGCTAGCATATGCTCCATGGGCTCTTGCTCTTGCTACTTTGCTCATCATTCTTGCCACTATCTTGGATTTCTTCATGGATGCCTTGGTCGTATTTCCGCATTTCTTTTAGGTTGTCCGCCTTAACGTGTTTGCACTCATCATGTTGCCCTTCTTCTTCATGAGGTCATATTCCTTTTTATGAGGTCGTTGTTCATCAATCCTCTAGTTGCCCTCGTTCATCATCTTCATGGGACTACTCACCATTTTCATGAGGTCGCCTCTATTCATCATGGTTTTGCACGCTTTTGTTCATCACATTCCCACCACCGTGCCGCACATCTTCATGTCACGCCCTTCATCATCATAGGTTTTTATCACCTAGTCAGCTTTGTTTCATCATGTTGTTGCTCATCATCACTTTCCTCTTCTTGCTCATGCTCTTCTTCCTCATCATGCTCTTTTGCTTGTTCTATGGTAAAATTGAGCTTCTTGGGAATAGGTTTGCTAGAAGAAGGCGAAGGATGGTGAGTAGGAGGTGTAGGAGATGTATGAACTGGAGGGACAGTGGAGAAATCCGGATGGGTGATGAAAGTATCCCAAGAGACCTCCTTCTTCTCAAGCTGATGAAGAATTATGCCTTTGATGAGGGAGTGATGGAAGAGGCAGGCTGTCTGCTGAGAAGGATGCTTTTTCTGAACAGTGGAGGCCATTTTCTCAAGACTTCTGTGTAGGAAGAAAGGAAGATTTAACAATTTGGCCCTCGTGAAATGCATGAGAAATCGAATATGATAGGCATAGACTCAGGAGAATCTTCCCTCGCAAGTAAAGTATTTCATGATTATCTTCATGAGGGGGGCGTAACTAGTCAATAGATATGAGAAGGGGAAAATGGATGGACATGAATCTCTGTGCTCAGGCTTCAGAAAGGGCTTGTATTCTTCTGAGTCTAGGTGGCTTTGTTTAAACCACTTCTCCCTCACATAAGGGATTTTAGTGGCCTTGGTGATGGACCTTGGATAGAATTTGAAATCTAGGCCTGCCAGCTGAAAATGCTTCTCTCGAAACCTCAAAGCACAAATGTGTGTTAAAGGGGAATAAATCTTCACCTCTTGCACTCTTTAGGAGAAATCTAGACACCCAACCTCATGGAAATTAAGCAACACTGATGGATGGGCATTCACTTCTTCAATGGAAACAAGCTCAAATCTCTTGTGCAAGCCACTCCTACTGTCTTGCCTGGGAAGCATCTTGTTTTGAATGTTCTCTGCGACACCAAGCTGTCTCAAATGGCCTTTGGAATGTTTTCTCAGGAACACACCTTTGTCCTGCTTATAAATCACTGTTTGATGAAGACAAATGCTTCAAATGCTGTGTGAAATGGTTCTTTAACACCAACTTTCTACTCCTTACAAATCACTGTTTTGTCTCTTTTTATGCCAATCAACAAATAGCTATC